>OY856413.1:809165055-809765055 GCA_963693085.1 Alisma plantago-aquatica | reverse complement strand
AATCACAGTACTTTGTGCAATATTTAGGGTTTCTTACTTGTAGAAAAGTGGATATAGCAATAGAATCTTGGCTAAAAGTTGATCCTTTAAAGAAAGACTACATCTAGAAGCAATTATTTTGAAATATTATTTCTTTTTAAAATATTAACAATTCTTTTTTTTTTAAATATGCCATTAATTATATGAAATCTTGTAGACCATCTTTAAGGTTGATGAACAACTGCATCATAAAGTAGTGATGCAACAATGTGGGAGGCTATTAAAGAATTATAGGACAAATATGACAAGAGAATACATAATGAGCAATAAGAAGAAGAAGTGTGCCACTAAGTAACGTGCATATCTTGACCCGAAGGTATGGGACACATTTGTTTCTTCAAGACATACATACAAAATCAAGATATTAAGCCTTCTTTATTTGTACATATTATGGTTTCAATGTATTACATATTTAACATATGGTTTGCATTAGTCTTACACGATGTTAAAAAAAAGGTGTGCACAGAATGTTCACAACCACAACTTCTGTCGAGGTGGCTACAAAATACATAGGTAAAAGAGACTGGAAGTGTCTTATTTTGAGCAACATACTCCTAGGTCTGTTGAGTCTTCTGTACACGTAAACCTTTACCTCACAACAAGGAGTGTATAGATGTGAGAACAAACCTAACTGGAGAAATACCCAACCTCGCAACTATTGATGTGGCTGCAAAAATGGTAAAATTTAACTTTGCATGCTATGTGTTCATTGTTGACCTTGATTGTTATGTTTTACTGACCAATTACTATTGACAATGATTAGCGAGAGCTCTACGAGCTCAGAAAAGAAGGCAAGTTCACTCCTGAGGGCCAGAGGGATGAATTGATGGTTTCTCTAGGTAATCATGAGCATCCTGGCCATGCTAGAGCCATTAGGGATGGTGTCGGTATAAGATCCTTTTTTGGGTTATCAAAAAAATGTAAATCTATCGAGAAAGGATTCTAATCACAAGAGTAGGTGCAAGACATGATTGCAAAGGGAATAAAGGACACCATTAGATATTATCATGCTTCTCATTATCTACGTCCTTAGTTAGAACATGTTCCACCCCCTCTTCATACAAGATGGACCCTCCTACAATAAAGGTGGTTGGAAATAATCCCATGGAACTGCCAGCTTGCATTCCCAATGTAAGTTCTTTTGTGATATAATAGTCTTTCTAGTAAATTTATAAAATATTGTTGATTACGTGTGTATGACACAATATATACAAATTTTAGGGATTGAAGACATGGTGTCTTTTACTAGAAGATAAAGACATCGTTGCAATAGGAGAGGCTTACCCACCCCTTCTCGGTGACATGATTCATGGTCATTCAATGCTTGCCAATGTGGTTCATGTGTCTATTAGGCTTATCTACCCCACTTGGAAACAAACACCACTACCAATTGCCCACCCCAAAAATGACACGATAGGTGATGCAGAAGGTGGCATGGTTGTGTGGCTCAAAGTGGAGTTGTCTATAACAATGTATGCAAAATTTTAATTGTGTTTGTATTTGTGATTCTTTTCTACTTGTGTATATAATTGGTTGATATGATAATATATATGTAGGTCATAGCACATAAAAGACTCCCTCCATTCCTCCTCTAGATATTCAATTACCTAATTGTATTGCAAATGATCTATTCGATTTTCTAGGTCCTAGGTGTAGGGGGTTGACAATATGGCTAAGTGACTTAGAACAAGGGTCTCCTATGGTGGTCCATCTTAAGGAGGATGCTACAAGTCAAGCTCACAATATTAGTGTATTCATTCAATATGTTGTGGAGTTGTTTATTTATGCTTGGTTGAATACATCTGTCACAGAACTTTGGTTATGGTGGGATCTTATGGCTAAATACCTCATTCTATATATGTGAATATATATATATATATATATATATATATATATATATATATATATATATATATATATATATATATATATATATATATATATTAATGCATACATATATGTTTTAGAGAAACTTTCATTTGGTGTGTGGAGAGTTCTCACTATTCAATGCGGCATATCTAGTTCCATCATTGATTAGTTGTGTAGATAAAGACCCAATATCTATTGGTGATTACTGCTCTACCACATTTAAATATTTTGGTAATGTGGGAAAGAGCATGATTATATATCCTTTTAAGGTTTGGCAAGTTTCATGCACTTTACTTATAATTTTGAATTATATACATTTCATAGTAGATAATGAGTTTTCTTATGTTTCTTTCATTTCACTCAGCAATAATCATTGGCTATTTTTGGTAATTGTCCATGAGATGCTAACTGTATATTATCTAAATCATTCTAGTGAGGAAGTGGGGGAACACAATGTAGAAGGCATTTATATTAGTAAATTTCTATATTGGTCAACACATATTAATGTCTTCATAATTAATTATATGACTTTACTAATCCAATTAAATGTGTTAATTTAACTTATAGAACTATAAAAGAATTTAAAAGGCCAGAGGAAAGGTGGATAAGAAAAAGAAATCATTAACATGCAATAATGTTGTGGTACTTTTTTGACTCCAATGCATATATATATGCCAACTACTTACTTTTTATTTGTTGACATTTCACATAACTATAAACTAATAATGCCTTATATAAGACATCAATTGGGCATGAAAATACTACATGATGAGGTATGTGAACCTGATTGTCAGGCAAGCGACACTAAACATACACTATATACAAAACGTAACCTATATATCGTCTTGATCATCAAAAGTAAATAGTATCATTTGAAAATATGAAAAAATCAAATCAAACTCTTGAATGATGTCCTTCTCTTTGTTGATGTATGACACAAGAGATAGATGACATACAAGAAGAGTGGATACATGCCTTCATTAAGGAAGTCAACTTTGAATATGATTGGGATAATATACAAGTTGTAGGATCTTGAGCGATCGGGTGTGAGGCCGTCGGTTACCGGCGGCGGCGCCAGCGCTCACCTCCGGTTAGGCATCCCGCCTGCCGAGGTCCACCTGCAACCACTTCGCTGCATCGATCCAAGGTAGCCTGCGACGTGAATCGGTGCTATCAGGCATGCATCGTGGCCCCAAAGGAATTTTACAAGGTCGTCGGGCGCAAGGCGCCATCAGAGCTCGCAGAAATGCATTCACATTTGGATCGGTTGAAGCGGACGTGGTGATCCCTGACATCCACCATATTTTCGATCAACCCGCACATCCAATGGACGAGGTCGTTGATCACGGAGAGACGACGATGGAACCATCGGTCGATGATGAGCAACATGGATGAAGGCTTACGCGGGACAACCGAGATCGTAGCACATGGAAGGCTCCCCTATATGGAATCTCGCATGATGCTTGCTTCAGGTGCATGAAGCGGGGACATTGGCAATCTCAATGTTCGACACCCAAGGTCTGCTATGTGTGTCACACACCTGGGAACATAGCCAGGCGATGCCACAATAGACCTAGACCTGCGCTGCCACCTGATCTGAACAATCACGAACTTCCCGAGTCTTCCAGTTGGAAACCTCGCGAGGGGTGCCCCTCAGCACATACCAAAGAGGCCATATGTAGAGCTTGCCTCCGATGTTTACGATAGGAATAAGAGAGTTGATTCCCTCTGATGTGCCGTAGGGATCACATGGCTGAGGGGGATCACTTGGGAAGACCTCGGAAAACATCTCAGATCTTATTGGGATAACGTTGTTGACATCTACATGTTCTCGAACAGGAAAGTGGTCGCTTTCTTCGCATCTGAGGAAGAATCTATGACGGAGATTGGCAAAGGCATCATAACCTATGGCGAGAAGCACATTCACATATCCTCCATGAATGATGCTGAAGCAGCATCGTGGAAGGAAGCGATTTGGTTCTAGATTACTGACATGCCAATTGCTTACAGACATAGATGATCCTTTGAAAGCATCACTAGTTCTTTCAGCAAGCTATTATTCATTTCATGCTGGTAGTGCGCACAGGATGATCTATCTGGCTTTCTCGTCCTGGTTGAAGCTTTCTCGGAGGATATACCACAGTACATATCACTTACCCACACAGATCGGAGGTCGGATGTCAAGTTGCACGTTGTTGCCAGAGCTCCACTGGGGGAGAAAGCGTTTACTATCATGGAGGTAAGTCGAGAACTAGAGATACCACCTGAGGCGCTGGATTTCAGGACGATAGAGAATTTTGTAAGGGTGGACCAAGGAACACCTTCTTTACTAGTGCCTGAACCTATTACTCAAGCCATGGTTCAGGTGTGCAACACAGTGCACCTCATAGAAAATGACAGAATCATAGATGAGGAGTATAGAGAAAACACTAGCTCGCCATCCGGCAGAATGGTGCTTAACGAGGAGGGGGTCAGATTGTGCCTACCACATCGCCGTCTGGAGGACTTCATATCCTTCGCGAGTACGAGCCTTGAAACATCTGGACGCCGACGGAGAAACACAAGCAGATCGAACTGGAACCGAGACAGAAGCAGCTCCAGGACACAGTTGACACGTCAACGCCCTTTGATTCATCATGATGAGAGATGGTTTTCTGAAGGAGATGATGCGCTCTGGGATGAAGGATATGATGACGCAAGTGAGGGTTCTCCACCGTGGAGGCGGAGTCCGTAGTTTCCATCATGAGTTTATGAGGCTTTGCGGTTTTTTATTTCTGTTATGAATCGACAAAAACACATGTTTTGGAACATTCGAGGAGCTACAAGCAGTAGAACCAGAAGAGTCTTGGCCAGATTATGCAACTTGCACAAACCTGTCATAGTTGGGATTTTTGAGCCCTTCCTCCACACTTTTTACGCCGATGAATTGCTCGACATAGTCAAGCTAGATTGGGTTTGTGATAATAGCGATGATGACGACAAAGTGTGGGTATTTTGTGACTCCGCGCTGAGCCCGACTGTTTTCAGGCAGACGAGACAACATATCACTATCTGCTATACCGAGGCTTCCGGTGAGACCTTCTTCATCACCACAGTCTACACCAGTTGTGAGATCACAGAACGCAGAAGCTTATGGGAGTCTCTTTTATCCATGGCCCATGAAGTGGGCGTGCACAGATGGCAAATTTCTGGCGACTTCAACATTGTTAGAAAAGTTGAGGAGAAGCGTGGAGGTACCACACCTGATTTCCAAGCCATGTTAGACTTCAACAACCTCATAGCTGACATCGACCTTCGGGAGGTTGGTTTCGATGGGAGTAGGTATATGTGGGTGAACAAACAATTGCACACTCCCACGATTTGGGAACGTCTAGATAGAGTTCTCATCAATGGCAATTGGGTTCAATATCTACCCAGCACTAGAGTCACACACCTTACCAGGTATAGGGTGTCTGACCATTGCCCGCTGCTGGTCCGAGTTGGTGATGTGCAGATCAATAGGACCCGTTCTCCCTTTTCCTTCCAGGAGACTTGGCTAGACCACCCCGATTGCATGAACATTATAAGGAATGCGTGGATCTTACCTTGTGCTGGCCAACCTTCATACGTTTTGTTTACCAAGCTTAAGCAGGTCAGGCAAGCTTTAAAGACCTGGAGTAGAGACACGTTTGGGCTTATCTCACAGCGCAAGAAAGACCTTGAGGACATCATTAACGTTACCCAGATTGAATTCGATGAGAATCCATTGCCACTGAATGAAGCTTCGCTTATACAAGCAGAGAGTGAGCTGCAGGAGATTCTAGATTTGGAGGAGGGCTTATGGAAAGAGAAATCTAGGGTGTCTTGGCTTGACGATGGTGACAGGAACACCACGTTCTATCACGCCGTGGTGAAGATTAAGAGATGGAAAAGGATACCTCTGATGATTGTCCTCCCAGACAACACGGTGATTGAGGAGCCCCTGGAGATGGTGCGTACTGCTGCTGATTATTTAGAAAATCTGTTTTTACCTCCAAGTGGCACCAACGATGAACTTCTGACTGAGTTCCTTGATGATATTCCCACAAAGTTAGATTCAGATGGTAATATCATGCTGTCTTCTACTCCCTCCAAACAAGAGATTGTCTCGTCCATAAAGGAGATGAATTCTTCATCTACGCCCAGACCTGATGGTTTCACTATCAAGTTCTTTCTTGCTGCATGGGACATAGTGAAAGTGGATTTCCTGGAATTTGCAAGTGATTTATTCAAGAACGGATTATCTCAAAGGAGCTTGATGGGTTGCCGGATTGTCTTGCTGCCCAAGGTTGATCAACCAGTCAATTTAGCGTCTGACTTCAGACCCGTATCTATTGAGAACGTGACTCTTAGGATTCTTGCCAGTATCATCAGCCATAGATTGAGATCCTTAATATCCAAGGTTGTCTCCGACGTGCAAGGCACCTATATCCCTGGTAGGGACATCGTGCATTACATTAGGCTTACCAAAGAGCTTGCACATGACCTCAAACAAGGGGACAACTACCACAACATAATTCTCAAGTATGATATGCAGAAAGCCTACGATCGTGTTGATTGGGAGGTTTTGTGGAAGATAATGAGCAAGTTTGGATTCCTTCCTGAAGTTATCAATACCTTTCGTAGGGATATGGGACAACATCACTTTAGGGGATCATTCAACAGGTTTTTTTCAGATATACAAGGGGCTCAAACAGGGAAATCCTCTTTCTCCTTTCCTTTTTATCATTTTCAAAGAGATCCTTGCCAACAAGATGCACTGGGCGATCAGTACAGGCAACATTAGCCGATTTAGCACTAGAGGGCATGGTGTAGCCCCGCCTATTTTGCTTTATGCTGATGATATCATAATCTTCTTCAATGCTGATCCTGCATCCATCGCCTTTGTCAATTGTATCATGCATCATTACGAGCTAGCGACCGGGAAATATGTGAACAAATCAAAATCTTGCTGCCTCACTGCAGGGATTGCACAAGTAGTGATGAAGGACACAGCCTAGTCTCTTAACGTTCGAAATGCGAAAGGAGGCATCTCTTACCTTGGCATTCCTATAGTATATGGAAGAACTAAATTAGCGAACTTTGAATACCTCGTCGAGAAGATGAATCACAAGATCGCCAGATGGAAAGCGAAGCTCCTTTCTTTTGATGGGCACAAGCTTCTGATCAAGCATGTCCTGTCGTCTATATCCCTATACACAGCCGCAGCTGTAGGTATTCCAGTTGGCATTAGTAATCGCATTGAGGCATTGATGTTGCAGTTTCTTTGGGCTGACCGTACAAACAATCGTCGCAAAGCTTGGGTGTCATGGAAAGATGTAGCCTCCCCTATATCCCTTGGAGGCCTTAGTTTTGACTCCATTGCGTGTACAGAGAGATCTTACGTATACAAAGCCTGTTGGGAAATCATTAAGGGAAGCTCCATGTGGGCAATCTTCTGCAAGGATAAGTACGGGAGCACATACTGTCATAGATCTGAGTGTTATCCACCATATCTAAAGCTCGGGGCCGCAACTTCACCTTTTTGGAAACAAGTATGGTGCACATTCCCTTTGTTCTCACATCACTGTAGATGGTCGATTGGATCCGGAGACATTTCACTATGGAACTCTAAGTGGTGTAGCTTGCTTCTCGCTGAGTTTGCTATCACAACGAATGATAGGCACCTTGATTTTAGAGTTAGGGATTTCTAGATCGAAGACCATGGGTGGGACTGGGATGCATTGTCACACATTCTTCATCATGACGACATCTAGTGCATTTTTGACTCTCATGCTGCCATAACGGGTGACGCGAATAAGCTGGTTTGGTGTCCTGCACAGGATGGGTCATTCTCCATTAAATCCGTAAAGAATGCGATCATCTATCCTCGGATAGAGAGTGACAGACCCTGGTTGGTGAAGCTGTGGAAGATGGGAAATCCCAAAGCTAGTGCCATTCTGTGGAAGATAGTGCATTGTGCACTTCCAACCGATGAAAACATATGAAGATGTCAGATTCCTATCGTCTCCCAATGTTCATGTTGTGAGTCACCATCGTGCGAGACCTTGCAACACCTGTTTTTGGATAGTCAGCTTGCTCTTTTCTTCTGGGATAAGTTTAGTGCCATTACTAGCTACTCCAAGCCTAAATCGCTTGAGCAGATTATGATCATTTGTGGCAACTCTCAGGCTTCTAATTCACCGAGGAAATGGATAGCAGGTGAACTATGTGCCCATATAGCATGGACTATATGGCGCATCAGACGCGCTGCCAAGATGGAAGGCAAGGCTTTGGAATGGCCCTTGCAATGGAATTTTATTTCTTCTTGTCTGAACCGGATGATATCAAAGAAGACCTTCATCAAGATAGAGGACATGATGTTTCTCATGCAGCTCAAGCTACATAATATTCAGGATCCACAGATCAATCTCAAGTGCATTCAGATAGAGAAATGGCGGCCCCCAGATGTGGACAATCTGAAGCTTAATCTGACTATTGGTCAAGCAGCTGACCAGATGGGTGTCGTTAGAAGATGGGCAGCTGGAGTTGTCTGCAACTCCCATTCTCACATTAGATTAGCTTTTCGAGTTTGAATTCAGGAAGATGACTACACCATTGTTTACATTCTTGCTTGTGTCGTTGCCTTCAAGATTGCCGAAGACAAAAACCTCCACACCGCCATCATTTAGATTGATGATCCTTATGTGAATGACATCCTGTGGGGTAACTCTAAGGAACCATGGAAAGCAACCCCGTTCACAAGGGGGATTCAAGCGGTTCTCAACGATGAAGCCATCATAGGTTATATCGTACCTAAGCCAGCCAATGCAGTTGCAAGAGCGTTAGGTGTAAGGGGATCCACTCTCAATGACACTTTTATTTGTACTGAACATATGTTGCTACCCATGTATGTGTGAGGTCTCATCATCATGGATAGCCATAGTGTTCCGTACATTTTATTCAGAAGGACAACTACTGGGTGATATGGGTCTTGGATGATCTTTGGGCGTCATCGAGTCTCGCGTAGTGTTGAGGTCTTTTTCTGGTTTTGTTGCGTCTTCGTTGGGCCTGATGGGGGCATTATCCGCGACTTTATAAGTGTGATTTGTAATTGCTTTTTGATTAGCCCACAAAGAGGAGAGTGGGATGAATAGAAAATCTCCTGGCTTAATTAATATATATATATATATATATATACAAGTTTCCTAAACCTTGATGTGATTTATTTCTATATAAATTTGGTGGTTATGACTTTTGGAAATTTAAATTTGAAGTGAGTGAATGTTGGTTCATATATGCATAATGCATGTATATATGCATGTCTGTAAATGAATTTCAAGATGAATAAATACAATGAGAATTGCATTTGTACATGTCACGAGAATGGATCTGGAGAATGATTATCTTGTATATCTATTTCTTGAATTGTGTATGTGATCATGGAATGAAATTAAGTGTCAAAGAGAATGAAATTGAAGAATGGAAATGTGGGTGGATGAATTGTGTGTATGTGTTTGTTACTATAGGTTTGCAGGTGTGCTGGCCTATTGTTAAGTTGAATACAGGTTGGAGCCTAAAGTTCTAATAAACTGTAAATTCTGCATCCTATTGGCAACCATACAACAGGTCTACATACATGCTATTTAAAAGAAAAATACATGTGGCGTCAATTGGTTCAAAAAACTGATCGTTGATCTATGGCATCGTTTTTTTTAAAAAAGTTTATGACACGACTACTCTTATTAGTCAAAATTTTACTTAATAAGGAAATACGTTGGTTTTGGTTATCGAACCAATGCAACAGATAACATGTGGCATCAATTTTTTGACAATAAATGATGGCAGTGCTACCGAGCCCAAAAAATGGTCATGTCATTTGGCATGGCCTTGCTTCCAATATGAGCGTGCTTCCTAGTAGGGTCATGCTTGTAGTATGGTCAATCATCTCTTTGACATTGGATTTTTTGTCAGCTATCCTATGGCCTATCTTTTTCACATAATGTAATGCCCTAAGTGTCACATGAAGGTGAACTTAAGGTATTAATGTGATTAGTCAATAACCATGCCTAACCTTCGAATTTCACTCCCAAATTTATGCCACATCTACATCATGGCATTATAAAGCTACACCTAAAATTTTGTGGTATTTGGATCATCCAATTAAGAGATATCAGCAGTTGAATTTTGGTGCATATATTCATGCACATTGGACCCTAGGACCTAAGTTTTGGTTTAAATGACCAGGCCGTGACACATTTATGTGTCACGCGGCTTCTATCCTTGGTCCGCACATTCCTGACCTTAGGATCCTGCCCCTTTGGATCGCACGGGGATCCAAGGGCTGGGAATGCGTCTTCAACCTCCTACAAAGGGCGGGGAGGTGAGAACAAGTCCGTTCATCAGCAAGTCGCCACCTCACACCAAACCTCGGAGATTCATCCCTCTAGACGACCTTGTCTCCCCAAACCGAACCTATCTAGCCCTCACTCAACCCCCCTCACCCTTGGATTAGGGAGGATGAGCCCTCCGTTGCTAGAGCCTCTCCACCGCAGAGAGCAGGTGGTGGACGAGGAGATAGAACAGAGCAATAGGGCTCACGGAGGAGAACCGAGAAGGGGAAAACAAAGCTCGACGTCAGGGGAGTCCAACCAAGCTTCTCCCGCAGACCCTCATGGTTGTCCTGATGGTGGACAAAGCCGACTTGGCTGGAGGAGAAGGAGTAAGCCCGCACGACTTCTCAGACCTTGCCACTTCAAAGCGAGGTGGCAGGTGAGTTCGTGGAGGCCTAGGGAAGTTTTCTAGGAGCTTTTGTGGAGTTTCAAAGCACGAGGGAGTTTTCCCCCTTTTCCCTCCGCCGCACCAGCCGCTATTGCCGGCGAGCCTGCCCAGATCATGAGCAGAAGCCGAAGGCAATGAGTTTCAAGGAAGGCGGCGTGGAGGAGGAATCACCGGACCTGATGGCAGTCTTGGAGTTGGACGGAGGCCACAGTGCTGCTGGCATCACCTCGCCGGAGCCTCTCCCTCACGGTGGCACCCTGCAAGATCAGAGTCCCGCTTGGGACTGATCGCGTGGACCAGGGAAAGGAAGAGAAAGAACCGGGTTCAGACGAGTCAGACCGGCCGGCCCAACATAGGTCAACCAACCACGTGAACCGCTAGAGAACCAGACCTAGACCAAGTGAACCGGCCGCAGCAAGCAAAGGAGCTGCGCCAGACCTAGTGGCCACGTGGCGAGCTCCCATTGGCTGATTAAGGTAAAATCTTCAGTAAATATGCAAATCTTCAATAAATCATAGAAAATAGCCTACTGATCAGAAAAATGTAAATAAGGTATCGAAATTCTCAGAAAAATATGTAGAACAATATGAAAGCTTAATATCAGACTTTTTATGCTTTAATATTAGCAATATCATATAAGACATGTAATACTTGTTTAATAGAAAATAAATATCAAAGGATGATATAAAATCATGGAAAAATATCAGTAAGTCCAAAATTATGTATAGAATGCATATGATGTCAGATATTGTCATGTTGATGCACAAAATTCTGTAATTTAATTAATATGGCTAATTAGGGCTAATAACCGTAATAAAATACAATAAATACATACATGCTCTATAAATGATGAAATTTACAGAGAAAGCTCATATCAGTATATTGAACCTCAGATTTAATTCTGAGATCATCATGATGAACAGAATATATGTTATATGAAGATGAATCTTAATGCATGTTATAAAACCCTAATCTAGGTTAATGATGTAAACTAGGGTTAATATGTGCACAAAAAGGATTCAGAACCTAATGTTCAGACGATGAACTTTGATAATGAGATGTAATCTAGAAAATGACATCAGTAAGACAAATCTAAGATAAGAAGACAAGTAATAATGTATATAACATAATGAGATAAGCAAACCCTAATGAACACAACTAGGGTTAAGATGATGAGAATCTAATGCTAGTATATGATTTTGTTATTAATCAGGTGGTGACCAGTTTGTCTAGGTGATCAAAGATATTTATGAATCTCTGAATTCAGGTACGTGGATATAATTATATGACTAGTTTTTGCTGGATGATAATTATGAGTAATTGCTTGCATGTATTTGAATATCTTGTTGGATGTACATCTATATGTATTGTCATTTCCGCCTTGAACAATAACAATAATAAGGAAAGAAAATGTAATGTAGTTACTAATGGTTCATTAATCTCCCTATTAGAGAGGGAAAGTATTAATGTTGAGTAGCACCTCCCTAATGGTACAAGGTACGCAGGGAGATCCCTAATGGTACAAGGTACGTAGGGATAGAGACCAATATTTATGTTTGTGCTAAGTCCACCATAGTAATACATGTCCATTGAAATATGATTAATAACTTGGGTTTACCTGATTTTCTGCCATTAAATAATGTTTCTTTCTCTCTTTCTTCGTTTTCAAGTATTTTCAATATGCCAGCATAGTATATCTCTTTAATACCACGTACCAACTTTTGTTGATGATTTTGTTTCTCGTATTTTCTAGGTTCAGAGCTAGCATGGGATAAAAGAATAGGATGTGAGCAAGTTGTACAGGTTGTACCTATTGTCTAAGATCCTGTTAGCATACATGTTCAGACTTGTAGAATTTTCATTCAATATGTACATGTAAATCATTTGCAATAATTCATATTGTTTAAATATACATGTGAATGTTGAGTATGTTATGGTTGTATGTTCATGTATGCGTATTATGCTTCCGCATCTCTCTTTGGTATGATTGGATGATGTTTTCAGATTCTAACATCTCATTCCCAATAGGGTTTGGAGAAATCAAAATCCGGGGACGTCATAGTTGGTATCAGAGCATGAGCAATAGCTACACCTAACAATTGCTCACCATGACACATAAAAACTAAATTCTCACCTTTCACTTTAACCATAGAAACTTAGTAAGTTGTTTTATAGGAATTAGGTTTGACCTAGCCTCTAGGTTAGAACCTAGATGTTCAAGAACTAGGTTTAGACAGGTGTCTGAAACCCTTTCCATATAGAGCTCATATGTCTGGGGTAGCTACACTAGTCTACATCTCGTTCTCACCATTTCACTAGGTGGCATGGAACTAGACTATCTACTATGTGTGGGACACTCATTTTGCTGATTTGGTTTTGTTTTTCCAATCGGCTCGAGCCTCGACAGTTTTCTCTGACACCTTCTTTCTCGGAGAAAAACTATATAATATTTTATTAGATATATGTAAATATAAAAATGTGTCCCTCACACAGGAGAGTAGTGGGTGTTCATGCAATCTAAGTGAAAGGGAGTGACATCAGTTTAGAAGAGAGAATAGATCTAGATTAGATGTCTAGAGCCTCATAAGGTTATGTGATAGATAGATATACAAAAGAAAGATGAAGGAAATAAGTATATAGAATTTTATCTAAGTTTGATCTCTGATGGTATAAGTTTCCTTATAAAGATTTAAGTTGCATATGAGATGAGTTCAATTTTAGAAAAACTAAACTAAGTCTTGATGAAGAAAAGACATACTCCCTTCTTATTAAGGCAATCTAAGTTTAAGATAAAGTTGAATATGCATGAGCCTCAAGCTCTTTTACAAAGGAGGACCTATAGTGTTAGGACAAAATATGTGGTGAACTCTAGAGAGAGTGAGACCCACAAGGAGAGGGTCATAGGACCTACCCTGAGATATATGTGAAATGATGTGTCCTAAGCTGGGTTACTCCTAAGTAGATGAGTTGAGTCATGTTGCATGATTCAATCCTATATGTGAGAATTGGGTAAAAGAAAAGGATGGGTAGATGACCCATATGATAAAGTCAATCCTTTGGCTGAGTTAGGTCCTAGCTAGAGTGACATATTTTGAGAATCTCATCATTAGTTGCAAGTGAGGTAATATATGAACTCTAGTTACGAGAGTATGATGCTTTGTGCAAAAGATACTCAAAATACATGTTCTCCCTTCTTCTTCGCTTTATTAATATATGATGATAGGAACCTCACTTGAGCTATATAGATGATTTATATATGAGGAGTCACTCGTATAGGCTTGACCTATTCTATATTTCCCCCTATACAATACATGTAGTACCCAAGATTGAAATCATGATAAGTTTGACTTTAAAATATTCTCTTCCCCTTCATATGAAACATGAAAGACATGATGCTGAGATCATGGGATAAAATTATTATATTCTCTTTTCCCTTCACATAATACATGCAAGACACAAAAAGTTGAGCTCATGAACTTGATATAAAGATATTTTTGGATCATAAGATATATGATCTGAAATATAGTTCGTAACTTTGATTCTTCTCAATATATGCTTCTAAGTTGAGTATGCATATCACACCATAGGGTGAAACCCTAATGGTCAAGCATGTTACATAAGCCCTTCTTATGTAGAAAAAAAAAGAAAAAAAAATCCTAATATCAAGGATGAAGATAAATCTCCTCTAATCCTAAAATCATTATAAGATGTTAATGATGTTAGATTTGAACGATCTAAATACCATGGAACATAAATGAATTCCTCTTGAACTTTAAAGGTATTAACAGAACTCGTATCCTTAGGGGTGATGCAATCCTAAGATATCATAATGTCATGTTATGGCTAAGAGTTTAAGTGATGCTTCCATGTATATATAAGGTGGGGTGGATACACCCAAGAATCTCTAGACCCTAAGCAGACAACTTAGAGTGCATATAACTATGATGGTCTTAGAACCTAAGCAATGATGATGTATATGAAGTTGAACTCCTAGATAGCCTCTTAAGGATGAGGTTAGTTGAATTTTGAGGACAAAATTCCAAATAAGGTGGGGTGAATGTGATAACCTAGATTTTTGAGTTTTAATAACTAATACCATAATTGAGAGACATGCATTCTATGTAAGATGTAAAATACCAATTGAGGAATTGGTTATACAATCATGGATTCCTTCACCCAAATTAGGTGATTGGAAATATGATGGAGGACTATGATGCCTAATTGAATTCAATTGTGAATGAATACCCTTTCTGATTAATTAAGTCCTCATGAGACCAATCATTCATTTAGTGATCCAGTGAGTAGTGAACTAATTTATTTTGAAGAATCATATACATATGAACCAATGTTGAAGTTTTGGAGTCAACTTTGACTAAATGGCCTATCTTTTTCACATAATGTAATGCCCTAAGTGTCACATGAAGGTGAACTTTAGGTATTAATGTGATTAGTCAATAACCATGCCTAACCTTCTAATTTCACTCCCAAATTTATGCCACATCTACATCATGACATTATAAAGCTACACCTAAAATTTTGTGGCATTTGGATCATCCAATTAAGAGATATCAGCAGTTGACTTTTGGTGCATATATTCATGCACATTGGACCCTAGGACCTAAGTTTCGATTTAAATGACCAGGCCGTGAAACATTTATGTGTCACACGACTTCTATTCTTGGTCCGCACGTTCCTGACCTTAGGATCCTGCCCCTTTGGATCGCGCAGGGATCCAAGGGCTGGGAATTCGTCTTCAACCTCCCGCAAAGGGCGGGGAGGTGAGAACAAGTTCGTTCATCAGTGAGTCGCCACCTCACACCAAACCTCGGAGATTCATCCCTCTAGACGACCTTGTCTCCCCAAACCGAACCTATCTAGCCCTCACTCAACCCCCGTCGCCCTCGGATCAGGGAGGATGAGCCCTCCGTTGCCAGCGCCTCTCCACCGCAGAGAGCAGGTGGTGGCCGAGGAGATAGAACAGAGCAATAGGGCTCACAGAGGAGAACCGAGAAGCGAAAAACAAAGCTCAGCGTCAGGGGAGTCCAACCAAGCTTCTCCCGCAGACCCTCATGGTGGTCCTGATGGTGGATGAAGCCGACTTGGCTAGAGGAGAAGGAGTAAGCCTGCACGACTTCTCAGACCTTGCCACTTCAAAGCGAGGTGGCAGGTGAGTTCGTGGAGGCCTAGGGAAGCTTTCAAGGAGCTTTTGTGGAGTTTCAAAGCACGAGGGAGTTTTCCCCCTTTTCCCTCCGCCGCACCATCTGCTATTGTCGGCGAGCCTGCCCAGATCGTGAGCAGAAGCCGAAGGCAATGAGTTTCAAGGACGGCGGCGTGGAGGAGGAATCACCGGATCTGATGGTAGTCTTGGAGTTGGACGGAGGCCACGGTGATACTGGCATCACCTCGCCAGAGCCTCTCCCTCACGGCGGTGCCCTGCAAGATCAGAGTCCTGCTTGGGACTGATCGCGTTGACCAGGGAAAGGAAGAGAAAGAACCGGGTTCAGACGAGTCAGACCGGCCGGCCCAACATAGGTCAACCAGCCACGTGAACCGCTAGAGAACCAGGCCCAGACCAAGTGAACCGGCCGCAACAAGCAAAGGAGCTGTGCCAGACCTAGTGGCCATGTGGCGAGCTCCCATTGGCTGATTAAGGTAAAATCTTTAGTAAATCTGCAAATCTTCAATAAATCATAGAAAATACCCTACTGATCAGAAAAATCTAAATAAGGTATCGAAATTCTCAGAAAAATATGTAGAACAATATGAAAGCTTAATATCAGACTTTTTATGCTTTCATATTAGCAATATCATATAAGACATGTAATACTTGTTTAATGGAAAATAAATATCAAAGGATGATATAAAATCATGGAAAAATATCAGTAAGTCCAAAATTATGTATAGAATGCATATGATGTCAGATATCATCATGTTGATGCACAAAATTCTGTAATTTAATTAATATGGCTAATTAGGGCTAATAACCCTAATAAAATACAATAAATACATACGTGCTCTATAAATGATGAAATTTACAGAGAAAGCTCATATCATTATATTGAACCTCAAATTTAATTATGAGATCATCATGATGAACAGAATCTATGTTATATGAAGATGAATCTTAATGCATGTTATAAAACCCTAATCTAGGTTAATGATGTAACCTAGGGTAAATATGTGCACAAAAAGGATTCAGAACCTAATGTTCAGACGATGAACTTTGATAATGAGATGTAATCTGGAAAATGACATCAGTATGAAAAATATAAGATAAGAAGACAAGTAATAATGTATATAACATAATGAGATAAGCAAACCCTAATGAACACAACTAGGGTTAAGATGATGAGAATCTAATGCTAGTATATGATTTTGTTATTAATCAGGTGGTGACCAGTTTGTCTAGGTGATCAAAGATATTTATGAATCTCTGAATTCAGGTATGTGGATATAATTATATGACTAGTTTTTTGTGGATGATAATTATGAGTAATTACTTGCATGTATTTGAATATCTTGTTGTATGTACATCTATATGTATTGTCATTTCTGCCTTGAACAATAAGAATACTAAGGAAAGAAAATGGAATGTAGTTACTAATGGTTCATTAATGTCCCTATTAGAGAGGGAAAGTATTAATGTTGACTAGCACCTCCCTAATGGTACAAGGTACGCGGGGTGATCCCTAATGGTACAAGGTACGTAGGGATAGGGTCCAATATTTATGTTTGTGCTAAGTCCACCATAGTAATACATGTCCATTGAAATATGATTAATAACTTGGGTTTACCTGATTTTCTGCCATTAATTAATGTTTCTTTCTCTCTTTCTTTGTTTTTCAAGTATTTTCAATATGCCAGCATAATATAGCTCTTTAATACCACGTACCAACTTTTGTTGATGGTTTTGTTTCTCGTATTTTCTAGGTTCAGAGCTAGCATGGGATAAAAGAATAGGATGTGAGAAAGTTGTACAGGTTGTACCTATTGTCTAAGATCATGTTAGCATACATGTTCAGACTTGTAGAATTTTCATTCAATATGTACATGTAAATCATTTGCAATAATTCATATTGTTTAAATATACATGTGAATGTTGAGTATGTTATGTTTGTATGTTCATGTATGCATATTATGCTTCCGCATCGCTCTTTGGTATGATTGGATGATGTTTTCAGATTCTGACATCTCATTCCCAATAGGGTTTGGAGAAATCAAAATCCAGGGACGTCACAGTTTGCATATGCAAATGCATTAGCTTGTTTCTCATCTAAGGTGGCACATAGGGAGCTATGGTCTTTTCTTCTAATTTAGAATAGTTGAATTTGCTTTTTTGATTGTCAATTTCTTAGGAAAAATCTTGTAAAAAACAACCAGTTGGATCTGTTTCATTGGGGGACCCTCTGCTCCTCCTCCTTTCCAACTAGGTTTGGATAGTTGACTCTTGTGAACTAATTTGCTCGCAAGAGTTCACTTTAATG
Organism: Alisma plantago-aquatica; assembly: GCA_963693085.1. Lineage (NCBI taxonomy): Eukaryota > Viridiplantae > Streptophyta > Magnoliopsida > Alismatales > Alismataceae > Alisma > Alisma plantago-aquatica. The sequence goes on along the minus strand of OY856413.1, from coordinate 809,746,885 downwards.
TTTCTTAAAATTTCTATCTCATTTCTTCTGATTCCACCAATTGCAGAAGCTACCTACCCCATTTGGTACTCAATCCTTGATTGAGGCTTCTTGATTTTTCATAAGTGCTCAAGCCTCATTCATGAAATTGGAGATAATTACTTTAAGACAATCATTTTTCTCAGATTGATGATGGTGATTATGTTGGCATTGTCGTTGTTTCAAATCATTGCCCTTCCACCTGATGCTGGGACGATTCCTCTACCCTAAATTGTAGGGATTCCAAAAAGGATTATCTACTCCAATACAATTTATCTACTCTTCACTACATGTAATTGGTAGCACATTGCAATCAATATTATGATGAGCACAATTTAAAAAGTTTGATACCTTGACTTGGCATACTCAGTTGACACCTATAGAATTAAGTTTCTAGGTAAGGTTGTCAAGCGTTGCATTGAGGATGAAATGACCTCCACACCATGGTTGTTTCTTCCATAATACACACCCACAATAGATTAATTCCTAACATGATTTGACTCAATTTCATGTCTTCACTTTCTTTCTTGATCAAGAAATATCCTCCGACATCTGCATCACCAGTGCAGGTGGTATCATAGGCTAAACAACAAAGAAGTTTCTTAACTGTGTCCACTCTGGCAAGTTGCACCATGGAAACCTCATAATTATCTCTTTATACCTATTTGCGAGCATCAACTAGATTGTCTCAAAGTCCTTTCTCAAATATGGAGATTTTCTTCAAGATCAAGGTGGATATCAATAAGATGTGTAGGTCTACATTTACCCTTTGTCTGTACAATGGATCCATTTTTGGGTCAAACTCATAGAGTGAATGGGAATAGATGTAGACGTAGTCCATCATCCTTCACACCATTTATCTCTATGTTTCTACATAGATCAAGGAATTTATCTACATGATTATTTAAATCTTCATCTACCAATCATGAGAACCGATTCTTTTACATAATGTTAATTATACTTAAGTCTAATATAAAGTGAAACATATATATAAGTTAGATAATTTTCTAACTAGACACCTCATTAGGATGAGGTGAGGTGTCATGAAATGCTATTTTCACTACCATTGTTGAAGATGAATTGAATAAAAAACATTTTTTGTATTTTTTCTTCTTGTTTTATTCTATCGCTTCTACATTAACACAACCTCAGAGTTTTCATGGATCTATTTAACAAATTCCAGCTAGAATGTGTGTACACCATGCATGGTTGCTTCCAAACAAAAAAGGGAGTTTATTTATAAAAGGAGAGGTATGAAACTCAAGAAGTAAATGAGTATAGGAAATTAATCATATAGAATCACAAAGTTAAGAAACCGATTAGGTTTGTATATTCTTGAAAAGGTATTGGATCCTTGGAAACAACACCAAAAATTGGTATTTCTTCATAGAGGGTGTTCATGACTTCGATAAAATAAACCTAGACACACACTAGAGTCTTCTAATAGGACATGTTACGATTCATATATCTATATACTATCTCCATAGGAAAGTAATACATATCAAACAATCACTCTACTCAATTTTCCAAGTATTGAAGAATAAAATACATGATTTGATTTAGTTCTAAAGTGATACGTGAACTAAGAACCTATCTCAAGATTCACAAGTAAAATAAACGTGTTTAGTGCCATGACACCAATTTACAGTATGATGATAATTAAAAAAAAGCTTGAATTATCTTCTTTGTCCTATCTCACAACGGTTTGATTAATAGTTTTTGCCTATTAATTAAGTAGGTTACAAGATTGATGTCTTCCAACTAATATTTAACCAAATAGTAAGAGATTTTTTAGATTCATATAAAGAAAAAAATTACAAACCTTAAAGCGATTACAATGATATATTAATGCAGTAACCCCCTACTCATTTCCATGTAATGGGTGATTAAAACTCTAATTACTATCCATTAAGTTCCTATCCCTTCTAGTATATCTCATTTGGGTAGTTTAGGGATCTTGATCAAGATCCCCATATGAATTCAAGAGTAATTTAGAGAAACAAAGAACATTTTTTTCATATTATAAGGAGTTGTTCATCACATGACCAATAGGTGACAAAAATGCACCAAGCACAAGGAACTCTACTCCATATTTAAAGGAGATTCAAAAAATGTTGTACACCACATTTTTAACAAGTTACATGGATTAAATAGGAATAAACAAACTAGAATTAGGAGAGAAATTTGATACAACACAAGTAGAGGATATATCCTCTAAAAAGAAGCTGCACTTGAAGCTTCTCTAGCCCAAGGAGGATTCCCTTTCACCTTCTTGTTCTTCCTTTTAACCTTTTCTAGCATGGAATTTCCCATCCAATCGCCTCCCTCACTTTTCTCAATGCTTGTGAGTGACAAAATGAGGAGATTCCCCCTTAAAACTGAAAAACACTAGAGGGGGGGGGTGAATAGAGTTTTATGGTAATTTTAACAATTATTGAACTCAAAACAACCACAATTGAAATTGGAAGAAGGAGACAGGTGTTTAGAGTGGTTCCAACTTTAGCAAATACTAAAGTTGTCAGTCCACTACCCAGTTGCTTACCCAACCGGGATTTTGAAAGTATATATTTATTACCTTCACAAGGATTTATAAAAAATACAATACTTTCCTTTACACCCCTTGAACAACCTTCACTTGAAGTAGATGCACCAACTTGAGGTAGCCTTCTTGAAGTAACTCCAAGCTCCCCCTTGAAGTAGCCTTCCTCTCTAGAAGTAACCTCCCGTTGCACCAACCTTCTTGAAGTAGCTCAAGGTCACCTTCTTCGCCAAGAAGATCTCCACCCTCTCCAATCCGCAGCCTCCAACCTAGGAGTAGTAAGGAGAGTACAAACAATAACAGGGAACAAGAAAGGAAAAGGAAATTAAAACTTATCCTTTTGTAGCACAAGGCTTGATTTGCCTAGATCAAGCGTATAGATCTCCTAACCAAGGTGTATGGAATTGTAATTGCAGTGGATAGGAGATGATAGCCTATAGGACACGAATTATGAGCTAAGAAAGGAAGTAGCCAATTGTCACAATGCTCAACTTGCTCAAACAGATTGCTCAAAGTATGCTCAAGGATTTCTCAAGTGTAAGAAGTATATTTGAGTGTCCTATAGCTTGTCCTATTTATAGGAATGGCCTAAGGATGCTTAAGGACGTTCTAGACAACTTCTAGGGGTTTCTAAGTGCTTAACTAGCCGTTAGGTACAAGTTTGTTGCTTTAGCAACGGCTAATTAATTTACTCTGCAGTTGCTGTCAGAGTTCATCTCGGTCGAGGAATGGTAGACCGAGACACCTACTCGGTCAAACTTTTGTCGACCGACAGGCACTCTGAATCAAGTGTTTTGCAACGTTTATCTCCAACTGCCAACTACCTTGTCAGTTGTGTCTAACGGCTACTTTGGATCTTTCTCGGTCGAGAAGATTGTCGATCGAGAGTGTCTCGGTCGAGGAGTTGGTCGATCGAGATTGATCCTGTTTCAATGTTTCAATTTAGGCATTAATTATATGTATGAGTGTGCATATGTGATCCTATTTGAAAGGGATGACTTATCTAAATGTGATGTTTATCTAGGGAAGATCTAACGCTTGATTTACATGAAATCTAAGTACTTGTACATTATATATGTGTACAAGTTTTTACAAAGCGATTACATTTCATGAAAATATAAATATGTAAGCATATGGATCTCCCTAGTACTTTGTCATCCACCTTGTTCCTGCACACTCAAGTAGCTCGTTAGATCAATAAGAATGAAATGTTTGTCATAATCAAAACAAAGGGATTTATAGATGTCCATTTAGCCAACAATCTCCCCCTTTTTGAAGATGACAAACATTTTCAAAATATAAATGAAGGAAATATAAAACATATGAGTTTCATACCTTAAGATTTCCTTTTGTAGCCATTCTTGTTTTGCAAGTGAGTGCTGCAAGTGAGTGCTTGGCCTTTTTCATTATGAAACTTTTGATCTTTATTTTATTTTTATATTCTTTTCTCCCCCTTTGTCATTTCAAAAAGATATCCATGTTGAATATTTGATATTACTTCTCCCCCTGAATTTTATACTATGCTCATCTTTAGATAGATATCCCAAGGTATAAGTGCTTTGCAATAGATGTCAATTTAGCCATAACTTAAAATTTTAGGTATTTGCAAAAATTGCATCCGTTTTGATTTATTTTTATTTATTACTCCCCTTATTTTGTATGCTCTACAATAGTCTTATAATTCAAATGATGCCAAAAAGATATCCATTATTACAAACATGGAAAGATAGCCAAATCATGTAGAGATAGCCCTTTTATTACAATCATGCAAAGATTCCATTACAACTAATACAACTCCAAATCTCACTGGAAAGACTTAAGAATTACATCAACATCAGGGTCTTTCCCAAGAAAAGGCTCAGTTCCATAATACTGGACCAAAGTTTGCCACTCCAGAGCACCTGTCTTGGTTAAGGCATATGCTTCCAAGAAGGTAGGAACCCGATCAAATCGGAAATGAGCGGCAATATCTTGTAGTTGCATTGATGAAAACTGAGTATGTGTGAGATATGTAGATGGTGGAGGTGGAGGTTGATAGTAGTTGTAAGATGGATTATATGGATTGAGCATGCCAGGATTTAAAGAATAAGGATATTCATCTGGTTGGTTTGGAGAAAGGGTTTGCATTCTTTGGTTTAGATAAGTCATGGCATGATGGTTATAATCTAGTTGTTTACTAAGATGATATTGTGACCCAGCAACATAGGTTAGGGTGTTTTGGATGGGATCATAGGGTAGGTTGGTAGGAGGAGGTGGTGGTGGTATATTTTGGGTAGATGTCTCACCTTCCGTCCTAGCCCTCTTATGACCGAAATCAATTCCCATTTTTTCTACAATATTCTTACTTATTTTTTGTGGTCGACGCTCCCATGTATATCCCATATCCTCAATTTGTGTCTTAAGAAAATGTTGAGTAATTTGACATACAAGATCAGCATATGGTGGATTGCCAGAAAACTCAAGCATGTTCTTAAGAATTATGCGGATAAAATTTGTGGGAATACGGTTTATAATGGCATAGATTAGGCACATACAAAAAATTGGAACTTCAGACTTATTGGCTCTAGGATGTATATTTGTAGAAACAATAAGGTTGACAATCCTACATGCAGGTTTAAGATTTATGGCATAGTAGGTTCCCCTATCTTCGTGACAAGTAGTATTTGATTGAAAAATGGCTCTTTTGATGTTACTAAGACTAACGGTATGGTCACCTTGGGAAAATTGATTAAGTGGGTTTCCAGTGGTAAGGTCAAGGGTGTCTTGATATTCATCTAGGTCAATATTTAGCATGTCAAGAATATCCTCTTCAGTAAATCGAAAGCTATGCCCATTGACCATAGAATAGAAGAAGTTGATTTCATTTTCAGAATGGGAGATGAGGTTAGCATAGAATTCATTCACTACCTTGGAAGAGTAGGAAGGGAAGGAAGGGTTGATGAATTCTTTCAACTTTTGCACCTCAAAAAGATCCTCCAAGTCGACGATGTTGAGGAAGTCCATAACTTCAACTGGTCTTCGTGGGAGAGGAGTTTTGGAGGAGAGCCGTAGATAGCGATCACCAGCATCTCCGTCGACGAAGACAATGTCGTTGATGATCGTCAATGGTGGAGTAGCCTCCCTTCCTTTCCTGCCAGCGACCTTCTTCTTTCCACGAGCATAGGATGATGCCATTGCGTTGCTTGAAGGTGGAGAAGAAACAAGGAAGTCTTGGTGTTACAACCCCAATTTTTGGGTTCAATTGGTGAGAAATGTAATTTCTCATATTAAAGATATTTGTAAAAATAGTGATATAATTTGCTTCAAATTAATGGATTTCGTTTAAAATAGCCTTGTTGTTTGATTTGTGGGCTTTATTGGCTATTGGGCCCAATAACATGGCAATAATAAAGAAAATTCAATTGGTGAATGAATAATTGAATAATGGATAAAAGAAATATGTGGAAACCTCAAGAAGGCAAATCCAAAGAGGATTTCGTGCCTCTTGGGTTCCTTGGGTTCCAAGGAGTCTAAGGTTGCAAAGAAAAGAAATAAGAAAAAGAAAAGATTAATTAAGTATTTCTTTATGAAGAAAGAAATTGAAAACATTGATGAAATGTGGAAATTAAGTGAAAAGATGGATAATTGGGTTTCCCTTTGTGGAATTTCGTATCCATGAGGTTGCTAATATTAAAAGGAAGGCCAATGAGGAAAATAAAAGCAAAATAAAAAGGAAATCCTCAAAAGGAGGTATTTAAATGAAAAATAAATAAGATAATGTGAAATAAAGCATAATGATGCATCTAGAAGGATAATAAGTGTCCAATAAAGAGAATTTCGAAATCATGGAGTATCTTGGGATCCAAGGAGTCCCAATAAAGAAGAAAGAAAGAGAAAATACTAAAAAGGCAAAATAAGAGGAAAATGTGTTGCTTAATTAATGAATTAAGAGGTATTGTTAAAAAAAGGAAAGTAAATCCAATAAAGGGAATGGAATTTCGTGCCTAAGGATTGAAAAGCAAGAAATAAAAAGGATAACGGCAAGGAATTTCGAATTCCTAAAATATCCAAATAGTAAAGGGTATTAGAAAAGAATAATGAAGAGAGAAAGAAAGGATGTTGCTTCGCAACCAAGGAAATGTGTTTCCTTTCAACTTGGGACTTGTTTCCTCTTGAATTTCGTGGATAAACCACATAGGCCCTATCTACCTCCCCTATATAAGGGGTATGACCCTGGGCCAAGCCCAGAGGATCCCATACATCGTTTTCCTCCTTTGGTTACATCTTCAACCCTAACCCCGAGTATCACCTTGAGCTTGATACAAAGAGGGGGGAGCAGGAGGGTACGACGAAGTCCTGGTGTTCTACGGAGTCAGGAGCAAGCGCTGCCATCATATCCGTGCACTAGGGCTGGTGCAGTAGTAGTACCTAGGATGTAGCGACGGCTACAAGCACTTGGTCTAGCAAGCCAGAGAACGGCCGCGCCGGATACAACCAGGCGGTGCTTGAGGTGCGCAAAGGGGCGGCGGACGTAGGGAAGAAGTTGAAGGTGAGTTTCGAGGTCCGTGGGAGCAAGGAAAGCCCACACAGGGCTGCTTTGACGGCCGCCAATATCAGGCCCAACGAGCCCCATGGCGGGCACCATAGCCAATAAATACAGGCACCATGTGTGCGCCTATGGGCGGCGGAGGTGAAGGATCAAACCCCGACATGGATGACGGACCAGGGAGAGAGAGAGAGAGCCATCGCAAGGCTGAAAAATGCGGCCGCTAGGGCATCCGCGTCGCTGGCCCGAGGAAGAAGAAAGGAAACAAAGTCGTCAGACCAATTTGCCCCTCCGTGGGCTAAAGAATCACAAACTTAACTGAGGGTAAAAGCGTCTTTGCGTTATGTTTGATATCAGCTAGCGTTGCATGGCAAGGGTGACGTGGCACTTCTGGATTGGCTGAAAATAGGTAATTTTACTAAAATCATATCTAGTTATTCATAGCTCGGATGACAAAAAGTTATATATAAAAGTTGATCCTCAGAACGAGAGGAATCCAAATAAATTATGTTTGAAGTCTGATTCTATTTGTAATCCGAAAATTTATGGAAGTAATCATTTTTAGTACTTTAAAGATTAAGGAACCCTAATATGATATGATTAAAGTGATTAATAGGGTTTAATGAATCATTAGAGTTGATATTAACCTGTTAAATGCAAAAAGGTACTTTAAGATCGAAAATGATGATCTTTGCACGTAATTAGGTTAATTTAGAGATTATGTGCCTAAATATGCTTGCAATATGAAAAGTGCATAAAAGCTATCATTTTAATGATTTAATTAATGAAAAACTCTTAGATTTGATGATAGATGGTTTTAATGTCGATCAATGGATAATTTAAACCTATTGTTCATAAAAGTGAAAATAAGATCTAAAAAGATAATCTTTTTATATAATTGGCTTAATTCAGGGTTTCATGCATGAATATGCATTAATGAGTTTGAAAACCCTAATTTAGGGGAATATGACTTTTAAATGTTTTAATTGTTCAAATCCATAAACAAATAGGCATAAGATGATCCTAAGTCAATCTAAGTATAAAAGACTATTAAATGAATAGTTTGAGCAATTAGGGTTTATATAAATGGAAAAGAGTGCTATTAGGGTTTGTTAACCTAAAAGAGGTAAAGTTCGAGAATTTGATCTAAGAAACCCTAATGAGTATTAATAAATACTTAATGCGGATTAGAAACCCTAGAAAATGAATCCAAGTCAATAAAGTAGATTCTTGATAAAGTGTGTAATAAATAGAGTACATATTTGTTTCAGGAACTATGTGATGATTGAATTACTTGCTTGGATTTGTTGATTGACTTGATTATATACACATGAAGTAAATGTTGAATAATCTGCACGACTCGTCAAACGAGGTATGTGGTTACGCTTATGACTACCCGAGTTAGTTTTCCGATGGATTCCCGGATGTTTAATCGCATTGAATGCAACTAAACTGTTGGATGTTTATTGATTTCATGAAACTATAAAGTGACTATGATTATCATTATAAATGAGTATATATAACTGGCTAGATCCGGGTCCACCTCTGTCACTTTGAAAAGGCTAAAAAGGGGTAATCCTAGAGCAAGGTCTAGGTTACCGAGGGTTAGAAATTGGGCTACCTACGTGTAGTGCCATGCGACTCGTTAGCCTGCCATGAGTTAAGGAGTGGGCTACCTACGAGTAGTGCCATGTGACTCAACCCTAGAAACTGGTTCACCTATAGGTGGGACCATGAGGGGTTTAATGGGGATCTACCATAAGGAAGGTAGGATCCAGGTCCACTGCAGGGATAGTACAGAGGATAGGGTACTCGTGGATCGCAGATGTTATATTTAAAACGTAATCTTGATTGATTAATGATTAATTGAATGATTACATGGTTATCATATTTGCAAGATTATTGTTTCCTCCACATACCAGCTTCGGCTGACCGACGTTTTGTTTGTCGGCATTTTAGGTACAAGCCAAAAGGACAAACAGTAAATCATCACATCGTGAAATACATGAAGAAAAATACAAGGAGGATTAGTTAGCGTAGAATCGTTAAGTGGATAGAAGTTAGAAATCCAAAATTTTAAAAAGGTATGCAAAGTTTATTTTCTTACAGCTTTTCAGTTTAGTATGTTAAAAATTTGATAATTATTCTTGGTTAATTGTCGAACCTTTGATCCAGAAGTCATGGGTACGGCTTCGACCTCTCGGTCTCCTGTAACTGGGGGTTATCGGGAGGTGGGGTCGTAACATTTGGTATCAGAGCGTAGGTTCCCCAGTTAACCATTAATAATTATTAAAATTTTCAACCTCCATAGAACCCAAGGGAGTTATTAGAGGAGTATCCGAAAGACAGAGGTGTCTAGAAAGGGATCACGACCGGGGGCTGGCAAGATTTTCCTCCGTACCGCTAGTCGGAATACGAGGACTCCCGGACCCATGTGACCGCCTGGCCAAAGTCTTAGGGTATGAATCGAAATAAGATACCTTTAGGACTTCTGATCTTATTCATCCCTTCTCATCACAAAATTCTGATAAGGATATAAAGGATTAGGGTTTTCTTTCTTCTCCTCACCCTCTTGAAGTATGGGTAAGGTTAATAAGGTTTAAGGAATCCTCCATCAAATTAATGAAAAGCATGTAAATAAGATGTCATGGACATAAGCTTAATAGATTAAGCGCAAATTAAAGAATAGATACATGCTTAGGTCGTATGACCTGAGAGTAGACCTCCTTGTCAGGAGGATATGTTAGTCTTGGAGATAGAGATCTCCATTGCAAGTAAGAGACCTGGCAGATCCTATGAGGATGATGCTAACCCTAACCCTAAGTGATGGTTAGAGAGAGATGAGTTGGACCAGGTGTTTGAAAGGACATGCCTTTGGGATGCCATATGATCCATGGGTGACCTAACACCTTTGGCAACACAACCCTGGGAAGGGTCGTGTGTTATAGGGTAAATGATAGCTCCTTATATGATGAGGTTGGTGAAGGACCTTAGAAACCCTATGAGTGTGTGCAAGAATAGTATAGATGGCACCTAGGGCACGTCATAGTGTTGACGACATGATGAAACCCTGGATAAGGAGTCATGATAGAGCATAAAGGGTTATGGATGATCTTGAGCAACCATAAGTTCGAACCTAGGATTCACCCATGTAGAGAATGCCTCTGAGGATGAACCTTCATGAAGAGAGGACCTCTAATGGTGAGGTTGGATGTAGGGTTAGCTCTAGAGAGAGCAGGAAACCCCACAAAAAGGTTGGAAGCCTAAGACCCTGAACAATGGATGATAATGGTTGCCTCATGATCGATCCCTGAAGGTTGATGATATCTTGGTTGCCTTTAGAGGGACCAAACCCTAGAGATAGAAGATGAAGCATCTGGTGCCTATGTGGCTACGGTAGGAAGAAGAGTTCCTTAGACCTAGAAAGGGTGGTAGCAGGCTATGAGGCCTTGTACTTTGTTAGTTGTCCTTAAGGAGGACCCAACCCTAAGTGTTGATCGAGAAGAAGGATGATAGGAAGTGCACGAGATGCCTTTTTCCAGTTTGATTCATGGATAGAGCGTGAAGTTGGACACCATAAAGTGAACCTAGGGTTCCTAGGCCTAAGAGGGGAAGTGGTATACCTAATGCTCATGATGAGAATTAAGTTTCTATAGTTTTGAGCATGGTACGCCTCATGAATAAAGGAAAAGGGAAGTCCCTTAAGTTTAAGGTATGTGTAATGAACCCCTCATAGATAGGTTGATGATAAAGGGGAAAGTTTTATCTTGATCCAACATCGAGGAAAGAGGACAAGTATGACCTAGTATGGTTCAATAAGTGAACTGCTTGTGCCTTAATGGTTTGCTAGGGTTAAGTAGGCTCGGGTGGATGTAAACCCTGGACCTAAGAGCTTTTGTGACCTTAGAGATAGTTTTCCTCCCATCCTGGGAGAGGAACCCCTTCGGAAGGGTGTATATCAGTTTTGTTGGTTCAAGGTAACCTAAAGAGGTCTCGTAGGATCTTGAGAAGTTAAGAGAAAAGTACATGGTATGAGAATGAACCCGTAGACCCATAGATACCCATCTCTATTGCATGTGAATGTGTTACCATGGAGGTAACCGGTATGGGGCTTGACCAAGGTAGGCAGGTTGCCATAATACCTATGAACGGATGAGAGTCAGCCCATGATTGCAGAAAGAGAGATGATGAAGACTTGGGTAAGGTTCTAAGTGAACATGTACTATAATGAATAATCCTGAGTCTATCCTAGGGTCAGGTAGGTATAAGACCGATGAAAGTAGGAGTTGCCTAATTCCCCAGTTGCACATGACCATAGGGTCAGGAGGTAACGACTATCATTGTCTTAGGGCCATGGGTTAGGAGATTGATCACCTTCATGAACCCATGGGACCCAAAGGGCAGATGAGTAGGGCACTCCCTTGATGCATGAGGGAAGAGGGATGACCCCAAAAGAGTCGGTACCTTATGGACCTAGAGGAGTTGACTAAGGATATAAACCTTGGTAGGTTCAAGGCTTGTTTGTTATCATGATGTCTATGATGTAGAGACATATGTGGCACGTTGCAACTTAGATTTAAAGGTGTACTGGCAAGGTGGGATGTACCATCTCTACTCTTGGAACAGGAAGAACTCTGTATTTGGACTGCAGCCAAATGCTTATTTCCTCTTGTTATGGGGGTGAGAGATAGGACATTATGCATGTCATACACCAAGGATAAAAGATGATGTAGGTTGGAGCGTTGCCATGAGAAATGGGGATAGAGAAATTATCTTACCATGGTAAAGTGAATGAATGATACATCGATGGTTTGTAAACACTAAGAGGAATGAGGTAGTTCCCTTATGAGGATGTTTTTATCATGAGCTATGTGGAACTTACAAGTTATACCAGGTTGAGTTTGATCACCATGATGATGGAATCAGAGAGTGTTCTTGTGAAGATAAACATATAGTTTGAGGTGACATGATGAGCAAAATGCATGAAAGTGTAATGTTACCTAATACCTAAGGATGTGAAGTGGTAATGGGTGTTCTGGTTGAGATACATCTGGCTTGTTTGATTAGAAGCTAGAAGAGGTTGTTTGGCTAACCCTAAGATTGAAAAGGAGAGGTGTTTGGATAACACTCAGATGTAACCAGATGCGTTGAAAAGTTAAGGGTTTCCAGTCTAGTCCTTGAGGTAATGAAAGGATGGTGGTGGAACCTCAGATGAACTTCTTTGAAAGAGAAGGTGACGAAACCCCGACTAGAGTGGTGTAGGGTTTCAGAGGATTTGATCTTGAAAGAATCATGACATACAGGAAATCATGGTTGAAGATCATCATACACCGTGGAAAATGGTAATAGCACTTTGGATGTTTAAGATGAGGTTGCATGTGGCCATGCGAGCCAAGAGGTAAAGGACGAACCCCAGTAACCCAGTGTATCGATATAGAGGACAAAATAATCCCTGAGAAGGAATGAGAGCTCAACACTATGGATGTTGTGATAAGTCTTCCCTGGATCAAGGAAGGTCGAGATACAATGTGGGTTATGGTAGGTCACCTTACCTAGATAATATAAGAAATAAAGAGTTCTGTCAAGGGACAGATCTAGTTGAACTACCCATGAGAAAGATGGTTCAATTACACCGTAAAGCAAGTTCAAAAGATTCTTGAGTTTGACCTAAAAGTTCACTTCCATAAAGTGGAAGTCGGTACATGAAAAACTCAATAATAGTATAGTTTATCACCCCTAACTATGGTTGGTATGATCCAGACTAAAGGGTCTGATGAGGGCATGTGTGCTCATTCAGGGTGATATCTAGAGACAGTTCTTGTCCTATGAAAGATGTGACAATGACCACCATAGCCAGTATCGGGTTGTATATGAAGCTCTGTAAGGGAGGTTGTGTCGGTCACCACTTTAGTAAGGTAATGATGGTTAGAAAAGTACCACATGATGGTTAGAAAAAGGGACCCCAGTACGTGTAGATGAAGTCACTTTGGTTGCGCAAGGGCTGAAAGGAGCCTAGAGACGATGAGAGTCGTGAGCAGATGCAAAGTAGACTGGCATACAAGTTATTGTGGGAGAAAATGTGACATGAAAATCCGACCCCTCTAAGTTATATCTAAGAGAGCCGAGTCCCCGATACATGGGTCCATTTGAGATGGATGGGTGGAGAAGGTTAGGTTTGACCCTACCCCTCAGGATAGAGTAATGGGAGATGTTTTCCATGTGTCCAATTTAGAGCACTATGTGAGGTACCCCGACCATGTGCTGAGCAATGAACCTAGTGAGCCCCAAGGGAAGCTGAAATGGCATGAGTCACCTGTGTAGTTTATAGACGCCAGGATGAATGAACTCAGAGAAAAGAATATGTGATGATAAAGGTTCTTTGAAAATTCCATGAGTATGACAAAGCCACATAGGGGCCAATGATGGACATGGAGAAGTCTTATCCTGAATTGTTTGTTTGCTTGTTTGAATTTTGAGCACTAAATTCCTATAAGAGGGGAAGGATGTTACAACCCCAATTTTTGGGTTCAATTGGTGAGAAATGTAATTTCTCATATTAAAGATATTTGTACAAATAGTGATATAATTTGCTTCAAATTAATGGACTTCGTTTAAAATAGCCTTGTTGTTTGACTTGTGGGCTTTATTGGCTATTGGGCCCAATAACATGGCAATAATAAAGAAAATTCAATTAGTGAATGAATAATTGAATAATGGATAAAAGAAATATGTGGAAACCTCAAGAAGGCAAATCCAAAGAGGATTTCGTGCCTCTTGGGTTCCTTGGGTTCCAAGGAGTCTAAGGTTGCAAAGAAAAGAAATAAGAAAAAGAAAAGATTAATTAAGTATTTCTTTATGAAGAAAGAAATTGAAAACATTGATGAAATGTGGAAATTAAGTGAAAAGATGGATAATTGGGTTTCCCTTTGTGGAATTTCGTATCCATGAGGTTGCTAATATTAAAAGGAAGGCCAATGAGGAAAATAAAAGCAAAATAAAAAGGAAATCCTCAAAAGGAGGTATTTAAATGAAAAATAAATAAGATAATGTGAAATAATGCATAATGATGCATCTAGAAGGATAATAAGTGTCCAATAAAGAGAATTTCGAAATCATGGAGTATCTTGGGATCCAAGGAGTCCCAATAAAGAAGAAAGAAAGAGAAAATACTAAAAAGGCAAAATAAGAGGAAAATGTGTTGCTTAATTAATGAATTAAGAGGTATTGTTAAAAAAAAGGAAAGTAAATCCTATAAAGGGGATGGAATTTCGTGCCTAAGGATTGAAAATCAAGAAATAAAAAGGATAACGGCAAGGAATTTCGAATTCCTAAAATATCCAAATAGTAAAGGGTATTAGAAAAGAATAATGAAGAGAGAAAGAAAGGATGTTGCTTCGCAACCAAGGAAATGTGTTTCCTTTCAAGTTGGGACTTGTTTCCTCTTGAATTTCGTGGATAAACCACATAGGCCCTATCTACCTCCCCTATATAAGGGGTATGACCCTGGGCCAAGCCTAGAGGATCCCATACATCGCTTTCCTCCTTTGGTTACATCTTCAACCCTAACCCCGAGTATCACCTTGAGCTTGATACAAAGAGGGGGGAGCAGGAGGGTACGACGAAGTCCTGGTGTTCTACGGAGTCAGGAGCAAGCGTTGTCATCATATCCGTGCACTAGGGCTGGTGCAGTAGTAGTACCTAGGCTGTAGCGACGGCTGCAAGCACTTGGTCTAGCAAGCCAGAGAACGGCCGCGCCGGATACAACCAGGCGGTGCCTCAGGTGCGCAAAGGGGCGGCGGACGTAGGGAAGAAGTCGAAGGTGAGTTTCGAGGTCCGTGGGAGCAAGGAAAGCCCACGCAGGGCTGCTTTGATGGCCGCCAATATCAGGCCTAACGAGCCCCATGGCGGGCACCATAGCCAAGAAATACAGGCGCCATGTGTGCGCCTATGGGAGGCGGAGGTGAAGGATCAAACCCCGGCATGGATGACGGACCAGGGAGAGAGAGAGAGCCATCACAAGGCTGAAAAATGCGACCGCTAGGGCATCCGCGTTGCTGGCCTGAGGAAGAAGAAAGGAAACAGAGTCGTCGGACCAATTTGCCCCTCCGTGGGCTAAAGGATCGCAAACTTAACTGAGGGTAAAAGCGTCTTTGCGTTATGTTTGATATCACTTAGCGTTGCATGGCAAGGGTGACGTGGCACTTCTGGATTGGCTGAAAATAGGTAATTATACTGAAATCATATCTAGTTATTCATAGCTCGGATGACAAAAAGTTATATATAAAAGTTGATCCTTAGAACGAGAGGAATCCAAATAAATTAAGTTTGAAATCTGATTCTATTTGTAATCCGAAAATTTATGGAAGTAATCATCTTTAGTACTTTAAAGATTAAGGAACCCTAATATGATATGATTAAAGTGATTAATAGGGTTTAATAAATCATTAGAGTTGATATTAACCTGTTAAATGCAAAAATGTACTTTAAGATCGAAAATGATGATCTTTGCACGTAATTAGGTTAATTTAGAGATTATGTGCCTAAATATGCTTGCAATATGAAAAGTGCATAAACGCTATCATTTTAATGATTTAATTAATGAAAAACTCTTAGATTTGATGATAGATGGTTTTAATGTTGATCAATGGATAATTTAAACCTATTGTTCATAAAAGTGAAAATAAGATCTAAAAAGATAATCTTTTTATATAATTGGCTTAATTCAGGGTTTCATGCATGAATATGCATTAATGAGTTTGAAAACCCTAATTTAGGGGAATATGACTTTTAAATGTTTTAATTGTTCAAATCCATAAACAAATAGGGATAAGATGATCCTAAGTCAATCTAAGTATAAAATACTATTAAATGAATAGTTTGAGCAATTAGGGTTTATATAAATGGAAAAGAGTGCTATTAGGGTTTGTTAACCTAAAAGAGGTAAAGTTCGAGAATTTGATCTAAGAAACCCTAATGAGTATTAATAAATACTTAATGCGGATTAGAAACCCTAGAAAGTGAATCCAAGTCAATAAAGTAGATTCTTGATAAAGTGTGTAATAAATAGAGTACATATTTATTTCAGGAACTATGTGATGATTGAATTACTTGCTTGGATCTGTTGATTGACTTGATTATATACGCATGAAGTAAATGTTGAATAATCTGCACGACTCGTCAAACGAGGTATGTGGTTACGCTTATGACTACCCGAGTTAGTTTTTCGATGGATTCACGGATGTTTAATCGCATTGAATGCAACTAAACTGTTGGATGTTTATTTATTTCATGCAACTATAAAGTGACTATGATTATCACTATAAATGAGTATATATAACTGGCTAGATCTGGGTCCACCTCTGTCACTTTGAAAAGGCTAAAAAGGGGTAATCCTAGAGCAAGGTCTAGGTTACCGAGGGTTAGAAATTGGGCTACCTACGTGTAGTGACATGCGACTCGTTAGCCTGCCATGAGTTAAGGAGTGGGCTACCTACGAGTAGTGCCATGTGACTCAACCCTAGAAACTAGTTCACCTATAGGTGGGACCATGAGGGGTTTAATGGGGATCTACCATAAGGAAGGTAGGATCCAGGTCCACTGCAGGGATAGTACAGAGGATAGGGTACTCGTGGATCACGAATGTTATATTTAAAACGTAATCTTGATTGATTAATGATTAATTGAATGATTACATGGTTATCATATTTGCAAGATTATTGTTTACCCCACATACCAGCTTCGGCTAACCGACGTTTTGTTTGTCGGCGTTTTAGGTACAAGCCAAAAGGACAAACAGTAAATCGTCACATCGTGAAATACATGAAGAAAAATACAAGGAGGATTAGTTAGCTTAGAATCGTTAAGTGGATAGAAGTTAGAAATCCAAAATTTTAAAAAGGTATGTAAATTTTATTTTCTTACAGCTTTTTAGTTTAGTATGTTAAAAATTTGATAATTATTCTTGGTTAATTGCCGAACCTTTGATCCGGAAGTCATGGGTACGGCTTTGACCTCTCGGTCTCCCGTAACTGGGGGTTATCGGGAGGTGGGGTCGTAACACTTGGGGATGAAGATACTAAATATTTGCACAAGAATGCACTAGAGAGATCCTATGGAAGCAAGGATATGAGAGTGTGAAGAAATGACCCGTTTTTGGTCCCTTTTATAGCAATCCAGTGACCGGGTCGGTCGACAAATTGTCGACCGAGCGTCCGCAACGGTCATTTTCTAGACGCGCCACTCGGCCGTCCAACGGTCGACTTGTAACGGTCGGCCGCCCAACGGTAACAGTCAGATTTCAACGGTAATATCCCAGCGGTTGATTCTCGGTCGAACAATTATCGACCGAAACTGTCTCGGTCGAACAATTGTCGACCGGAAGTGTGTCCAATGTTAATTCTGGCTGGGTTCTGTCGGTCGAGAGAGGTAGACTGACCGAGATATTTTCGGTCGAAGAATTCGTCGACCGACAGACTTACTGGGTACGAATTTCTTGAAGCTGATTTTTAATACAATTGATAGACTAAATTTGTAGAGCATATATATATATTTTCTAAGGGAGTAATATTGAGATTTATTATTGACAATGTTGAGACAATTTTGTGATCATAAAATTACTGTTCTTTTGAATCACAATTTTTATATAAAATGATATTCAAATAAGTATTGTGTCAAACTTATTTTAGGTCGACTTTGACTAAGGACTTAGCGCCCCTTGGTCAATTTTAATTTCAACCAAGAGGCAAATTATGCAGATTTCCAATTTAAACATTCATATGTGAAGTGTAATTTCTGCAGATAGCTTTAAATAAATATCAATTTGAAGCACATTAAGATATACCTATTATGAAGACTTAATATGGGCATCATAGGAAGTTTTTGACTTTGATTTTTCTGGAATGCATGTTTTACATTCATGATGTTTCATAAGCTTTGCTATGGGTACATAAATATCAAATCCCATTTCTTCTTATACCCTTATTTTCAGATTAATCATATATCTTGAAAGCAAGATTAATATCTTAATGTCAAGATTTTTGCTTTTGATTTCTTAGAACAAACAAATATATAAAAACATTAATTTTTTTGTTCTAAGAGACATCGTTTGGCTTGTCATAGCAACATAATTATTTTATCACAAGCTATGTCCACAATCATTATCTATTATGTCAAGATGCTTTTTTGAATCACAATAATCAAGAATAATATCCATTCATGGTTTTTATATATGGATCAAAGATTATTTTAGACAAACCAATGAAACATAATGATCATGATGAAGCATATCCATGATGTAATGATAGAACAATAAGATGATAATTTCATGAAATACAGTGATTGTGATCATTTAAACTAAATGTCATAACACATGATAGATAGACCAGAAGATGCTTAAAAAAATCATGTAAAACATTATAGAATAGTGATTTCTAAACATGATTTTCAGTTTTACCTTATTTGGAGGATCAATCGAAATGATATCATTTATATTCAAAAAATGATCTTCAACTTGTTTTGCATGTAAAACAGTCATTAACATCAAATAGATAGCCACTTGATTTAGCAATTTTACTGCAGACTGAAATCAGTGAACAGATCGGTCGACGATTTCTCGACCGACTAACTGCTCGGTCGAGGATT
The DNA here is from genome assembly GCA_963693085.1 of Alisma plantago-aquatica. NCBI lineage: Eukaryota > Viridiplantae > Streptophyta > Magnoliopsida > Alismatales > Alismataceae > Alisma > Alisma plantago-aquatica. Next base: position 809,728,163 of record OY856413.1, on the reverse strand, counting down.
TTTCGACCGACAAGGTTTCTGTTTTATCTACAGAACTATTTATTTGATTCCAAGTAAAATATAGACTATATTTAATTTGATTATGCACTCAGTTTTAGTTGAGATAAGACATATCCAAGTAACATTTAGATCATAATTAAAAATCTTTAAGTTTTGAGGACCTTAATTGAGATAAATTTTCAAGTTAGAAATTTTAGTTACTTGAGTCATTTTATTATCTCTTTATGTTAAGTTGAGATAGACATAAAGATATGCAATTTAAAGTCTTCGGTCATATCTCAACTTAGTCTAATCAATTTAATTTGGGGGTTTTGGAACCCATATCAACTCAACATCCTTTTTCTTGTATGGGCATGAAAAAGAGTAGTGTCCAAGACGTAAGCAATAATGGCAACATACAGAATCAACCTCATATCTTTTTCTAGGGTTGTGTTCTGTGTTGTTCGTGGGTGAAGATGTTCCTTTAGGTACATATATAGATTTATGTGCTTGTGTTTTTCTCCAACTAGGTTGTTGATAGGATTTCCCCTTAGGCTTGTAACCTAGTCCTCTTCTCCCGATTTGATGATAGGGATTATCTAAGATTTTATCAAGAATGCCATTATTATTCAAATTACTAATTTTTTGTTGTAACCTGGCAATCTCTTCCATTCTCTTCTTGATATCTAGTTTTGATTGATCTAGATTAGATGACAATGAATTTCTTTCTTTGACAATAGAATGATAATCTAGATGGTTGCATAAGATGGGTTGTTTTTGAAGATCATTCACTTGAGTTTGCAAATTAATCTTCTCTAGAGATAGTAGATTGCAATTTGCCTCTATAGATTTTATCTCAATATCATGATCTTCAATGATCTTTTTAAGATCTTCATTTTCAGATGTAATAGCAAGAAGCTTAGCATGTAATTACTCATTTGCTTTTTTAGATTTCTTTAGTTTCTTCTTGCACTCAACATATTTATTATGTGTCTCTTCAAGACTAGCAACTAGTTCTTCTTTAGATAAATAAAAAAGACTTACCTCTTCTTCTTCTTCACTAGTTGTAGCAATAAGACAATCCTTGTGTTCATCTTCCCTTTTTGATCTCCATGGGCAGCTAGTTGTTATGTGGCTTGTTCCTAAGCACCAATTGCAACATGTTGTATATTTGTCCAAGCTGCACCTTTTGTTGCGATTGTAATCACCATTACCCTCCATTCTTCAAGACCTGGTTAGGGTTCCTTGAAGCCTGCTCTGATACCAATTGAAAAACACTAGAGGGGGGGTGAATAGAGTTTTATGGTAATTTTAACAATTATTGAACTCAAAACAACCACAATTGAAATTGGAAGAAGGAGACAGGTGTTTAGAGTGGTTCCAACTTTAGCAAATACTAAAGTTGTCAGTCCACTACCCGGTTGTTTACCCAACCGGGATTTTGAAAGTATATATTTTATTACCTTCACAAGGATTTATACAAAATACAATACTTTCCTTTACACCCCTTGAACATCCTTCACTCGAAGTCGATGCACCAACTTCAGGTAGCCTTCTTGAAGTAACTCCAAGCTCCCCCTTGAAGTAGCCTTCCTCTCTAGAAGTAACCTCCCGTTGCACCAGCCTTCTTGAAGTATCTCAAGGTCACCTTCTTCGCCAAGAAGATCTCCACCCTCTCCAATCCACAGCCTCCAACCTAGGAGTAGCAAGGAGAGTACAAACAATAACAGGGAACAAGAAAGGAAAAGGAAATTACAACTTATCTTTTTGTAGCACAAGGCTTGATTTGCCTAGATCAAGCGTATAGATCTCCTAACCAAGGTGTATGGAATTGTAATTGCAGTGGATAGGAGATGATAGCCTATAGGACACGAATTATGAGCTAAGGAAGGAAGTAGCCAATTGTCACAATGCTCAACTTGCTCAAACAGATAGCTCAAAGTATGCTCAAGGATTTCTCAAGTGTAACAAGTGTATTTGAGTGTCCTATGGCTTGTCCTATTTATAGGAATGGCCTAAGGATGCTTAAGGACGTTCTAGACAACATCTAGGGGTTTCTAAGTGCTTAACTAGCCGTTAGGTACAAGTTTGTTGCTTTAGCAACGGCTAATTAATTTACTCTACAGTTGCTGTCAGAGTTCATCTCGGTCGAGGAATGGTCGACCGAGACACCTACTCGATCGAACTTTTGTCGACCGACAAGCACTCTGAATCAAGTGTTTTGCAACGTTTATCTTCAACTGCCAACTACCTTGTCAGTTGTGTCTAACGGCTACTTTGGATCTTTCTCGGTCGAGAAGATTGTCGACCGAGAGTGTCTCGGTCGAGGAGTTGGTCGACCGAGATTGATCCTATTTCAATGTTTCAATTTAGGCATTAATTATATGTATGAGTGTGCATATGTGATCCTATTTGAAAGGGATGACTTATCTAAATGTGGTGTTTAGCTAGGGAAGATCTAACGCTTGATTTACATGAAATCTAAGTACTTGTACATTATATATGTGTACAAGTTTTTACAAAGCGATTACATTTCATGAAAATATAAATATGTAAGCATATGGATCTCCCTAGTACTTTGTCATCCACCTTGTTCCTGCACACTCAAGTAGCTCGTTAGATCAATAAGAATGAAATGTTTGTCATAATCAAAACAAAGGGATTTATAGATGTCCATTTAGCCAACAAAAACCATTCTCTTGGTCTTTATATTATCAGAAACCAAACGTGACACATTATATCCGAGTATAGAGACATTGTGTCTTTGGTAGTTTCCAAGAGTTGGGGGTATTAACCATTTTGCATAGCTTATCAGAGAATCAACATACTTTTCAATGGTCATTTGTAATGGTTAGCCACTTTTCATTGAAGTGAGGCACACTGTGCTTGGGAGAATCACTTCATGTTTTCTAGTGTCAACCATGCACTAAATGTAGCAAATTGTGTCATTTTTTGCAAACATGAGGTTGAACCTAAGACATACATTGGACATGCACTGGATAGTGCACATTGTGTCTCTTTGCATGATAATTGATCTTAGATTCCTTGAATTTTGATGTTTGTGCTGAATGTACCATTGGTTCTAGATGAACAAAATCTCATGGAATCTTCCTTAGAATACATGAATCTAATCAAAATGACAATATAGATGCTAACCATGCTAATTATTGAAATGCTAAAATATATCTAAGACACAGTGTAGTAAAATAGGGCATAAATTATGGAATGAACTACATTCATCTATATTTTTTTAAAGAAATCTTGTCCTTCTAATCTTATCCATGAGCCCCAACATAGGCTTGATTAGAGTGAAAAATTATGCTCATAGTTGTATAGATTTACTTAACCACATATAATCCATTTTATTTAATTCATTCAATAAAATCAACAAATAATGATTACAAAAGTATACATGATATATTGGAGTGTATGAGAAGACATATAAGGTATGATAGAATGCTATTTCAATTATTATGATGGGAGCATAAGTAAAAATAACGTTTTCCTACTTTGTCCCATTGGCATTTTGCCCTTTGACATTTGTCCTTCTAATGAAATTGATTGAGGAATAGCTAAGAAACAAAATATTGAACTTTATCTAGTTCAATAAAATGGTTGTGAGTATCACCAGAAAGCATTCTTGTTGGATAGGTAGTTGTATGAATAAGATCATGGAGAGAGACATACTTATTATCCTTAGGCTATGTATTTAAATGAAAATATGGCCACATCATGAAAAAAAAATTTAAGTATGTTAGAGATAACTCACATCTACCTTTTCTACAAGAAAAATAATGCAAATAACACTCATTTTCATGAAAATGTGAAATACAATTTCCAATCTTTATAGGGATTATGCAATGGGAGAAAGACATTGACCTTCTATGATTAATAACTATTTTCTAAGTTTTCTAGCACTATAAAAGAAATCTAAATGATGATGACATGGGCTCCATAAACCTAAAGTGTCTTGTTCACCACTATTATCTTTTTAATGTGTTGTAATTTAGTATTGTCATGTACGCATCTAGGTATATGCCGTCTCTAACGTTTTGAATTTTAATATATATTACTATTCACATTTTCATGGTAGACCCTTAAAAAAAGTAATATTGATATCAGGGATTCGAATTAGCATATACTGAAAGCTTAACATCCAAATGTAGTAACTTAATTATATTTGAGAAATCCTATGTGAAGACAAGAAAAATAACTATTAGATTTTGGTTGAATTCAGGGTACATATTCAAGTCTATTTATTGAAGATATATAAAAAGTTACAATAACATGTACTAAGTGAATGTAGGTATGGATTTTAGTTACATATAATGTAGAATCCTAGTGATAACACATCTAAACCTTGGCCACTATTGTATGACTCAAGAATAATTTATTATTGACAAATATTTATAGGGTTTTAGTATGAAAAATATACTTCTATCATTACCTTTGATCTGAAAAATATAGTTAAATAGTTATCCTTGTTTGAACTTCTCTATATTATACATAAGAAAATAATCAAATGAATGAAAGTTATATATTTCTTAAAATAAAGAAAAGTTTTTTAAATATAAAGATCAGGGTATTATCCTTTTAACCATAATTGATGTACTATAACCAAAGGTGCAACCTCATGTAAGCTCATATGGAAATAATCATGCTTAGAAGCACAAATATTCAACCAATATCTACACCATGAGCATCAACCTGTTACCACTGTGAGAGAAGGACTCATGTAGCATCAATTGGCATTTTGGGCATATGAAGACTATTTAAGTGATAGAACCACAATATTCCTTAGTACATGATAGAATTATAGAGAAAAATGTGTCCTATACTAACTCTTAGAACTATGAGAAGCCTTCTAAATAATTCTGAACTATCATTCACAACTTCCAAGGATTGCAAAGAAGAGAAAACACACATAATTTACTTCCAAACAATTCATATATACTTATCCAATCATGTCCCTCTTCCAAAGCACCAAATTGGTAATGCAGATTTTCAACCCTTGAACCGATCAATTCATGTTTTGGTTATCTTTACCATGTCCTAACAAATCTAAGACTATCCACCAGAAGTTCTCAGATTTTTTGGAGACCACCCACCATGTTTCTTCACCCACTTTTGTCTCACTAACCAACAAATTCATTGGTGTAAGAATCTTTAGGATATGCCTCCTAGAAATGGGGGAGGTCCCACAAAGTTGATACCAAAAATCTCTAGAAGAAAGGGGGATGAAATCTTAAGAGAAAACCTCCCCAATTTGTGCTATTGCAACAATGCTTATGCTAAGAAGAAGGATAAATGGGCATAAAACTACAGATAACTAGGTCTAGGTTAGACAAGCAAAAACCCATCTAATCAATTATAATACATGCTAATAAGTAATTTAAGATCCTAGAAAATTAAGCATTAATCAAGTAATCCTGTGATGAAGAAGTATACATGTATTAGGGATTGAACAAAAAAATAGGTCAAACACTTGCCATAGACCAAGAACTAGATCATGTATTGTCTTCTTTAAGCAATTTAGGTGGCTATCTTTTTCATCCCGCCTTTCCCTGGTGAGAAAATTTAAACTCAGACTACGATCACTAATCTTGGAAAAGGAAACATTGTAGTACTACTACCATTACGTAAATATTTATTTAGGAGATCGTTGATCTCAAAAGGGAGGAGAACATGCCCTTTATATCTTGTAGGGTTTTTTAGATGTTGCTTAGATAGACTATGTGCTACTGCATCGCATTATTTTCTAGTGTACGACACATACCAATTGTTCTTCCCCATGCTTTAACTTCTGCACTTATTGTCTTAGTTATGAAGGAAATGGAACATTTTAATCTCCTTGACTATACCCCTCAATGATTCCTTAAACTTATTTTATCTCAATATTCAATGCCTAAACTTATCTAAGATTCCTTATAAGGTAGAAAATATGAAATGATGTTCAACCAATCTTGAATATATATAAGTGATTGAAACTAAAATTAGAAATGACCCATGATTTATTTAAGGTTTGTGACCTGATGATTATCTGTTTAATACTAAGTTGCAATGAAGATAAAGTTTGCAAACAATCTATGTTAGTTTTCTTCTTGGCTATTATATTATTTTTACACATAGTTTATAGATTGATTTATTTATCTCTATTGTATACAAAGAATGAAGATTCAAATAATAAATGTACTAAAAACCATAAATCATGTGTAAGAGACAAAAATCCATTCCAGAAAATTTAAAATGGACATCAGACATAATGGATTTCAAAAAATCAAAACATAGTCATCTGCATAAGCTGGATCTAAGAATATGTGATTGGGGAATGCCACTATTTATCATTCAAACTGGAGAAAAGGTTGACATCTAGAATATGAGTTGCTTCTTTAGATATTGTGATGATGATATGTGTTGATACATGATGTTATCAATTTATCAAGCTCAGAAATATAAAATCTTTATATAACTTAAAAGTAAATAAATATATTTTGATGCATGGTGGTAATCTATTTATAAAAGTTATTGTTACTATGTTTGGAAGTAATTAAAAGTAAATAAAAAAGTAATTAGTATTTATTATGATAATGTAGTATAATTTTCATGAAAATTTCAGTTTCATACTTCATTAGGTTAATTGATTTTTTTATCCCAATTAGCTGCAATCATGGTTGATGTGAAAATTTCTATGCAAACCATACTAGTTTCTACAAGTTTAATGTATTGTTGGTCCTCAAATTGGTGGTTCCTAATCAACTTCCAATTTTAGTGTACTATCAAATGAACTCTTATTATAGTAGTGAAAGTAAATATATTAAAATAAATAACTAATAATAGCTTATTGACTTTCTAATAGGTAAAACATTATATTTTTAGATTCCTTAAAATAGTCAACACATTTAACTAAACAAAATTAGAGTTTATGCTCTTAAATATTCATAATAAAGAAATTTTCCTCAAAAATAAATAGATAAGTGCTTCACGATGTGTGAATACTGTAACTGTTTTCAATGGTATTAAGATGTTGAAAAAAAGTTTATTTAAAACCCATGAATTGTTTTAAAAAATTATAGGTCTACCATTTATAGACTTAGGGTTTATAATTTTTTTCTAGTCCCTAAAGTTTTCCTAGAACTACATTACAACTCCCAAACTCCCAAGTTATAGATTTATTTTATCTAAGTAGAAAAGAACTATGAGTTGTTTTAGGATCTCAATTATTTGATATTACAGTCTTGAAATTATTTTTCTTGACCATCATGATTTCAAATGTGTTTTTTGATATTAAATACACTTTTCATGTGAATTTTGGTGTCAGTTGTTAGTACGGGAATGACATACTCTAGTAAAATAAACTTATATGTAAAAAGAAGCTATCATCAATTTGTGAAACAAGGTTTAAGAGAAAAAGTCACTCAAATGACTTAAGTTAATATTTAATGCCATTTAAGAGGCTTTTGTACATTCTCTTGAACTTATTACCATTTTAAAATCTTAATATACAATGAAATACCACATAAAAATAAAAACCCATGTCAATAGGCCACAACCATATATCTTCACATCAAACCATCATAATCACGTATATGAGGCTTGTGCTTTCATTTTAAAATTCAAGTCATGTGTGTGTCAGCAAACTCAGATCATTAACTTGACATGAAACAAATGTTTTAGTGGAACTAAAATTTAATAGTGAAAATTTCTTATTATCATAGATATATGAAAGATAATACAATAGTTATCATACATGACATTTAAATATTGGAGAACATTTTGGAGTTGTTGTAGACTACATCTAGGTTTAGAGAACCCTAGGCTATCTGTTGAAGGACAAGGTGGTCTCGAAAATAAGATTTCTAATTTTTCTGTAATTGTTATCCATAACTTGTACAATAATTCCCATTGATCGATCAACCTTTTGTATAGTAAGTCACTAAAGACACTGACAATTGCCTCATGATGGGCTGGGAAGTCGACCGACTTCCTACTAGTAAGTCTCAATATGATTTTTCTATGAACCCCCTATGTATGACTTGAATACAACCATAAACACTACAACCACCATTATATTGCTCTTCATTTGTAATCATAGATTATAAGATGAAAGGGAATATTATTGGGAGGTTATGTTTGATCTATCAAGAAATTTGATATCTGACTGTATTATAAAATCCTCTATGCTAAGTTTATGATTTTCTCATCATATTATCTCTCTTTTCTTTTATCTTAGCATTCATGTTAAAATTATTTAAAACCACCATGAGTAACCCGAATCCTCACTTCTCATTCTTCTTTTCCCTTTCTTTGATCTAGATTGAGGTAAATATTATAGATTTTGTGCAAGAAATTCATCCTTGGAGAAGACGTGGATCTTGGGGTTTGTTGTTTATGTTCTTAATTAAGACACTCTTTAGGTGTAAAAGTATGCAAACTAACCCTTGTTCTAGATATTTTAATATGCAAGTTTATGTCATATTATTCAATCAATTCCATTGAATTCTATCTTTGGATAAATTTGTCATATAGATCAAACCAAGAAATGTGATAAGAGAATTTAAAATTAATGATTGTATCATGATATCTTACTTATTTGTTATGTAATCGAAGTCAACTTCTCCATTTTAAACATGAATTTTATGATACCAATTGAATTACCTATATATGCAAATTTGGGGCACATTTAAGAAAATATATGCTCAAATGGTATTATCTCATCAGATAACATTCTAGAACACTTCAAGATACCATAATTGAGATTATTGGTTAAATTGATGAGTCACAAGGTTCAAATAATGAGTGAATAATTTTTACTGAGATGAAAATGAGTTTTTATGTGGTATATGATTGAGGATTAAATCTTAGGAATTCTAAATGACGTCCTCTAATTTTCTAAAACATAATCTAATGTGTGACGTCTAAATTAAAACCTCACCTCAGTGATAACTCCAATTTAAACACCCCACACTAGGCTAAGAAGAAGAAAATCAAGGAAGTCAGAAGGAAACAACAGTAGCACATGCACATGAACAATAATAAAACCACACAACATATGTTCACCATTCAACATATAAATATATAATGAATTGTTGTAACATTTGATATTACATATTGAATATTAAAACTTTTATATATACATGTACTACCACTAAACTACAGGATCTTAAAACAACATGTCCACCTGTACATCAACTCACCACACAACTCTCAACTATCCTAGTTCTTCAAGGTTACATGTCTAAAAACCTAAACAAAAGATTACATGTGGTACACATTAGCACAATATTAAAGAATATTGTACTGAGTACGCCTACATGTCTTTTATATACCTCTCATCATATCTTGGCAATAAGATAAAACTAATACTTGGTAGTTATAAAGAACTATAAGAAAAAGCATAGTCTTGCACAAAGATGTTCATTAACAAAAGAGAACACATTTTTTAAGCTCATTTTCCATTATATCATCCATCCATTTGCCACTAGAGGGAATAATGCATCATCTCAGCTACCAAAGAGTTTGAGATGTAAGGCCTTATGGTCTACTACCAAAGAGTTAGATCATTGTACAATGTGATATGCTACCAAAGAGAATGATCACCTTCCAACACTATGCTACTAAAGATAATTAGTGCTTTCATATAATAGAACAGATATAATATGCTTCATGTGTTCATAGACATAAGTACAAAAAATCAAGCAACATATCATGCAAGAACAATCATTTCATCCAATCTCATATGCCAAATATTTTACTCCACATATAACACAAGTATATTGTATAATAAGCCAAGTAAGAGGTAATGTCTTACTTTTTAAAGAGATATACTAATCACGTTTTCTTAATGTCATCTATAACCTCATGTCAACTGTATCCTCTTGGTCAAACCTTGATAAAGACAAGACCATGTGCTGTCATCTAGCTTAGTTTATTAGGATATGTGCATCATTACTGCATTCTTGTTCAAGATTTATCTTAATGATTTCATTTTTCAGATTATGGTTCATTATATGAACATTAGTTTCCATATCCTTTTTGTGCACCTACTAACCCTAGTTTATATACATTATTCAAATTAGGGTTACAACCCATGTATTAAGGGTCATCTTCGTATAACATGAGTTATATACATCATCATGATCTCATAATTAAATCTGAGGTTCCACATACTAATATGAGATTACTCTATAAATTTCATCATTTATTGAGCATGTATGTATTTATTGCATTTTATTTAGGGTTAAAAGCCCTAATTAGCCATATGGAGCAAATTATAAAATTCCGTGCATCATCATCACAATTACTGACATCATATGGATTATGAGTCACATTTAGGAGTTACTCGATCATTTTCATAATTTTAGGACAACGTTTGATATTTATTATCAATGAAATAAGTATTATACATATTACATGATATCACTGATATTTAAGCATTGAAAGACTAATATAAAAGTTCCATGTTGTTCTACTCATTTTTGTGAAATCTTTGGTACTTTGTTTGTAATTTTCTGACAAATGGGCTAATTACTATGAATTATAGAAGATATGTATATTTTCTAGGTTTGTACCTTTTTGGGTCAACGCGTGCTGCCACATGGCGTTCATGGTTGGGCGCATCTCCTTTGCTTGCTGCGGCCGGTTCGCGTCCCCTGAACCCGATCTACTACCTTGGACCGGCTGGTTCCTGGCCTGACCTGGTTCGCCCTCTTCTGACTTGGTCCGGTTTGGGTTCATCTTCTTTTTCCGCTTCTCGCGTCGCGATGGCGCTGTGCTTTGTTCTTCCGTGAACAGTTCTGAAGAGCAATACGGCTCGTTCTCCTCCAACTTGCCAACTCCCTTAAACACCATCAAGTTCGGCGGCCTCAGATAAACCCCTTTGGCATCTCAGGTCTTTCTCTGCGCCCTAAGAGCTCCACCTCCACATACTCGTCGCCGCTTGCAGCTGCTGTGAAGGAGAAGAGGCAAACAGCCTACGTGTGGTTGGACCTGGCACGGGTTCTTCCAGAAGCATCGCCCCCTATCAAAACTCAATCATGGCCTCTAATTGCAGCGGAGAAGATCAGTACACCATCCCCGAACCCTTCTTGTCCTCAGGCTTCAAGGGGTTCGTCGACCATACAGACAGCCACGAATACAGAAGGTGGGTTCTTGAGTTGCTTTCCTAGAATGTGAGGAATGTTTCCCCAACCGAATCCCAGATCAGACCTTCTCATACTCCTAAACCAACCTCCGCTGCCGACCTGCTAGTTGTAGTGGAGAGACAATGCAGATTGGGTTTCCGTTCTCCCTACTGGTGTGGTTTCCTATCTCGCTTAAGGTGTCAAAAGACGGTTCCGAAAGAGAGGAGTATAACCTCTCACACGAAGTCCAAACTTAGGCCATGACCACAACGTGGGATGAGGTTGGGGTTTGCCATTGCTTCCACCCCACGATCTCCAACCAGACTGAAGGTAGGGGATAAAGACCCATCATCCGATCAGAAACCTGAGGCCTGGATCTTTGCACGTAAACTGGTGATCCGTGGCTACCCTCTAGACTGAAGGTCACGAATACTTATCAAAGTTGCGTGTGACATGACATGATCATATGTCACCCAACTTAGGGTAAGAAGATCATGCACTTTGGTCTAAAACACCTAAAATATGTACATAATTTCACAAACTTCGAATCTACATAACATCCTCTAGAAGCATCAAAACCTAATGAAACTTTAACCATAGCTTGATCACAACTCTAACTCCATTCCGTGCTAATGGGTTCCAAAGCTCACTTATTTAATCATTCCATTATGTACTTCAAAAGGGCATAACTTAGGGATTTTAATTATGATATGAGAATCAATCGACAATCCAACTTTACCAAAAAGCATGTAACTCCCAATATTATAAACTAAACACATTAATTCACTTATGTCCTTGATATTTAAGGATTCCAAAAGTCCACTCCATCACATCCTACACATCTTAAGAGAAAATTTTGTCCTCGAAATTAAGCAAAAAATCCAATCTATCACATTATATAGATCTTAAAAGAAAATTTTTTCCTTGAAATTAAGCCACACTCTTACTCCAAGGAACTTCATTAGTTTCTAGGGCACCACTCTAGGTGCAACATATCCAAAAGCAAAAGCTCCAAAACTATATCCATATCTTTGTATGAGGTTTTAAAACATCTAACGCAAATCACCCCTTCATAAAAGATTGAAACAAGGGTTTAGAAACTCTGGTTATGTCATGACGTATCTCATATGTCAGGGTTGCATCCTTATCTTTATCCATGCATTAGGGTTCCCACATCATATTATCATGTTCTAAAGGAGGTAACTAAAGTTAACCCATTATATCAAGGTGTCATCAACATTTTATTGAGCTAATTGTTAGAACATGTTCAACATTAACATGCCTTTTAGGAGGGCGTTAACTATAATTAACCCACTTTATCCTTATAGATCATATCAAGGTATCATAATAGTTATGTTGTGCTAACTGTCAAACTATATTATTCATCTTTATTAAGAACTAAGATTAACACTTCATGCACCATTTTTAATTCATATGAACTTATTTCATTGCTCATAGTAAATAGCAATAGTTACTAGTGATTTCATCATAAGATTAACCAACCATATCACATTATCATCATTATTTATGTATGTGGTTAGCCATTTATACATTGAGATCTATTAAACCATTTCTAGAATTCCTTCATGTCATACCCTCATATGATATCTCAAACTTAGATCACATTCTTACATTTATTATACCATGGTTGTGCTAAACAAAAATTGTGAGTTGCTTGTTAAACATATATCAAAACTTCATCTAGTCTAATTGAGGTCCTAACCTTTATCATGAGGGTAGTGCCATGCTCAGTCTCTCTAAACTAACTCAACTCTATGAGTATCTCATATGCATATACTTTATCTTCCTTCTCTGATCTAGGGTTATTAGGTATACCTCGTTGGTACTACTTGATTGCTTTACAAGCTCTAGCCACATAAGTACATGCCAAAACATGCTATGACATTCTCTTCATAAGTTTTGTACCCATGAGACATGCTTACCCAAAACTCTCTCTGTATATACACCACTAGAGTCTTACATGGGAAACCACCAACCCGATCATGAGGCTTCTCAACATACTAACATCATTTACCTCCTCAAGGGTCTTGGGACTCTCTTTCCCTCACCCAGATGGTAGGTTCTCACATTTCCTTATTCACATATGCATATATAACCAGCCTCTCTTTGACTCTATGGTTTGGTCCTCCCAAGGACATCTAGGGTTCAGTAGATCTATAGGGAGCACACATAGAACAACTCAACTCATTCACTTAGAAGTAGTCTAATTTAGGACATATCATATCACATATTTCTCATAATTCTCATATCTTAGAGTTTAGGTTCTCTGACCTTCTCCCTGTGGGTCTCACTCTCTCTGGAGTTAAAACTGAAACCTATCCTAACACTAGAGGTCCTCCTTCGTAAAAGAGCTTGAAGCTCATGATGACTCACAACCTTGTCTTAACTTAACATATCTTATCTCATAAAAGTCTAGTTACTTGCATCGTCAAAACTTATCTCAAATCCTCAAAATTGAACTTAGGTCCTCAAAGACAAACATATATCATCATACACCATCTTATATCATCTATATCAGACTTATTCCATCTATCACATATTCCAAATAAGGTTCTAGACATCTAAACTAGAACTACTCTCTTCTAGACTGACGTTATCAATTTCACTTAGGTTACATGACCACCTCCTACTTGTACTAGTGTGGGGACACATTTTTGTAATACATACATTTAATAAAATATTATATAGTTTTTCTCTGATAAACCATGCGTCATAGAAAACTATCAACGTTCGATCTAATTGGAATAAAAAAAACCAAATCTAGAAAACAAGTGTCCCATAGGTAGTAGAGAGTATGATGTCATGAAAAACTAGTGAAAAGGATGAGAACATAGTTTAGACAGGTGTAGCTACCTAAAGCATATATGCATCATATGCCAAAGGTTTCTCTTCCCGTGATGTACATCATTTCCAAATAATGCAACGTCCCATACCGCTACACTACAAGGAAAGAATGGCATCTACAGACCTGCTATACAACAAGCACCAGTCTAGGCCTAGTTCGCAGACTTCTAGGTGCTAACCTAGAGGCTAGGTCAGATCTAGTCTCTAAATATGACTAATCCAACCCTAAGGATTATTATGTTCAAGGTTCTTTATTTTTGCGTTGCATAATGAGCAAATGTCAGGCTTTGCTATTGTTCATGCTCTGATACCACCTGTGACGTCCCCAAATTTTCTAAAACTTAATCTAATGTGTGACATCCAAATTGAAACCTCACCTCAGTGAGAATCACAATTTATACACCCCACTAAGAAGAAGGAAATCAAGGAAGTCAGAAGGAAACAACAATAGCACATGCACATGAACAATAATAAAACCATACAACACATGTTCACTAAGACGCCTCGATCCCTGAGCCATCTCTAATGACCTCGAAGACCGAAGAGTCAACCTTAGTAAACCACCCTTAACTTTTTCTTTTCTTAATCACTTAAAATGAACTTAAAGGAAAATCTTATAACTTGGAATAAACTGAAATCTTACTAAACTACGGAAGCAACTACTATTTACTTTACTAGATAGGTAAAGTAGATTTACACAACATATTACAATTTTCATGTGGAAAATAAAGCACAACAGATAACTTAAAACTAATTTACACATTACATTCCAGTCTCTCTATATCACACCACATGCCCCAAGGACTAAGGGAAAATGACTAAGAGACCTCTATTCTAACTATGAACTACCTTCTAAGAACTTGGATTATAAGATCCTTCAGCTTCCTTGTGCTGATGTTGACCTGAAAAATATTTTAGTAGGTTGGTGAGATCCTGGCTCGGTGAATAGAATTTCACCCAACCATCGCAGATAACTCATTTATGTTTATTAAACTAAAATAAAATGCAAGAATTACTACACAGAGAAAATCTAACAATTATAATTAAATACCACAGAGAATGTAAATATTACATTTAAAGAACAACTGCTATAAAACTGTACTCGAATCTTTCTTAACCTTTCTTACTTATGAGAAACTCTTTAAACCTATATGAACATATTTTAGCTTATGCCCTGATCATATACAGTGTACTGTACATATGAAGACTCGTAGAGAACTACGATCTCACCGTACAAGACTTAGCTGACACACCCAAGAATGCTAAGCCTGACTACGCTACTGGTCTGCAATAGGAAAATGGCTCTCTGGCCTCAACATACCTATTATGATGTAAAAACTAGATTCCTCCTCTAACCTGAGCACACAAGAAGAGAGTCAAGCCACCTATTAGCTTTTCTGTACTCTAGTGCCACCAGGACCTCTGGTTCATGTTGGACACTACATGTTGTAATTTAAGGAGACTTTCACTAGTTCTTCATCCCCCGTACCACCTGTTAGTATGTTCTGACCCCCGTATACTGGACACTGCCAGGGTTAGGTCATTTCATCCCTACAACGCAGACCTCTCATAGGGAATCTATAGTGTTCAGGGATCCTTAGTCTATTATTTTATTATTCTTGGAAAGCTCTTACTATATTGTTTCTCTCTCTTATTTACACTTAACTCTGGTATCTCTATGGTACCAAGTCTAATTATCAGAAGTTATAAATACAACATGTATGTCATCCTAAACTTGGCAGAGCAGTATATTGAAAACACTATAATATACTGAGAAATCAACATACTATACATGCAGGCAGACTGAAATTCTTAACTAAACAGAATACATGTCCATTTGGCACTTATACACTAGAATCATGAAATTGAACTTCTTAGTATACTGATAAGAGTTAATTACTTGACATATGAGTAATTGTCATTTGCACCTGTAATTTATTTGTACTTTCTTGGAATATGTGCACATCAACCCTAATCTTGGGTTGTGCATCTCATAACTTAATTAAGAGTTAATTGCTTAACATGGCAAGATTTGTTAATAGTAACTGAGAATTTATAATGATGTCCTTAAGAAACGTACCAATCCGTGTTAATACTAAATCACACACATTAACTATAACAGAGAGCGTGCAACATATTTAAATTGAGACATTGTGAGTCATCGTCTATTTCCTTAAATCGTGCAACTAGTTAATTACTAAAATCGTACAACCTGGGTTTATACCCAAACTGTGCAACTACTGTAACCCTAGGGTCGTGCACAAAATAAGTTGTTCCACTGTCTTCAATTTCTTAAATTGAGAAAACTAGGATCAAGTAAAGCATGAAGAAGAAAAACGTGTAATGAGAAGTCAGGTGACACCAAGAGTGCCCGGTACTTGGGTAATCACTGTTACCCGCAATACACACAGATCTAAACAACATTGTCTGTTTCATGGAGTTAATACTTGCTTAGTGAGTGAAATTCTACTCACAATGGATCAGAATGGCCGAATCGACTGGAAACGCATCCGAATTTTGTTTCCGAGCGTCCACAGGGTCATCTTCAACCTTAGGTGCCCTAGATTTGAGCCCACTACAAGAAGCAACTTCACACACACGCAAAAGTGGAGGGGGCTCAGCTAATCGTCGCTGCTCGTGGCTAGGTGGCGATAGATTCGTGATCTGGACTCACGACCGAACTCATCGACGTCATTTTCATGGTGTTTGTCGGGAAGAACTGCCCTTGGCCGGCGCTGCAAGGCTGCTGTGCTGCTGTTGCTAGCCGATGCTTGCTCAAGCAGGTCGGGGCACTACTAGGGTGAGGAAGAGGAAGAAGAAGAAGTAGAAGACGACGCCATCTGAAAATGGAGCTAAGGGGCCGTAATCGCCCGCCCTATCTCTTCCTATTATGTGGCCGATCGGGCTGGCTTGAGTGCTTCTTCAAGTAGTGCTTAGCACCGATTAGGTGAAAGGGGAAAGAAGATAAGGGAAAAGATATTAAAGCTATTAATGGAAAAATTACAGCCAAGTCCAAAAACCTTGAAAACATCATATCTTTTTCCACGAAGGTCCGATTAGTATGATTTCTTTTGCAAAATTTCAAGCACGAGATTCTCTACCTTCTCCAGGCATTAAAACACAATAACTAAACCATATTTTCTAGGTTAATCATCTTAGGTAATTAACTTAACGATTAACACTGCAATTAACATTAATTACATCAGATGAATCATTCTCGACTAATGATTCACATCTTATCTTATCTTGATTAACCATGATGTTTATCAAGGTACTTAGCACTAATCAAGGTACTTCATGCTAATCGAGGTACTTATTGACTAACCTTAATGTGGGTTGTAACTATCTCCCTCCCTTAAAACAATTTCATCCCAAAATTCCTAAAAGATAAACGGAAACTTGTTACACCTCTCTGACTCAAAGCTCCCACGTGGCTTCCTCTAGATTGTGGTTCCTCCACAAAACTTTCACTAACGGTATCTCTCGGTTCTTGAGTTTCTCGATCCTCCGATCAACTATTTGTACTGGTCCTTCAACATAGGACACATCTTTTCTGAGTTGTGCATGTTCTGGGTTCACTTTCTTCTCTGTACCGGGATATCACTTCTTCAGCATCGATACATGAAACACATCATGTAAATTAGCTAACTCGGATTTTAAAAAATCCCACCTGTAGGGTACAAGTCCAATCCTCTCAATGATAGGATATGGGCCCATAAACCTAGGAGTCAATTTTCCTCTCTTGCCAAACCTCAACACTCTATTCCATAGTGAAACTTTCAGATACACTTCATCACCAACCTCAAACTTAAGAGGTCTACACCTCTTCTCACCGTAACTCTTCTGCCTGTCCTGTGCAACTTTCAACTATTCTCTGATCACTGTAATCTTTTCTGTAGTGAAATCCACTATCTCTGGTCAAAGAATCTCTTTGTCACCCACCTCGTACCAACATACGGGTGATCTACACTTTCTTCCATACAACGCTTCATACGGGGCCATACCAAGACTGTAATGGTGACTATTGTTGTATGCAAACTCTATAAGGCTCAAGTGTTCTTCCCAACTTTGTCTGAAATGTAGGACACATGCTCTCAGCATGTCCTCAAGAGTCTGAATGGTCCTCTCTGACTGACCATCCATCTGCGGGTGAAAAGCTGTAATGAATCCCAACTTTTTACCTAAAGCATGATGCAACTGATTCCAAAACTTGGATGTGAACTTAGGATCTCTATATGATATTATTGAAACTGGGATACCGTGCAACCTGACTATCTCATCCACGTATACCTTAGCTAATTTTGAGGCATCAAAGGTTGACTTAACAGGAACAAAGTGAGTAGAGTTAGTCAGTCTATCCACAATCACCCATATCGAGTCACAACCTCTAGATGTCCTGGGCAACCCTACCACAAAATCCATTGTGATATGTTCCCACTTCCACTTTGGTATAGGAAGAGATTACAAGGTACCTGCAAGTTTATGATGCTCAGCCTTAACCTACTGGCACACACTACACCTAACCACATACTCAACTACATCCTTCTTCATACCTGACCACGAGTACAACTCCTTAAGATTCCTATACATCTTAGTGTTTCCTGGATGCATAGTGTACATCGATGCATGTGCTTCCTCAAGAATGTGTTCTTTCAAATCACTATTTCTAGGTACACACAACCTGTCATGCCTATACAACAAACCATCATCTAAAAACCTAAAATCTAGTCTTTTTCCCCTTGTCATGTCCTGCATGATCTGTTGTAACTCACTGTCACTCTGCTGTAGTTCCTTGATCTGATCATAAAAGGTAGGCTTGACTAGCATCTGTGCAATCAAATCACTCTGTTCTATCACTCCTAAGTCTAAGTTCAACTTCTGCATCTCTAATAGTAGGTCTCTCCTGAAACATGCCATAGAGAATACATCAGTTGTTGAACTTGACTTCCTACTCAGAGCATCTACTACCACATTCGACTTTCCAGGATGATAATCTATCATCACTTCGTAATCCTTGATCAATTCTAACCATCTCCGCTATCTAAGATTTAGATCCTTCTGGGTGAAGATATATTTCAAGATCTTATGATCCATAAATACCTGGCATGCTTCACCATAAAGATAGTGGTGCCATGTCTTAAGAGCATGAACTATTGAAACTAACTCCAAATCATGTGTCAAGTTATTCTCCTCATTCTTCTTAACCTATCTAGATGCATAAGCTACTACTTTGCCTTCCTGCATCAACACACAACCTAAACCTCTCCTTGAAGCAACACAAAACACTGTGTAGCCTTTATCTGCCTCAGGCAGGATCAACACTGGTGATGTAGTCAACTTCTTCTTCAAGATCTAAAAACTCTTCTCATAGTTGTCTGACCAGAAAAACGATGCATCCTTTCTCGTTAAGTGTGTCAGAGGTGATGCTACAACACTGAAGTTTTAGATGAACCTCCTGTAGTATCCTGCCAATCCTAAGAAGCTTCTGATCTCAATAGGAGTTTTAGGCTACTCCCACTATAGAACAGACTCAACTTTCTTAGGGTCAACACTTACTCCATCTCTTGAGATGACATGTCCAAGAAAAGACACCTCAGCTAACCCGAACTCTCACTTACTAAACTTAGCATAAAAGTGATGTTGTCTCAACAACTGTTATGCTATCCTCAGATGCTACGCATGTTGCTCATCATCTCTAGAATATATCATAATGTCATCTATGAAAACCACTATGAACTGATTGAAGAACGGCTTGAAAATATGGTTCATCATATCCATGAAAGTTGCTGGGGCATTAGTCAGTCCAAACGACATGACTAGAAATTCATAATGCCCATATCTTGTTCTGAAAATCCGACTTAGGAATATCTGAATCCTTTATCCTCAACTGATGATATCGAGATCTCAAGTCTGTCTTAGAAAAGATTGTTGCTAGTTCAACACAATTGATCAAACATATCATCTATCCTTGGCAACTGATACTTATTGTTGATGGTGATCTTATTCAACTGTTTGTAGTCTATACATAACCTCATAGTACCATCTTTCTTTTTCACAAACAAGACTGGAGCTCCCCATGGCAAAGAACTAGGTCGAATGAAACCCTTATCCAGTAACTCTTGTAAATGGATTTTCAGTTCCTTCAACTCTACAGGTGCCATTCTGTAGGCTGGCAGTGCTACAAGGTGACTACCTGGAAACACCTGGATCTCAAAGTCTATCTCTCTTTCAGGAGGTAGACCTGGAAAATCATCTGGGAAATTATCTGGGAACTCACAAACCACTGGTACATCCCATAGGATGATAGTTCTCTTCTCTGCTCTGGTATCTACTACATGTGCCAAAAATGCCTCACAACCTTTCTGCAACATCTTATCAGCTACAACAATTGATATGATACACATAGGTAAAACTTTCCTGTCTCTAGAAAAGACACAAGAAAATCCACCCTGTTGAAAGATATCCTCCTTCTTCCAACAGTCGAGTTGAACTCGATACGTCTCTAAGCAATCCATACCCAAGATAACTTGAAAAGAGTTAATATCTAGGGGTAAAAGATTAACCGTGATTGTAAGGACCCTAACATCCATTTTGGGCTTACCCTATTTGCTTTGCCTAAACCTTATGTTTAGATGTTTGCTAATCACTTGAGTTGTAATTAGGGTTTGTTTGTGCTTTGTTGAGAGGTTGACGTGCAACTTGCAAATTACCCAAGTTCTAGGGTTGGTGTGCAAGTTTGTCACCTTGAGAGATATCTTTCTCTCTCCTTGCATCCTCTAGGGTTGACAAGATGGGTTGGGTGCCTTGCTTGAGTTGTTTTGGGCCTCGTTTGAGCTTGTTTAAGCTTGGGCTTATTGTTGGGCTTGAAGTTCCTCCTCCTTGCTTAAGTGTATCAGGAAAGGGAGAGCTTGGTGCCTTGTGTCGGCCATGGTGTGTTGGGCAAGGGAGGCATATCGGACAGAGGGTGCTAGTGGGTGTGACAGGTTTCCATGTTGGGCGACACACACCCCTCCACCTAGCCTTAGTTGTGTCACCCTTCTTTGGACAAGTGGGCATTGCTTTTCTAGTTGGTGGCAAGTCATGAGAAAGTGGTTTGGGGTGCTAGCAAGGTGGCATAGTTTGGACAAGTGGTGTTTGGGCGAGCACATGTGGAGCAATCCCCTAGTGAATGCCCACTTAACCCCTTGCATATATACCCCTTCTTTGCTAGCTTTGGATCTCTTTAGCTTCTTAGTTGCCTCCCTTCTTTCTTGGGGGCCGATATCTCCCCTTGGTCGAGCTTGGTGGCCAATCTCCTTGGTGGGGTCTTCTTCTTCCTCTAGTGGTGGTCGAAATGCTAGATGTGCCTTTCTCCTTCTCCTCTTGTGGTGAGTAACTCTCGGTATCCTTGGCACCTTCTTCTTCTTCTCTGTTTCTTTTTGGCCATGGTGGTTATGGAATTCTCTTCTCTCCTAGTGTTGGTCGAAGGTGGTGCCTTGGAGCTTGAATCTTGGTGCTTGGAGCTTTGGAGCTTGAGGAGTGTGCTTAAGGCGGGTTACATAACTCCTAACCCTAACTATATTACCTTCTTACCATGATGCTTTGTTGTGTGCTATCTTGATCGGCCATGCTTATCTTGTTAATAATATCTTTTCTCTAGTATGTACCCTTGACGTTGTGGGATATGATGTCATGGTTATGTTGTGTAGAGGTGTTCTTGGATCTTGTTGGCCAAACCATTGAATTAAGGAACTTTGGGCAAAACCCCTCTCTCACTTAGTTGTTGAGAGGTGAGCCTAGAGTTTCCTAATCCAATGGTGCATGTGGTGTGTTCTTGGGAAAAACTCCTTTCTCTCCCTTTGGTTTTGAGAGGTGAGCTTGAGCTCTAGTGGTGTAGGAAAAACCCCTCTCTTCTTTGGTCATTGAGAGGTGAGTCTATACTGTAGTTTCTTGGGCAACACCCCTCTCTAGACATGGACTTGAGAAGTGAGCCTTTGGTTGGTCTTGACCTAGTTGAGGTTGGTAGGTTGGCCAATATGGTGATGACCCACCTTGCTGCCCGATATGTGATGGAAGTTGTGAAAAACCCCTCTCACTTAGTTGTTGAGAGGTGATCCAACTCTCTTGATCCTTTAGGGTTTGGTGGTTGCCTTGAGGTTGAAGACGACCAACCCGATATGGTCTTTGGACCCTTACCTGATATTCCTTGCCACCCGATATCTTTGACATCCCAAGATGTCCTGTTGATATCGTTCTGTGTAGGGTGGTGCTTGATATCCCTCTCCTAGGGTTGAGTTTGGACGATATGTTGGATGGGTGTCTTGTTGACCCCTTTCACCATTATAAGTCTTTACCCCTAGATGTCTTGCTACCCGATATGATGGGCTGGCAGATATGCCTTGTGGTCATTATCAACTTGATGAGGTGATGTAGCATTATCCGTTTTCTTTGGGAAAGGTCGCCCATTATGAGTGATAACCCGAGAAGGGTGTAAGCTATTGTGTTGGTCCCTTGGGCATTAGGTGGTCTGTGTTGGGTTTCATGGCATGTTGGTGCCTTACATGACATCCTCTTGGATGGTTCTACCTGACACCTTGTTGGGGGATGCCTTTCCCGATATGGATCCTAGGCCAAGACGTTGTTGGGTGACATGGGTGTTGTTTAGGCGTTGCACGTTATGGTTCTGGCCGGTAGGATGCTGAATACTCTAGTAGATCCTACCTTGGGTGATATAGTGTCTTGTCCCCTTGACTGATATGAGTATGGTAGGCAGATCTTGTATTGGGCGATATGGCTTGTACCTTGCACGGCACTCCCCTAGTTGTGCTGCCCGACATGGTGCCCTAGTGGCTATGTTGCCTTGAGAGATATGCAGTTTGGGCATTAGGGTTGCTGCTTTGGGTGATATGGGGTTTATCCTTCATGCCCGATATCCTCTTACACCTAGATGTCTAGTGCTGCCGACATGGCCATTGGCCGAGATGGAGGTTGACTTATATGATGGGTGGTGCTTAGGGTCTGGTTGTGCCTGATACCAGGTAATGGTGGTTTCCCGACACGGTTGTTAACCCTAGATGGGTATTGACCGATACAGTGCTAGGCGTCACACTCTTTGATGATACCTGTCTTACCTTTAGTGAGGTTTATGGTGCCTTTGGTGAGGGTTGTCCCTTGATCGTTATACCTTTGGTGAGGGTTGTCCCTTACCTGATATGTCTATAGTGAGGGTTGTACCTTGTGATCGGTTAGAAACCCTAATGCTTGATCGTAAAGTCATAAAAGATAATGTCATGCATATATATGCTCATCTAATTGTGTAATTATATCTCTCTTGGTATATGCAATAAGTTTAAGATGTTCCTTGTATGAGTGAAATTGTACCTCTATGCTTATGCTAACCATGCAGGTACCAGTTGTATGATGAGGCCATGGTGATGGCATGACAATGATATAATATGGAACATCAAGGGGTTATGATGAACCCAGTGATATATGATGGGTGTTACCAATGGAATGGAAATATGTCCTTGATGATGGGATTGAGTCTCAGTGATGTTAATCCTTGAGATGGATCTTGATGATTAGAAAGAGGCCAAGTGGTAACATGTAATGTTGGATCCTTGTGATGGATCAGGATGATGTTGGCTTTGAGAAAAAGAGTGATAATGTAACACCTGATAATGAGATCTATGTTGTTTACTTGTGTTTTAGTTTACATGTTACATAACTTGGTTGAATCTTGCAATCCGCTTAAAATGTATTAATTAATTACAAATGAACCTTTCATGTAGTTTTCCCTGGCCATAGACCCATCATCGTCAGTAGCTGGTGATGGTGAAACGGGTTCTCCTGCAGGTTGACCCGGAGCGCATATTGTTGAATATGCAGGGTTTCTCTTAGCCGAAAATAGGAGGTTTAGAGTGAAAATGCGATTGTGGACTCAAGATTTGTATAAGCGCATGGTGAATAGGACCAAGGCTCAGTGTGATGGAGCATGAATGCGTTCATGGCACATGAGCACGGTGAATAGGCCCATGGCTCATGATATACTAGCACTATGACCTATACCAAGGCGGGCTAGAGGAAAGGGTAGCCTGCGGGAGCTGACCCTATGACTGAGGTCACTTAAGCATGAGACTACGGTCCTGCTTTGGTTCTCATGCACTGACCACGAGGGGGGTGAGGTCATGGATTCCGACTCTTCCATTGACCTTGTATGGCACCGACTTTGGATTTCACAACCGAAGGTTGGATTTGAGCGGTATGACTCCCATCCTCAGGGCATAATAAATTTGTAATCCATCCGTATGGTATATCTGCTTAGGGAAAACATGAAACATTTGTTGAGGCCTTGTTTGTATAGTTTCCCTAGCTATATCTTGCATCTAATTATATGTTCCTTATATGTTATGATGAGTTCTTATTAGACTTGTTTTGTCAATCATGTTCTATATTATTATTTGTGCATATGCTTCCTAAATATCTCGGTAAGATGTTGTAGCAAGTTAGTTCTGCTCAGTATGCTGCTCATATATGATCTGCTTATATCAGTTACCGGCTTTATTTGTTCTAGCTCTCCTTTGAGGTTTTATAGTTTTGGCGGGGATTATGTTTCTCGCTGGGACTGTGTGTCTCACCCCGTTGGTTTTAAACCTTTTTAGGTGATTGTGCTAGATGTGGTGGTGGTCGAGAGGTTGTGGCTGAGCAACAAGAAGAATAGTAGGAGGAAAGAGATGGATATGTTGATGTTTTAGTTGTTTTGTAGTAGACTCTTAGAGTCATCCATGTACTCTCATGTCCTTGGAGGTGTTTTGATGAAGTTTCATGATGTATAGATGATGTAGCTTGTTTATCCTACTATTGGCCTGGTATGTCATGTTCTGTATATGAACAGGTGGTGAACTCTTTGTGCCTATGTGACAACTGGATCCTATGAACTGTGGACACATATCAAGGCTCATGTATGTTTATATAACATGTTTCCTTGCAGGATAAGGATCTAGATGTAATAGTTTCTTTATTATCTGCTTTTCGCAATCGGTTTTAATTAACCTGTATTTTTGGTAACATGTGGTTTATGGATGTTCCACACATTTTCATGTGGTATTTCATTGTCTGTGTGATAGCGGGATGTTACAGCGATGGTGTAACCACTAAAGGTCAACAAACATCCAGGATGCAATTCCATCAACACTGTCGGTTCACCTAACGGAACCCTCAACAACAACTCAAATGATAAATCCTGAGTTAACATGTTAAGTTCACAAGCTAAAGAACTCTGTATAAATGAGTGAGTAGTACCCAGATCTATCAAAATTGTAACTAAAATGCTATTAAAGAAAAACATTTCTCCTATATTTACTCGAGAAGAAACAATACCAACTTGCTGTGTTAGGGAGAAGAAGCGTCCTGAAGCTCTTCCTCTCCCACGATGTCCTTGTTGTCCTTACCTTCCACTGGGTGCTCCTCCTCCTCGGGAACCTAAAGTTACTGAAGAACTCACTGCTCCAACTAGAGCCTGTCTCGGAACATTCTGGTATTGTAACTGGGAACCCTGTGTTGCAACTTGCTGTAACTGGGGACATTGCCTTATGAAGTGTCCCACCTATCTGTAGTTGTGACATCCCTAAAAATCTGCACCCCAACACTGTCTAGAGTGCGTCTTTCCACAATTATCACACATCAATATCTCTTTATTTGGCGGACCTGTCACTGACACTGAAGATCTTGAAGACCTAGTTGGAGGTGTCCATGTAGACTTTGTATTCCATCTTCCAGAATTCGACCTTCCTCCACTTGATGAAAAACGAGATCCTTGTCTACCAAAATAGCCAAGTCCTCATCCTATCTTTGAAAAGAAACCACCACCTCCTCTGTATCCACCACCACTATGTCCCCCTCTATTAAAGTCTCTAGATCTTTTCTTACTCTTAGGCTTCTTATCAGCATTAACTGACTCTTCTACACGTCTTGCTGCTTCCAAAAATTCCCCAAAGTTTTCTCTATCTTTTCAATTAATGGATGACACAGTGTGTCTAATCTCTGATCTTAATCCTTGTTGAAATCTTCTGCACTTTTCTACATCATCAGGTACAAGTTGCGGACAAAAATTTGCCAACCTTGTGAAATGTGCCTCGTATTCACCAATTGTAATATTTCCTTGTCTGATATTCTCCAACTGTTTAATCTTATCACTTAGGACAGTAGGAGGATAATACTTAAGGTGAAACTCATCCACGAAGTCCTTCCAGGTCATCTCTGCATTTCTCCTTTTATCTTCCACTCCTCGCCACCATAGCTCAGCATCTTCTATGAGTAAATAGACTGCATGATCGATTTGCTTACCTTCTAATAACTCCATTAAATGAAAGACCTTTACCAGTTGTCAAAGCCACACCTCTGGCATAGCTGGATGTGTTGTTCCAAAAAATTCAGTTCCACCAAGCTTCTTCACCAACTCATAGGATCTCATCAGATCCTTACCGGAAGATGAAGACTTCCTGTCCATCTTGTATTTTTCTTTTGTGTCCAGAAAAATACGATACATCCTTTTTGCCTCATGATCCTCTTCACCTTGAGCCATTGCTCGAGGGTCAGGGCCGTAATGGCTCTTAGCTTGTTCCTCACCATGCCCATGTCCTCTTCCTTCCATCTGCATGTCCATAACATAACACATCTATTAGAAAATTGTAGTTCAAAGAGGAAAACATCCTAATTCTATTGGTCTCTTATCATCCCCTGACCTTGGATTAGAGTAACTACATACCAAACCTATGCTCTGATACCAAATACTGAGACACCCTGATCCCCGAGCCATCTCTAATGACCCTGAAGATTGGAGAGTCAACCTTGGTAAACCACCCTTAACTTTTTCTTTTCAAAATCACTTAAAATTAACTAAAAGGAAAATCATATAACTTGGAATAAACTAAAATCTTACTAAACTGCAGAATCAACTACTATTTACTTTACTAGATAGGTAAAGCAGATTTACACAATATATTACATTTTTCATGCAGAAAATAAAGCACAACAGATAACTTAAAACTAATTTACATATTACATAACATTCTCTCTCTATCACACCACATGCCCCAAGGACTAAGGGGAAATGACTAAGAGACCTCTATTCTAACTATGAACTACCTTCTAAGAACTTGGATGATAAGATCCTTCAACTTCCTCGTGCTGACGTTGACCTAAAAAATATTTCAGTAGGTTGGTGAGCTACTGGCTCAGTGAATAGAATTCCACACAACCATCACAGATAACTCATTTATGTTTATTAAACTAAAATAAAATGCAAGAATTACTACACTGAGCAAATCTGATAATTATAATTAAATACATAGGTAATGTAAATATTACATTTAAAGAACAACTGCTGTAAAACTGTACCCGAATCTTTCTTAACCTTTCTTACTTATGATAAACTCTTTAAACCTATATGAACATATTTTAGCTTATGACCAGATCATATGCAGTGTACTCTACATATGAAGACTCATAGAGAACTACGATCTCACCATACAAGACTTAGCTGACACACCCGGGAATGCTAAGCCTGACTACGTCACTAGTATGCAATAGAAAAATGGCTCTCTGGCCTCGGCACACCTATTATTCTGTAAAAACTGGACTCCTCCTCTAACCTGAGCGCACAAGTGGAGAGTCTAGCCACCTATTGGCTTTTCTGTACTCTAGTACCACCAGGACCTCTGGTTGATGTTGGATACTACATGTTATAATTTAAGGAGACTTCTACTAGGGTTTCGTCCCCCGTACCACCTGTTAGTACGTTCCGACCCTCATATACTGGAAACTTCCAGGGTTCGGTCGTTTCATCCCTACTGCGCAGACCTATCATAGGGAATCTATGGTTTTCAGGGCTCGGAGTCTATTATTTTATTATTCTTAGAAAGCTCTTACTATATTGTATCTCTCTCTTATTTACACTTAACTCTGGTATCTTTATGGTACCGAGTCTAATTATCTAAAGTTTATAAATATGACATGTATGTCATCCTTAACTTGGTAGAGCAGTATATTGAAAACACTATAATATACTGAGAAATCAACACAGTATACATGCAGGCAGACTGAAATTCTTAACTAAATAGAATACATGTCCATTTGGAACTTATACACTAGAATCATGCAATTGAACTTCTTAGTATACTGATAAGAGTTAATTACTTTACATACGAGTAATCGTCATTTGCACCTATAATTTATTTGTACTTTCTTGGAAAATGTGCACATCAACCCTAATTTTGGGTTGTGCATCTCATAACTTAATTAAGAGTTAATTGCTTAACTTGGAAAAATTTATTAACAGTAACTGAGAATTTCTACTGATATCCTTGAGAAATGTGCCAATCCGTGTTAATACTAAATCACACACATTAACTATAATAGAGAGCGTGCAACAAATTAAAAATAATACATTACGAGTCATCATCTATTTCTTTAAATCGTGCAACTAGTTAATTACTAAAATCGTACAACCTGGGTTTATACCCAAACCGTAAAACTACTGTAACCATGGGGTCGTGCACAAAATAAGTCGTTCCACTATCTTCAATTTATTAAACTGAGCAAACTAGGGTCAAGTAAAGCGTGAAGAAGAAGAATATGCAATGAGAAGTCGGGATATGCCCGTACTTGGACAATCGTTGTTACCCACAATACACATAGATCTAAACAAAATAGTCCATTTGATGGAGTTAATACTTGCTTAGTGAGTGAAATTCTACTCACAGTGGATCAGAATGGCCGAATTTGACTGGAAATGTGTCCAAATCCTGTTTTCGGGCGTCCACAGGGTCATCTTCAACCTTGGGTGCCCTGGATTTGAGTCTGCTATAAGTAGAAACTTCACACACACACACACACATGTAGAGATGGCTCAACTAATCTTCATTGCGCATGGCTAGGTGGCGGCAGATTCGTGATTTGGACTCACGACTGAACTCATTGGTGCAATTTTTGTGGTGTTTCCCGGGCAGAACTGCCCCTGGTTGGTGCCGCAAGGCTACTGTGCTGCTGTTGCTGGATGGCACTTTCTCAAGTAGGTCGGGGCACTGCTAGGGCAAGGAAGAGGAAGAAGAAGAAGTAGAAGACGACGGTAGTTGAAAACGGGGCTAAGGGGCCCTAATCTCCCACCCTATCTCTTCCTCTGATGTGGTCGATCGGGCTAGCTTGAGCGCTGCATCAAGTAGTGCTTAGCACCAATCGGGTGAAAGGGGAAAGAAGATAAGGGAAAAGATATTAAATCTATTAATGGAAAAATTGTAGCCAAGTCAAAAAACCTTGAAAACATCATATCTTTTGCCTCGAAGGTCTGATTTGTATGATTTCTTTTGCAAAATTTCAAGCACGAGATTCTCTAACTTCTCAGAACATGAAAAAACAATAACTAAATCATCATATCTAGGTTAATCATCTTTGGTAATTAACTTAACGATTAACAGTACAATTAACATTAATTACATTAGATGAATCATTCTCGACTAATGATTCACATCTTATCTTATCTTGATTAGCCATGATGTTTAACATGGTACTTAGCACTAATCAATTTACTTCATGCTAATTGAGGTACTTACTGACTAACCTCAATGTGGGTTGTAACATTCACCATTCAACATATAATTACATAATGAATTGTTGTAACATTTGATATTACATATTGAACATCAAAACTTTTACATGTACATGTACAACCACTAAACTATAGGATCTTAAAACAACAAGTCCACCTATACATCATCTCACCACACAACTCTCAACTATCTTGGTTCTTCAAGGTCACATGTCCACAAACCTAAACAAAAGATTACATGTGGTACACGTCAGCACAATATTCAAGAATATTGTGTTGAGTACGCCTATGTTTCTTTTATATAGCTCTGATCATATCTTGACAATAAGATAAAACTAATACTTGACAGTTATAAAGAAATATATGAAAAAGCATATACTTGCACAAAGATGTTCATTAACAAAAGAGAACATATATTTTAATCTCATTTTCCATTATATCATCCATGCATTTTCCACCTGAGGGAATAATGCATCATCTCAACTACCAAAGAGTTTGAGATGTAAGACCTTATGATCTACTACCAAAGAGTTAGATCACTGTACAATGTGATCTTCTACCAAAGAGAATGATCAATTTCCAGCACTATGCTACCAAAGAGAATTAGTGCTTTCATATAATGGAATAGATATATTATGTTTCATGTGTTCATAGCCATAAGTACGGAAAATCAAGGAACATATCATGCAAGAACAATCATTTCATCCAATATCATATGCCAAGTATTTTACTACACATATAGCACAAGCATATTGTATAATAAGCCAAGTAAGAGGTAATGGCATACCTTGAAAAGAGATATACTAATCACGTATTCCTAATGTCATATATAACCTCATGTCAACTAAATCCTCTTGGCCAAACCCTGACAAAGACAAGACCATGTGCTGTCATCAGATTCTCATCATCTCAACCCTAGTTAGCTCCATATTAAGGTTTAGCTTAGTTTATTAGGATATGTGCATCATTACTTGCATTCATGTTCTAGATTTATTTTATTGATTTCATTTTATAGATTATGGTTCATTATATGAACATTAGGTTACATATCCTTTTTGTGCACCTATTAACCCTAGTTTATATACATTATTCAAATTAGGGTTACAACCCATGTATTAAGGGTCATCTTCATATAACATGAATTCTATGCATCATCATGATCTTGTAATTAAATCTGAGGTTCCACATACTAATATGAGATTACACTATAAATTTCATCATTTATTGAGCATGTATGTATTTATTGCATTTTATTTAGGGTTAAAAGCCCTATTTAGCCATATGGAGAAAATTACAAGATTTCATGCATCATCATCATAATTATTGACATATTATGGATTACGAGTCACATTTAGGAGTTACTAGACCATTTTCATAATTTTAGGCCAACATTTGATATTTATTATCAATGAAATAAACATTATACATATTACATGATATCACTACTATTTAAGCATCAAAAGACTAATATAAAGGTTCCACGTTGTTCTACTCATTTTTCTAAGAATTTTGGCACTCTATTTGTAATTTTCTGACAAACAAGCTAATTACTGTGAATTATAGAAAAAATGTATATTTTCTAGGTTTTTACCTTTTTGGGCCAACTACGTGCTGCCACGTGGCGTTCAGGGTTGGGCGCATCTCCTTTGCTTGTTGTGGCCGGTTCACATCCCCTGAACACGATCTGCTGACTTGGACCGGCTGGTTCCTGTCCAAACCCGATTCACCATGTTCTGACTTGGTCCAGTTTGGGTTCATCTTTTTTTTTTTCTGCTTCTCATGTCACGATGGTGCTGGGATTTGTTCTTCTGTGAACAGTTATCTCTACCGTCTAGGACAATTCTGAAGAGCAATACGGATCATTCACCTCCAACTCGCCAACTCCTTTAGACACCATTAGGTTCGGCAGCCTCAGATAAACCCCTTCGACATCTCGAGTCTTTCTCTACGCCCTAAGAGCTCCACCTCCACATACTCATCGTTGCTTGTAACTACTATGGAGGAGAAGAGACAAACGACCTACGTATGGTTGGACCTGGTACAGGTTCTTCCAAAAGCATCACACCACTATCAATACTCAATCATGGCCTCTAATTGCAGTGCAGAAGATCAATACACCATCCCCGAACCCTTCTTCTTCCTCAGGCTTCAAGGGGTTTGTCAACCATACAGACAATCACGAATATAAAAGGTGGGTTCTTGAGTTGCTTTCCTAGAATGAGAGGAATGTTTCCCAAACCGAATCCCAAATCAGAACTTCTCATGCTCCTAATACAACCTCTACTACTAACCTGCAGGTTGTAGTGGAGAGACACTACAGATTGGGTTTTCGTTCTCCATACTGATGTGGTTTCCTATCTCACATAAGGGGTCAATAGACGGTTCTGAAAGAGAGGAGTATAACCTCTCACACGAAGTCCAAACTTTGGCCATGACTACAATGTGGGATGAGGTCGGGGCTTGCCATTGCTTCCACCCCACGATGTCCATCCAGACTAAAGGTAGGGGATAAAGACCCATCATCCGATCAGAAACCTGAGGCTTGGATCTTTACACATAAACTGGTGATATGTGGCTACCCTCTAAACTGAAGGTTACAAATACTTATCAAAGTTGGATGTGACATATTCATATGTTACTCAACTTAGGCTAAGAAGATCATGCACTTTTCTCCAAAACACCTAAAATATGTACATAATTTCACAAACTTTGAATCTAAATAACATCCTTTTGAAACATCAAAACCTAATGAAACTTTAACCATAGCTTGATGACAACTCTAACTCCATTCTGTGCTAATTTGTGCCAAAGCTCACTTTTTGACCATTCCATTATGTACTTCAAAAGGGCATAACTTAGGGATTTTCATAATGATATGAGAATCAATCGACAATCCAACTTTACCAAAAAGACTGCAACTCCCAATATTATAAACTAAGCACATTAATTCACTTATGTCCTCAATATTTAAGGATTACAAAAGTCCACTCCATCACATACTACACACCTTAAGAGAAAATTTTGTCCTTGAAATTAAGCCAAAAATCCAGTCTGTCACAACTTCAAGATACCATAATTGAGATTATTAGTTAAATTAATGAGTCACGAGCTTCAAATAAGGAGTGAATAATTTTTATGGAGATGAAAATGAGTTTTTATGTGGGATATGATTGAGGATTAAATCCTAGGAGTTCTAAATATGAATACATATTCTTAATGTTTGTTTTATTTACATACTTACAAAATAGTGAACAAATGACATCCTTATGATTATAGATGAGTAAAATTGATTAGCATAAAGTGTAAACCTAATTTACTTTAGATCTATTACGGCTGAAGTTTTGTTAGAAATTAACTAGTTTTATATATATTTTGAGAGTAAACGAGAACTATCATGGCAATGAAAGACTTATTTGAGTTATATGTTGTTTAATATACAAGGGAAACAAAAGATTCTCATATTATGGTGGTACTCTTGATGCATGTCGTTGTCCTCACAACAATCACTAGGAAAAGTCCTAGAGTTTCACCTTCTAACTAGGTTGTCAACTTGCTATGAACAACACGTCGACTTAGTGTAGATAGGTATCAATCCAAGGGATGATAGAAAAGAATGGTTGAGATCCAAATATGATCTCAAGAACAAGAATTAAATTCAGATTTGAGAGGGTTGTTAAAACTAACAAAAAAATAAAATTGTTGAAATAAATTTTATCGAATCAAGAAATAAAGATCTTGGAGTCCCCAGGATCACCATCAAAACCATGTTCCTATTCAACTAATCAAATTCTAAACTCCAAGGATCATATCACAACCTTGTGGTTGCATGTCCGAACTTGAATATTTTCTTGTGCTCAAGAAAATAAAATCACAAATAAATCCAATTTATACTAGAAACATGTCTATCCTCACCCTCATATCATCACTTTATTCCTTACCTCCAAATTTGGCCAAGCAACCCAATCTCCTAAAACAACATAAGACAAAGTTCTATATTCCCTATAAAACAAATATCATATCTTATTTCTTAAACAAGACTTTGTAGAAAAATGGGCTTCATCTTACTTTTTTGACACTCTCATTTTTTTTCATTTTGTAAGTTGTTGCACAAGAATAGGATGAAAGGGGGGGTGTGGAAAAAAGTGATGATCCCTACTTTATTCAACTCAGGATATATTTGGTTTCTGGAGTTGTGGCTATATTGGTAACAATTGTTTTTCATGTGCTCTTTTGGCATCTTTTGATGGTAGGCCCCTTTATGGGGTATGAAATTTTTGATATGGGATGTATGCCACCCTAGACTTGATTTTTGTCTGGTGGTGATTCTTTGCTTCTCTTTTTTTCTGAAAGAAAATAAGAGGGAAAATAAAGGGTGTCATTGTTCTTATAACTTCCCTTTTTTTCCAAAAGTGTCATTGCATAAGATAAAATATTCCTATCGATCACATTATACAAGATTTATCAACTTAATCCATAATTTAAAATAGAGAAAAATTGTGTTTGGTTTTTATTGATTCCATACGACTCGTTGACTTTTCCAAAGAGTGATGCTTTTTTGGGGTCCTAGGTGACATGGTGGTTTCAGACATGGGAATTTGTAAAAGTTTTTGCAAAGGATTTACTACTTTCAAAAGTGGCACAATGGTAGACATCTATTTATACTTTGCCTACTAGATAAGGGCCAAACTAAGAAAATTGAAATTTTTGATTTTTTTTATAAAAAATTAAAACTGAACTCTATAACATAATGAAAATTTGCAAAAAATTAAGATAGAATGGGTGGAAGGAGTACATACCACCCACCTCCACCCCAGACTTAAAATTTTTCTTATCCCAAAAAAAACTCAAATCCCAGATTGATGGAGGAAGAGGGCGTCCATGTGATCCTAGTAACTAAAAAAAGTCCAACTAAAGGGGATGTGTATGAGGGCTGGGATCTTCATCAGAGGAGATTCATAGTTTACCCTATGATTGGGTAGTCATGGAAACTCAGTGGGGTGTTCATGTTTTCTTTCACCATGCATTCCCTCTTATAATATCCACAGATCTTCCTTCGACAGTGAAGGAAGTGATGAAGATGGATGTGGATTGGGGGAGGTTGATGGGTACCCGGATAGTAATGCTTGTACAGCAAGATGTGCAGTGTCATGTGGATGATCTAGCTCAGGTTTTCCATCATCATAATGTCATGCATAGATGCTGATATGATAGGAAAAACATTTCAAATCATTTACAAAATAATTTTGGTTCTAAAAAATAATTCCATCAACATTGAGTTTGATAAATTTCATTGTTGATATAGCATAAGGCTCTATTATTTTATACAAGGAGTCCCCAAGGGTTCAGGAGGGATGAAGATGTCTTCCTTGCAAACAATAGAAGGGGCTGTATGGACTTCTTCCAAGGGTGGTATATCCCCTTCTAGGCCATCCATGTGTGAAATGGGAATTGGATGTGATGACATGTGAAAAATCATTTCGTCATTTGTGGGAGGTGGCTCATTATATAGGAAAGGGTTAGCCCAAGTGGAATGGTCAATGATAATGTTTGGATTTATGTTAATGCTGGGAGGAGCTTTTGGATCTTTAGAATGACTCTCCTGCTTTGACTTTTCATACTGAAATAATAAAGTCTCCAAAGGAATGGTAGGAATACCAACATCCTCATCACACATGAAATACGACCCCATGATTTGTGCTATTTCTTTAGGATCTGACATACATGAAACAAACATAGGATCATCATCGTCATCATAAGAATGAACCATATTGGGTTGCTTAAGCTCTTCAAGGGGAGTTTGCGATTGGGCTTCTAGTAAGGTGGCTAACAAGGCTTGTCAATTTTCTAATGTTTTTCTACTGCTCTTCTATTAATTCATATCACACCACTTATTATCTCTCTAGGGCTTTAAGTCTCTCTTTTAGTTCAAGATTAAATTGGGTTTCACCATTGGATTCATACAACCCAAAAAGTTTTCCATCCTCACCATAATCCCCATAGTATCCTTGGACATAGTACCCCTCATAATGACTTGTGTGGCATTTCTCCTCATAATAATCTCTAGAAGATAGTGGATTGTAATTTCCATTGCATCCATCTCGGTAGGAAGATTCAGTATTCCAAGGTGTGACTAAATCATGGGGAAACATATTTGAAAAATCTATATTTTGATATTGGGCTTCTAGCAGAGTAGTTAATAAGGCTTAGCTGGTTTCTAGTCTTGCCTATCCTTCATATGCCATCTTCTCTAGGGACCTAAGTCTTTCTTCTTGTTGAGGATTAGATTGGGTATCAGATATAGGTCCATTTCCCCCATAGTTTTGTTGATCATATACCCCATTAGAATATGGATAGCAAGGTTCCCCATATTTGTTCTCAGAAAAATGTGAGTTAAGATTAACATCATACCCACCTGGATGAAAGGGGTCGAGATTAAGAGAATTGGCACTATAAGTATGGGGTAGAGTCGGCTAGTCAAGAGATGTATGGTGGTAAAGGCCACAATAATAACATTGTGGGGGATATTGGAATGCCCACTCCTTTCGAGTAGTATTCTTGAAAGATATATCAATTAACATGCAACATTCAATAGGAAATATCATAGAGTTTAACCTTCCAACCAGGTTGTCAACCTGTTGCGAACAACAACTCCAATTAATATATATAGGTATCAATTCAAGAGACAGAGAAAAAGAATTGTTGAGATCCAAATCCAATCACAAGAATACGAATTAAATCCTGATTTGAGAGGGTTGTTAAAACTAAGAATAAAAATAAGAGTGCTAAAATAAAGTTTAACTAATCAAAAAGATCACCACCAAAAAAATGTTCCTATTCAACTAATAAAATTCTAAACTCCAAGGCTTAAATAAGAACCTTGTGGTTGCATGTCCTTACGGACAAACTCACAAGGGTTGGAATTGTTGTAAACCCATTGGTCCCAACATTCACAGATCATTGCCCAACCGTCCAACATGCCACTATCCACGGTCATATCACGAAGCATGTGAATTCAAGATGGCGTTCAAATCAAGGCTCATGTGGTTCTGTCACCAAGGATTATAATGGGAATAAGAAAAAAAAAGACGAAAAAGATGTTAATCACAATTAAGGGACTATTGTTTCCTTCTTACAGAGATCCACCGTCATATCACTTCATAAGAATATATCAGATCATCCATATTAACAAGAATAAATAGAGAGAAGACATTTATTCTATGGAGCAATGGAATTGATTATATTGAATAGAACTAGACTAAGGCGCTACTCCCCATGCTCCAGAAGAATCTACTTAGACATAATGAGACTAGAAGAAATGCAAACTAAAATGAGATCCAACATTATACAAGATGTGGTCTACAACTAAAAACTAGATGTCTTTTCTTGTGGATTTTCCCCTCCTTTTATAGGGGAAGGAGGGGTGGAAACCCATCCTAGTCGGTGGCAGACAACTTTGTGGATCTGGTCAATAGATAAAAGGTTGATTGCCTTTAATTATGTTGACCATTCACAATCTTTTTGCTACAGATTCTCACAACAATGATTTTGAGCGGATTTCACTGCCGTCAAATTCTCTAAAGAGGTCAAAATAATTAAATTTTATTTTATGAAATTAAATATCCTTTCAAAAAGAATACTTGTGCACCCAATTAGAGTTCGTACGCAGAAGTTATGACACTTTTTGTGTTGGATATACATTAATTTCAGGCACTGTGAGAATTGTGCAAAACATTTTTCAAGAAAAAATAATCATTGGAGTGATTAGACCTTTTTCCTACAAAAAATCAACCAAATATAATTAACACTCCAAATAAAGTGAAAAAATCTAAAATAATATAATTAATTACAAAACTCAAAAAATAAATAACAAAACAATCTTGAAAAGATGTCTAAAAGATGTAAATAAAAACGATAAATACTCATTTATCAACTCTCATGTTATTTAAATCAAGTATGTCTATATATGAACCTCACCATGAGTAGGGACGTCCTATTATACCACAATCATAGTGAAATGATGAACTGAGTGTAATGTTAAACCATATCCAATAAGTGTGTGGAAATTGTACGATTTCCCGTTTGTGTTACTTTTTTGGATTTAACATAACTAGGACTCATGTTGGGTTCTTGCGAGTTGAAAAAATAATAAAAACAAAAACTTCATTGAGAAACACTTGAGTAAAATCCATATGATGTATAAATATCCAATTTGCGATCCAATTTTATACCTTACCAATGGACCTCTATTCATAATGTTTTGATTTGTAGTTTTGTAATTAGTTTTGCATGTTTATATTGCATTTCACTACATATCTTACTTATTTTAGGTTTTTAATATAGTTTTGTAATTTATTTGCATGTTGATACAAGTAGAAGAGAGAATTAATTATTTTACAATGAAAACCCCAAGGAAATGATAAAGACCTATAGATTCTTACTCACCAACATGAGAAATATGGAGTGAGGATCAGTGAAGTACAAACAGTCAATAAAATGACTATCATTTTCATAGAAAACCAAATTAAGTGACAAGATATAAATTGAATGCAAAACTACATTATATACAAAGCACATATGTATACTGATGTAAGCGAGTCGACCGACTTGCCCCTAATTTAGTTTTTAAGTCAATATAATAGTTTGTAAAAAACGTCACAAGGGAGTTTAGGAACTTTTGATATCCTAACACGAAAATGGCTCCAGAACACACATCTGTTGTCAGAATCAGATAATTCAATATAATTTAGTAGCATAATTCAATTACCTACACAAAAATATATATTATAACCACTACTAGGAAACCAATGGATCCTCCAGTTTTCAAAAACCTCTATTACAAAAATGTACATTAGACTATCTACAACTGTTGGATTAACTCAAATCGACGTAGAACCCTGGGCCATGCTATGAAAACACTTGAGGGACATTTAGTGAATCCTTTCACAACCAATCACTCTCATCCACAACCATATCCATAAAAGGGGAGAGTCAAAGATAGAATTTGATGTCTTGGTGTAGAGATGTGCTCTGCCAAAGGATGTGACCGAATATTGCAACTATCATTTCAGAGAGATAAGGAGACCACTGAGCTTATCCTATACTTTTCTACTTTCTTCATGGACTTATCCTTCTCTCTCTTTATATATTAAACATGAGTAGAGGGTAGATCTTTTATTCGGGCACAAAGAGTAGACAAGAGTAGACCCACTTACGTACTATATTTTTGCATTGTTAATTGTCATTTCTATGAACTTTTGGATTGATAATTAATTTTTTAATATTTTTTTATTGCTTGATAATATATCATGCATGGCGTTTATAGTCCTAGACGTAGATATCTTAAAATCTAGGATTAGAACCCCAAAAACTATAATTGAACTCCAGATGAGATAATGAAATGGCATTCTCTGGGGTGATAGATAAAGGATCCATAGGTAACGTGACCTCGAGCTAACATGGAGATTAGTCCATGTAGATATCATATTACAAAAGGACATGAAATCTCTTGGCCCCAATCTAAGAATTGTATGAATGAATGATGTAATGCTAGATCTGTAGTGTAAATATGGACTATGAAGTCCATTGTCCTCGTAACCTTATCATAAGGATAAAATTCATTTCTTGCTAATTTTATTTATCATTCTTACTTTAATAATTTAGATAATATATATTTTTTAAATGACTTATTTATTGTTCTTGCTTAAGTTTACTATAAATTGAAATTATTTTTAGAAAGGTTGTCACTGTTTAAATTTTAATCCTAAAGATATACTAGGATAAAAAAAATCAATTTATAGGGAATGATTATTAAACGATAGATTATCACATGTACTCTTTCTAAGCATGATATTAGTGCATTAATTTCTGCTTCAACTTTTCATGCCATTGCCTGTGACAATGAGACCATGTGGATTTCTAGTCTATTGATGAAGTTAGGATTTCCTTTTTTAGTTTGTTTCTCTATTTTTTATTTTCATTTTTTAGTTTCCATTTTTATAATTTATTTGTTTATTTTTGTAATATTTAGTTCTATTTAAGTCATTAGTTTGTTTTTGCAAGTCTTAGTTTTCTTTTTATATCTTTTAGTTTGGTTCCATAACTTCTTTTATCTCTATTAGATTTTTTTTCTATTTTATAACTTTTTAATTCCTTATTTTCTATTCTTTTGTAAAGATCACAAATTTTCATCTTCATTCACTGTACTATTCTTTCCCTTGAGCCTCTTACTCAAATTTTCTATTTTCAGGCATTCATTTCAAATGAAGTGGTCAATATCGTAGATACAAAAAAGGAGATATGGATCCTTTAATCATGATATACATGGATACCCTATAATGACTCTACAAGGAAAAACATCCCTAAAGTGGCTCAATATTGAGTATAACATCAAATTCTTAAAAGAGGG
Organism: Alisma plantago-aquatica; assembly: GCA_963693085.1. Classification (NCBI taxonomy): domain Eukaryota; kingdom Viridiplantae; phylum Streptophyta; class Magnoliopsida; order Alismatales; family Alismataceae; genus Alisma; species Alisma plantago-aquatica. The sequence goes on along the minus strand of OY856413.1, from coordinate 809,688,211 downwards.
TATGAAACAATCCTTAATCAACAATGTTCAAGTGGTTACTATAAGGATTCATATTATTAAGCTCAATATCTTTTTGAGGCAGGCTACAATTAGCACAATTGTTGAAGCTACCATGAAGAGCCTTACCATGCACACACACATATGCACACATTAATATATATATATGTATATACATATATACATACATACATATATATACGTATATATATATATATATATATATATATATATATATATATATATATATATATATATATATATATATATATATATATATATACATATGTATGCATATACATATGTATGTATATTTGGCGTTCATTCTATACACATACGGGTAGCTTGGATTTCACTACCCGTTAGCCAAAATGTAACTATACAGTTAGAAAAGTAACTCGCTGAATCAAAAAGTTACTATGGTGATAAAAAAAGAAATAATACGATTAAAAACGTAAACCTAGACAGAATACACATCAAATATATGTATATATAATTTTATATTTGTTATAGCTGTTGCAAATGTAACTATCTATGCATGAAAAGTAACAGCTTGCAAGGTAAAGTAACCCTCTACATGTCAAAAGTAAGAAACTAAAAAAAAGTAATAGAAATAAGAGGCCGGTAGCTACCCACACGTATATTAAATACATGCCCATATATATATGTATATATCAAACTTACATGGATGACCAGATGGATGTCCTCCAAAAGATGCAAGTGAACCAATAAAAAATGCAAGCTTAAGGAGAATCCTGAAGGTAAAAGAATGAAGGCACAACTGGGAAAAATCAAAGAACAACTCTCCCAACCAATGACATCATGTTAGGGTCAATCAACGAGCTGTACAGGGTAAATGGAGCACCCCACATTCATGACCAATGATGAGGATGATACTTGTGTCATCATAGAGTTGACAATGTGTGATTCAAAGATAATGACACAACTGAAGACTAGAGTCCAAAGTTGAGATGTACACTTGTGTTCCACCCTTCATCACATTAGAGGCCTTGAAATGTCAATATAAAAAGGGTCAATAGAAGAGTCACCAAGACATAATAGAAGTTCCAGATGGCCCTCCCCTTCCCTTTGCAATCTCACATCCAGACGGTAAAATTACTAACCAACTTTGGTTGAGTGTATGTAGAAGATAAACAAAAAACTTCTATTAAATTTGTAGTTGTTTCATATGATTAGGTAGAACCTCAACATGATGTATATATTCCACAACCATCTAATTTTTATATTTCCTCTCCAATTCTATTTCATATAAAACCATAGAGGAGTTAGGTGTGTTCACATGGAGGAGCCAAATCCACAAGTTAACATTGTAACGAGTCCATTATTTTTATTGATTTTTATGTTGATTGGACTATAGACCTTGAGGCTGCACAACTGCATAAAAATATTTATCAATCTGATTTTTCTATTGAGATAGTGCCTCCTCCAACAACACCATATATTCTATATGTTGATTTAGGTGTTGAGAAGAAGCTAGAGCTAAATCCTCAACCTGAGTTAGCATACTTAGAAACACTAGTTGTAGATTTAACACATACTACCTTATCCAGACAAGAAGGTAGTCCATGTCCAATCCTCACATAGAGAGGATCCTGAGGCCACTTGAGATTGTCACTTCTTGTTGATCCATACATAGATAACTTACCAATCCTACCTTTGTTTTCACTTCTTGTAGATCCACACATAGCTAACTTACTATCTCTACTGATGGAGGAACATATGTTGATCCTACTGAATGATTTTCAAGGTAAAAAGCAACATAAATTCAAGAATCCTAAAATTCTATTTGATCTATCACGACCACTTGATCACATTTTGCACCATGGATCTCTCATGTTCAAGGTGACAACCCTTGTTTAGATTCCTTTCAACTAGACCTTTTTTTGTGTTTTCAAAGCAACTTGGATGAGTTGGACCTTCTTTCATGGATGAGTTGCACCTTCTTTAAGTTTCCTAGACTTCCTGGTTGAGCTTCAATGAATTTTCCTCCTCCATCTTAGGTTTAGTATTTTTTTTGAGGATGAACAAATTTGTAAGATTGAGGTGGGTTTGGGTGTTACATACCCCTTTGCACCCATACCTATCTATGTATATTCATGTCTTTTATTTCAGCATGTTATATTTGCATGAATCAATTGAATATATGTTACTTGCATTACATATAGCTTAAAACTATTCTCATTTCAATTATTTGTTCTTGGAATGATAATTGAAGACATTGTCTAGAAGGCATTGTTTACATTCATGTTTACATTAAATTTGGAATTTCTCAAACAATCCCTCTTATTCAAAATAAATCTTTGATGTTAACTATTTTTTGATGATTGGGAACCCCTCCTCATAATGGGCCACCTTGTGACCCCTTGGCTGGGTAAACCCAGGAGAACCTTTCTCCCAGACACTAGTATCTCAACAAGTCACATCAGAGGCCAGCTGATGTGGGGGGAATTTCATCTAATAGCAACACCTCCTTGGGGATTTGAACCTAAGACCCTTCATGAGGGGAACCCATGATGTGACCACACGATCTACTGCTTGTTGGTTTGTTGTTAACTATATTTCTAAAAGAATGTTAATGTTTATAAACCACCCTTTGTAGCCAATGAATATTATCATCGTGTTATCTAGAAAGGATGGCTGATTTTAGAGGAACCAACAGGGATCAAATATGACATTCCTCCTAGTGATGAGTGAATAATATCTATGGAATTAGAGGACTTAGAGGAATTATATGATTAACTTAGTCATAAAAATAAGTTTTACCCATGACCAAAACCATCTTCTATACTTTTCATTTCATCTTCTTGCCTTCCATCCAAAAAAAAGAAAAAAAAATAGACATGATGTGTGCCAAACCCTGATATCAGGGTGGCACACCACCCCTTCCTTCTATAACATATTTTTCCATACCACTCTCTATGTAATAGGGGAGTATCACCAATAAAAAAGATGCGTGTGTACAAAACTATGTTACATCTTTTCTCTTAAATAAAATGTAATCTTAAGTCAAATGAAGGAGAGGCGTATTATTACTTTCATACCCCATTCACTGCATATTCACCGAGGAGATTGTTACATGCTGCATTGATATCTATTTACCAAACCCATTGTTGGATTTGTGTGTACTTGTGATTTTTTGAGATTATTCAATTTTTCCTAAAATCATTAGACATGTGTAATGTTAGGGATGCTGGTGAGGAAGTGTTGTTGTGAATCAAAGTTAGGAATGGAGATATGGTAAGTCGTATAATTGAGATCTCAAGAGGTTGGGTTGCTTGGTCATATTAGTTCAAGGATTCATGCATTATACAAGTATGGGGCATGTGCATTGGTTGTAAGTATTTAATTGTAACACATATTTTTGATTTATGTTATACTAAGACAATCAATGTTTTGGCTCAGGGTTGTTTAATGCATCATTATTCATCATGTTTTTGGTTGAAACTTTATCATTAGTTTTACACGTTTCTATTGCATTTCAATTTACATTCCCTTGTTTAAGGGTTTTAGTAGTTTATACATTTTTTGGTTTTAATACATTTTTGTGTTCTTTTGTAGGAGCAATCTAGAATAGATAAGAAGTTATTCCTCCACAAAAATCCCAAGGAAGTGATAAAATATTGATATCAACATTCGCCAACTACGACAATTGGAATGAGGGTCTTTGAAGTATATATGGTCAAAAAAATGGCTCTAACTTTTGCATTGAGCGATTAAAAATTTATTGGATGCACAATTCAATTATCTAAAAATATATATTATGATACAATCCATTCAAAAAACATACCCTTGATTTTATTTTCAAGTTGATCGACCATTTTGAGAAAAGAATCACTTGGAAATCTAGGAAAATTTTATGCCTTGACTCTAAATAGGCCCTAGATTCCACATACGGTGTTAGAATTGGGTGGTTCATGTTTTAATGGAAGAATAATTCAATTATCTACACAATTAGAATGTTCACTGACCACTTCTAGTTGAGCAATTGTGCCTCTAGTCACACATCTTTTTGATACAAATCTACAACAAGCTGTCATCAGTAGATTAATTCATATCTGCTTGTAACCTTAGGACATGCCATAGAACACTTGAGGGACATATAAAGAAGTAGTTTATGACATATCCTCCCATTAACAATCGTGTCCATCAAAGGGAGACCCATAGATGGATGTTGGAAATGACATGGAGAAATTCTCCGCTAGAGAATGTGACCAAAGAATACAACTATCATTTGGGAGTGGTGAAAAGAGCAATAATCTTCTCTACTACGCCACTACTTTCTTCATGAGCTTATTCTTATGTCTTTATTTCTATATCTTAAACATGATTAGATAGTACATATGTTTCCAAGGCATAGAGATTAGTCCCACTACCCACACTCTATTTCCACATTGTTAATTGTCATTTGTATTAACTTCTAAATTCAAAATTGATTGCTTAATGCTTACTTTATAGCTTGGTCATCTATATTACATGAAGTTTGTAGTTATAGATGTAGAGACCATGAAATATTGCATTAGAATAGCAAAATAACATTATTGAGCCCCATATGAGATCCTGAAGGGCGTTCTCTAGATTGAAATATTAAGGATCTGTGGGTAACGAGACCTTGAGCATTCAGGGAGATAAGTCCTGATGGATAATGATAGCGAGACCCCTCATCCTGAAATCCTTTTTATCATAAAAATAAAATCATTGCTTGCTTAGCTTAAGTTATGTTTTTACTTAGTTAGTTTAGTTGTAATAATTTTTTTCTTGTTAATTATTTTTCTTAATTAGGCTAAGAATTTGAATTAAAGTGTGTCCTTTGGGTTCAATCCTAAATCTATACTGTGATAAGACCCATCTTCTTGTGGATTGTTATGAATTCACATTAAATTAGATAAAAACTAAGGGAATTTATCCTTGGTGAGTTGTTATTGCAATAATTTCCTCATCACTTACCATGGAAGTAGTTCCATGATTCAACTTGATGTAGTTGGGTAGATATATAGCATTCAATCTATTGAAAATTTTGATCTCACCAAATCAAAGGTCCTATGCAATGTAGGCACTCTGCAATTTCCATCATGTTCCATACAAAAATTTGACCTTCTATTTGTAGTGATCAGAAATATCCTTCAACACTCATAGATGGAAGAGTCAAACAATCCATTAAAATTCTCACCAAGATATCATCTAATATGGGCCAATCAATCACACTCTGAATCACCTACTTATGTTACATTTGATTTTGTAGTGTACTACTAATTATAATCTATTTAACGTTGGAGGATATCTTCTTGAAGCCATAATCATTGCTTAAATTCTCATTCAAAGAAAATTTATACAAATAATCACCTTCAAGGATTCCTCTACTACACCTGAATTTTCTCAATCAATTTTTTTTCTATGTTATTGGTGACTACGTCAATCTAGGGGAATTGACGATTGACCATTTTAAAACAATCCCCTCAAAGAGAAATTATCCATTCATTATATGGGGAATAGTTACCACCATTTCTTTAGCACTTGATTTTCACTTAGAGGGCATCACAAAGTCTAAAGGGAAAAAATATGTAGATATGAATTTGTGACAACCTATTTTTTTCCTCGCTCCTCTATCATGATTCCTCTCTCTCATCGTGTGACCTTCTTACTCAATTGGATATCAATTTCATACTGGAAGTGTTGTGAGACCCCAATTTGATCACATTGATGTTCAATTTTACGACTTTAATTGGAAATGTTGAACATAATGTCTTATTTTAAGTAATTACCATCTTACAACTAATTTCGGACCTCCTATATATCATATATTTTCTCCCTAGTGCATTTATTTTAGTAGGGATATTGATTGTGAATCCAATGGTATAAAAACCGCCTCATTTGGGCTATCATAGCCCAAGATATGGGCATTTGAACCTTGCTAAGTTGACCTTTGATTCAACTTAATTTTGGCCTTAATAGGCCCAATTTGGGGCGTGGCCCAGCCACTTGCCCCTCTTCCCCTTCTACTTTGGGAAAGAAACACTTGGCTAGAGAGTCATCTCCCTCCTCCAGCCAGATTCAAAAATAGAAAAATCCCACAATGGAAATGGAGAACCAAAACCTAATCCCTTTTAAGGCCTCCCTTGACTTCATTTCTCATTTCCACACTTATTCTATCCACCAACCTGCTACTCCTTTTCTTCATCTTCCACACCTACTGTGCACCATGCTAGAGAGGAGGCACCCCACTGGGTAGTAGCCCTTTGACCCCTTCTCGTTCTTCTTTTTGCTAGTTGCATTGAGCAACATGGTCGCCAACCATCACTGACGGAGGCCAACACCGCTGTAGCCTCAGTGGTGGGCTTTGTGAGGGTGAAGCACCTCCAGCCACCTCCCGCTCAAGGTGGTACCTTACTTCTACTGATGGAGTAGGTCAGTTCAGGTCGCAATGGAGAAACTCACCAGACACATCTAACCTCCTCCTGACAACGGAGAGCAACCGTAGAAACTTCAGGAACCCTCAACCTCCCTCTTCTCTCTTTCTCCCCTTCCTTGGCCAGTGGTAGGCAGCACCGGATGCTGGGTGGCGTCCCCTATTCGGCCCCTATTTTGGGTGCTAGAATAGGGGAATTTTAAGTGAAGGTGGGCTTAGACATACATGGAAGTTGGGCGATTTGGGGCAACTGAGGATCGAGCATATGCGCAGTTAAGGGAGAGTAGAGAGCGGCTACCTGCATCTAGCAGACACTATGGGGTGGCGAGGAGCGTTCATGAGAACCAGACAACCGCTCAAAAGAGGTGGATAACATCTATAGAGAGTCAAGAGTCATTCCTTGTGCCCCATCAAATCCCTAATCAATGCTCTTAATTGATGCATGAATATGATGTAACACTCTTAAGTAGTATTCATATGGTTGCTATGTAAAACTTCAGCAATGATAACTCCCTCATCTTAAGGCCAAATTTAATGAAATAATATACTAAATCAATTAGCTTGATGAGACCTACACTTTGGTCTTAGTCCCCAACTCTATATCCAACGTTTGTTCCCCTCATTTCTTAAAAATGCTAACTTTAGTCATGTTTGAGTACACTTAATCCACTATTATGATCAATCTTATATCTTTAATGACTATTCACCCTCCTAATCATGAAATTTGTAAGACTTGTTCACCTTGAACCATGTTGAGCTCTTAAAGTAACCTTTGGATTAATGATTGTCCCTAATACATGTTGCAGGTTGTTTATGGACTTTAATACATGATGTTGATTAAAGTGGTACTCTTGTTTCATTTTGACATCTAGACTTCCATAATCTGAAAAAATAAATAACTCTATGATCTCCATGAATCTTTCTTCACTCATGATTCCCCTATATTCTCTTGTATTGGTGTTTTTCCATAATGTGTATGCATAAATGTACCAAGTTTGGGTTGCATCTTGAACCAATGTTGGTCTTGACCTAACCTATGCATACAACCTAGTATATATTTGGAAATTAGTATTATTATGATGTTTTGTGACTTATGATGACTATGATTAGCCTCTTATGCTATTATGATGATATTTGAAACCCTAGGTCCACTAGTGGTGACCTAGTGTGACACATGTGGCTTGATTGTCTCCCTTGTGTCCCAATTGTGATATGGATCTTGATCTCATGTCTTCCCTTCCCAAATCAGGAAATATAATATCTTATGGTCATCTTGATGTGTATGTCCCATATAATCTAGATGTTGACCCCTAATGGCATGTGAACTTCGTTGATGCTTGTATGTATGAAAAAATGATGATACTAAAGGTTGGACATATGATGCCTAAGCCCTAGGGGACATCCAAAACTATTAGAATGTGTTCCTTTTATCCAAAACTTTCTGATCCAAATCACCTATTTTTCTTGGGCATCTTGACTTGATAATACCCTTCTTGCCCTATTGTGAGTCTTATGACCTCGTTATGTACAAATCACTCAAATCTTGCAATGATCATATGAAATCTTGAGATGGCATGAAACTTGAACCACACTCTTATGATGGGACTTAAATAAATAAGAGATTAGCTAATGTGCTAATAAACAAACTTGGAACCCACCTTGATTAAAAACCCTAAAATGAAACTAATTAGGTTTAATGCTGAGAATCTAATGCATGTATGCAATCTTCTGCTTAACCAGGTGTAGCTTGAGCTCTAGATGGTCAAGGATAGGTTATGAAATCTCTGAATCAGGTAAGGGATTTAATAATTATATGACTATGTATTTTTTGATTTAAATGTGATACATATGTATGCTTTTTTACTTTCTCAAATATTGCAATTTAGTACTTTAGTATTGTACTCCATGCTTGTCTCATACCGTGTTTTATAACTTGCAAACAAAATATAGAAACTCTATTATACAAACCTCATGCACCTGCCTAAAGTTTTGGGGTAAGGACATGATGATGGGCGTCCTACTTGAGTTATCAAGATAGGGAAGATCATTAATAAAAGGGTTAGCTAATCTTGAGCACCCTCATAGACTCTTCCTGTGAGGCGTGGTCCATAAAAGGCCTTACAAATATATGATATTGATGAATGCATGAAATAATGGTATAATTGGAGTGAAATGATATAAAACACAGGCTCTCATTTTTCTAAATACTTAACTTGTTTACTTCTTTCTCATTTACTACTGCAAATCTTTTCAAATTATGTAAAGCTTATGTATATGTATCTTTTAGTCATGTACTCGACACCTCGTATGCCTGACCCACCTTGTTTCACGAATTTTATAGGTTCAAAGATGGCTAGAAGTGATGGGCTTGGTGATATGTGTCAGGTGTACTTGTTGTTAGATCCATAGTGTACATGAGCACAGTTGAAAATCGTACTCTTGAATATATAATTGAATCTCATAATAAAATTATGTTTCTTAATATATCTTGTTGAATGTTGAGATTATGATTGGTGCATTTATCTTGTTATCTGTTCATGTATGGTAAGCATTTCATGCTTTCACATGCTGTCTTTGGTATTCGTTTGGTTCATGGGACTGAGATTCTGGTTCTGTGACAGATGGTATCAGAGCATGAACAATAACTACACCAACATTTCTCACATAAAACACAAACTGAATTCGCCTTACATCTCAACCCTAGAAACTTAATGGGTTTTCCTTAGTGGACTAAGTTGAATTAGCCTCTAGGTTAGAACCAAGATGTTATAGAACTTGGTGTAGGCTTGTTTGATCCCTAGAATCTTTCTTTTCTCCTCCTATTCTATAGTATGGGTTGTAGGTTCAAGAGGGTGAGAAAAGGGAGTTATTATTACAACCCTAGACATATATTCGTAGCATGTGTGTAAGGTTGCTACACAAGTTGCATCATGTTCTTGCTAGTTCTCTAGGTGTAATGATACTGGACTACCTATGAGTGTGGTAACTTATTTTGGTTTTGGTTTTGATCGAATGGAGTATGGTGATTTTCATTGCCTTTTTAAATGTTAGAGAAACTTACTTCAAGTATAAATAAATGTACATATGAAAAATGTTACCACACAAAAAGGCAGTGAGTGTCCATGTAGCCTAAGAGAAATAGATGTAGCATCAAGTCTAGATGAGAGAGTGTAGATGATCATTATAGTCTCTAGAGTTGTCTAGAGTCATGATGAAGGTTAGGCTAGTAAGTAGCCTAGATGAGTTGATGTTGACATTAATAATGATGATGATGATGACGATGATGATGATGATGATTTTAAGGTGATATTATGAGATGTTCAAGATGATTCAAGTATGCTTGACGATATGAGAATAATTTGACCATGCAACCCTAGCTAGACCTAACACCATGTATGGTACATATGAATTGGTTATTGTGCTAAACATAGCTAGTGGGTTGGCATGCTTGCTTGTTACTAGCCTTATATGTATAGATATATGATATATGTATATAGTGTGAGACCAACACATGCCTTAATCTCTTTAGAAAGAGGACATCTAGTATAGGACATATGAAAAGGGTGACATCTTGATATAAGTTGACCCGCCATGGGAGAAGGTCGGAGTACCTAAACTCCAAAATCTATGTGAAATGTTGAAAAATATGCAATATGAAATACATGATGATGATTCCCTATCTATAATACTTCTAAGTATATGAGTTGAGTCTCCTAGTTTTAGTTCCCTCGATAATGTTGAACTCTAAATTTCCCATGAAAAATGTCTAACCCTAGAAAGAGAGGCAATGTAATATATGATGCTTTATATATAGGTGAGGGAGATGTACCAATACCCTAATATGATGTACATGACATGTTATCTCCATGATGAGCCTCTTACTCAGGTTAGTGGTTGTACATAAAGGAATCTAGTGGATGCCCTTGGCTCTTAAAATGTTGGGTAGAAAATTTTGTTATGGGCATATGGTTGTGGCTAGCATGTCTTATTGGACATAGTTAGGGTTTAGCATGAGTGGCATGAGCCGATGGAGCTCCATCAGAATATAAGTGAGATGACTATGAAACCTTGATGTTGATGATGATTTTTTTGCTAAAAAGATGCTTGATACATGAAATATCTCACTTACATTAAAATTTTTTACTTATGCATGATAAGTCACTCTCATAAGTTAGACCAAATATAAAATTGTACCTTGCATAAAATATATAGATATGAAGTCATGAAATCGATATGATGATGCCCTGAGATATTAGCTTGAATGGTCATGAATACAATGCTTAATTTCAGATTCAAAAAGAAAAACAATGAACATATTGATTAGAGTTGGTAGAATTTTGGGGGAAAAGTAAAACATGGATGGAATCTAGTGTAATTATGTAATACACATTCAATGATAATCTCTTCTAAAAATCATGATGATGAAAATGCTAGTTTGAGAAATTGAAAACATAATCTTTTGATAAGATACCTTGAGCTCATATGAAGAGGCGCAAAAAATCCTAATGTTATAGGGATAAGGGTTATGGAACCTTAATGCCAATGATGATATCATAACATGATAAACCACCTGGTAATCTGGGTATAATAAGGGATGGGGAAACCCAAATGTCAAGATGATGTCATATAATGAAACACTAAGTAACATGTATGTTTGGGATGATTACACCCTTGACAATGATAACCTATGTGTGCACCCTCATAATGGGGGAAGAGTTGAAACCTTTGGGATGGTTAATGACACATGACAAACACAAGAACTTGACCTTTGACTGGGATCTTGGACAAATTTTGAAATTTCTTTTAAGGAGTGAAGGATGTGACAACCTATTTTTTTCCCTCTCTCCTATATAATGATTTCACTCTCTCATCGTGTGACCTTCTTACTCAGTTGGATATAAATTTCATAGTGGAAGTGTCATGAGACCCCAATTTGATCACATTGATGTTTAATTTCGTAGGGTGTGACTTTAATTGGAAATCTTGAACTCAATGTCTTATTTTAATCAATTACCATCTTACAACTAATTTTGGACCTCCTCTATATCATATATTTTCTCCATAGTGATTTCTTTTTGTAGGGATTTTAATTGTGAATCCAACGGTACAAAAACTACCTCAATTGGGCTATCATAGCCGAAGATATGGACATTTGAACCTTGCTAAGTTGACCTTTGATTCAACTCAATTTCGGCCTTAATAGGCCTAATTTGGGGCATGGCCCAGCCACTTGCCCCTCTTTCCCTTCTACTTTGGGAAAAAACACTTGGCTGGAGAGTCATCTCCCTCCTCCAGCCAGACCGGGAAATAGAAAAAGGCAAAAAAACCAAAATGGCACGTTTGGCCATTTTAATTCCCTAAATAGCACGTTCTTGAAGCAAAGACCATCTAGAGAAAATAACGTAGGCATGAAGCGTGGTAGGCCTATGCCAGAGGAGCAGTGAAGGGAGGAAAGGGAGACCAACAGATGGTGGAAGAGCTAGGGGAGGCCATGCCATTTGACGAAAAATTTCTTAATTCCCAAAATGGCACATTTTGGGGGCAGTGCGTCCCCTGTGGAGACGCATTGCTCTCTCGTGAGGCAATGCGTCCCGGACCAGGATGCATTAGCCCCACACAGGGGCAATGCATCCCAGACCAGGATGCATTGCTCTGCGAGGGAGCAGAGCGAGCAATGCGTCCCAAACTAGGACGCATTGGCCCCATATAGGGGCAATGCGTCCCAGACCAGGATGCATTGCTCTACGAGGGAGCAGTGCATCTCAAACTAGGATGCATTGGTCCCACCAGAGAGTAATGTGTCCTGACCCGAGACACATTGCTCCTGTGTGGGGCCAATGTGTCCCGGCCCGGGACACATTTCCCTTCGGTGGGACCAAAGTGACCCATCCCGAGACGTCTCAACAGCTAGTTGGGGCAATGTATCTCGACTGGGGACGCATTGCTCCCTCGACTGTTGAAAATTAGCCGTTGCAGGCCGCGCCCGCTGCCACATGGGGAGGGTGGCAATGCGTCCCTGTTGGGGATGCATTGGTCTCCTATATAAAGGATATGAGATTACCCCCCCAACCCACACCATTCATCCATTTCTTCAACTTCTTCTCTACTTCCATTGCTCTATAGTGGTGTGCTCGAATTTCTATTGCTTGGAGCTGATTTCGGGCAATCTTGGAGCTGATTCCGAGCGATCTTGGAGCTATTCTTCTATTGCTTCACTGCTCGGATTTCTATTGCTTCGCTGGCTGGCTGGGATTCTTTCTCTTCGTTCTGTTCTTGGGTTTTGAGATCTCTCCATTTGAGGTAATTTTTCTACTAAATTTTTAGATTCAAAAATTTGTACCTAAAATTATTATGCAATATTAAAAATAAAATAATTGTATTGCTAGTATTTGATTCCATATTACTAAAATAAAGTTATAGAATATGACAATTGAAGGTTAATTACTGTTAAAAAAATTATTGTTCCTAATTCCAAAATTATTGTTCTCGAATGTTAATGTTATAGAAAAAATATTGTTTCAAATTTATTTCCAAATTCAAAATTATTGTTATAAAATCTTAACTACTCTTCTAAAATTGATGTCAATGTTTGAAAAAATTAATTCATGCTATAAAATATTAATTCATGATATAAAACATTAATTCATGTTAATTATTGTTCCAAAGTTAAATTACTGTTCTAAAATCTGAATTACTATTTTACAATGATAGGAACATGGCATCTAGTTCACATTCAAGAATAGTCAAGCTTTGATATAATGGTCAATTTCTCTCAGATGGGTATTATTCTGGTCGATCTGTTAGACCCATAAATATTTCACTTATCAATACCCTATCCGAACTAAAATCATATATCCATACAATACTTGACATCAACCCCAAGCACTTCTCTATCAATATATCCCATCATTTCCCTAGAGAAGATCATATGCTCATTCAAGTTGATGATGATGATGCATATAGAACCTTATTCACACTTTCATCTGATGACTATATTGATGTGTTTCTTGAAAAAACATCTTTCCACCAACAATCTAGTATCATTAGTTTGTTGAATCAATTTGAATCCCAACCATGTAGCAGTAATGTTACTGCTGAATGGAATCAACCACATGAATTCTCTCAAAATCCTACTATTGAGAGTATTTGTGTTGAGGTTGAGGTGGGTGAACAAGAAGGTGATGATAATAGTGATCATGAAGGTGATAATGATAGTGATCAGGAAGGTGATAATAATAGTGATCATGATGATGAGTCATTGACTAAAACTGATGATGAGCATGGGCATCCATTCCCTGACTCTATTACAACGTTGAGTTCCATTCCATCTATATTTGATAAAGAATGGCCCCAACATGAACACATTAATACCAACTATGAAGCTTTTCAAGATGAACAATGGGTGGAGGGTTTTCGTCAGGAATTTTGTATCAATTACAACCCTTCCAACACTGAAATATATGAGGGTGCTTTATTTGCATCCAAAGTTGTAATGGTTGAGACGATCCAAAAATGGTCGGTACAAAACAATGTCTAATATCATACACAATGCTCAAATAATCGTCATCTTAAATTTGTTTGTATCCATGACCATCGATGTCCTTGGAGTTTGACCGCATGCCAGTCCAAAAGAGAAGGTGGCATGTGGAAGGTAAAACATTATAGTACAAGCCACAATTGTCAACTAACTATTCTAAATGAGGATCATCGCCAAGCCACATCATCTTGTATTGCTCATGTAATAATGACAATCCTAGTGTCAAGATTGGATATGTCAACATGAGAAATTCGTGACAAGGTGAATGTTGAACTAAGTCTCCATATATCTTACAAGAAGGCATTTCTAGCGAGGAGGAAGGCTGTCTGTAAAATATTTGGAGATTGGGAATCATCATATCATACTTTGTTTTCGTTCCTGATTTCTTTGTCACAATTTATTTCAAGAACTATATATTCCCACCTTGTGGATGATTATACCCTTCAAACTGAAAGCACTCATAGATTCAAGCGGGTGTTCTGGGCATTTGGTCCAGTTGTGAGGGGTTGGGCCTATTGTAGGCCTATTCTTACTACTGATGGCACATTTCTAATAGGAAATAATTTGGCACACTTCTCATTGCATGTGGCATAGACGCTGATAATGGTCTATTTCCAGTTGCTTTTTCTATTGTCGAGGTAGAAAATAAGGACTCATGGGAGTGGTTCTTTGGTTCTCTACAAACTTGTATTCCTATTATTCCATGCCGTACAGATATGTGTATTATATCTGATTGAATGAGTGGAATTTTTCCCACACTTAGGTCAAAATTTAACTAGGCTCAACATTATTATTATCTTCAACATCATTGTGAGAACTTCCATCAAAATTTCAAGTCACATGAGTTGAAGGAACTTTTGTGGAAGGTGGGATCCACAACTGATACACATGAATTTGATCATCTAATGGCTGATATAGAAACCATAGAACCAGCGACTAAGGAGTATTTGATAGCCCAAAATCTAGTACAGTGGTCTCTCACATATGACAGAGGCTACATGTATGGGTCATTGACTAGCAATCATGTTGAAGGGTTAAATGGAGTCTTAAAAGGAGTTAGAGGTTTACCAATACATGCACTTATTGTTGCCACATACTATCACTCTATTACAATGTGGTTGGAGAGGCACAATCAAACATATGGTCATGCACAAAAGGGTTTTAAATGGCTCTTTGGGTTTCGTGATAAGCTTTTTGATGGATCACAGGTTGCACGACAACTATCAGTAAAGATTTGCATAAACAATGATGAATGACTTGTTGATGACATGGAAGGACATTGATTTCAAGTCTTCATGCATCCAAATGGTGTAAGTGAATGCAGTTGTGGTTTTCCACAACAATGGCATTTTCCATGTGCTCATGTTTGGGTAGCTGCAAGATCTATCAATTATGATATTGATGCACTTGTGAGCCCATATTACACAAATGAAGCTATATTTAAATGCATACAAAACTGAATTTTGTGGCATTCCTGACAAGAGGTATTGGCCTTATTTTGATGAAAGAAGAGGCATTTATCCCTTACTACCCCCAAGGAAAAGAAGGCACGCTGGAAGACCAAAGAAAAAAAGAAGGCCTTCAACTATGGATGTTGATCCAAATCAATATACATATCATTGTCATAAGTCTGGTATAAAGGGCCATAATAGACGCACTTGTCCTAATGTAATATGATGTTTGGTCATGTAATGTTTGCTATTTTAAATTTACTCAAGACATGTAATGTTTGCAAGTTCAGTTTGTTCAAGTCATGTAATGTTTGCAATTTCAATTTACTCAAATAATGTAATGTTTCAATTTACTCAAGTCATGTAATGTTTGCAATTTTAGTTTGTTCAAGTCATGTAATGTTTGCAATTTCAATTTACTCAAGTAATGTAATGTTTCAATTTACTCAAGTCATGTAATGTTTGGAATTTCACTAAAAGAATGAATTTATAATGGGTTTTTGTATAGATGGCTCATCGAAGGAAATGGACATTTCAAATGTTTTTAGAGTTAATTGAAATAATAGCTACAAAGTGCCTACAGGGAAAAATATCTCATCAAAATCTATTGGATGATGACTGGAATGACGTACTAGATTTATTGTACAACAAGTTAGGATTTATAGTGACAAAAGAACAAGCAAAATTTCATTGGCAATTTTTAAAGCAAATGTTTCACATGTATGAAGAACTTCTTGAGCTACCTGGTTGGTATTGGGATCACACAAAATAGAAAGAAATGCCAATCAATGAAAAAGTTAAAAACCAATTAGCTATATCACATCCAGAGATACATCAAGTTGTACATCAAATGTGGCCATTTTATGAACCTCTAGATGAGATATTGAATCAAATGCAGTAACTAATTATTGTAGAATTTCTCTTTTAGTAGTTCATGTTGTATTTTAATATTGTTTGTTAGTTCATGTATTTGAATTAATTTCATCTTATCTAATGAAGAATATTGACAAACTTATATGTTGTACAATATTTTCAGTTTTCATTTAATGTAATATTTGCACTTTTCATTTAATGTAATATTTGCACTTTTGATAGATATGGCTCCTAGACAAGCATCCTTCGACTCTCTGTTGTGTTTTAGGGGAGGCAGAGAAGGTAGAGGAAACAAAAATTTTCTCCCCCAAACCCAGAATAAGGAAACGCATCAACGTCTATATAATAGGAAAGGATGGTTTGTGGAATCATACCTTGTCCCGAGCCTTGCTTGACGACAATACCTCGCGCAATATGCGGTCTTCACCTCCGGTCTTGGACGGTGTTTATGCAGCTCCTTGTCACACCGGGACTGACGAGTCCTCGTCTCACCGCACTTTCTGGATTGACAGTTGTCCTCCTGAGTGGCAGAAACCTCCCGCCTCTGAAGTAGTCCACACGGACCACCTAGAACTCCAATGTCCTTGTCCCATAAGGAATTGGAAGGAGTCGCACCCTCCTATTGACATACTAGTCGCCAACACACTCTCCTACCTCCAGTTGCAACTGTAGTTGTCTTTCCCTTGCTGCACCTCCCTTTGCAGGTAGCACTTGCTCGGGCTCTCTCTCGGTTACCAAAACCAGAGAGAACGACAACTTTGCAGAGCAACTGGTTGCACTGAGTTGTACTTTGAGAAGCCCCCAATGCCCCTATATATAGGAGGGTCATGGGACAGGGTTCTCCATCCCGGGCAATGCAGGACTAAAAGCAAGAGTAGAAGGGTTCAAGATTTTCCACAAAAGCAACCAACTCGCAACCTGAACCGATCGTTTCACAAGTGAAACAGTCGGTTGGCAACCTGAATCGGTCAGTTTACAAGTGAACCGGTCGGTTGGGACACCTCAACCAGTCGGTTCACAAGTGAATCGGTCGGTAGATGGTTCTGGTTGGTTCCCGATTGACTTTCCTTCTTTTGTTTCTAATTGGCATTGAATACCAATCCTATTTCCCAATCAAATTGGGAAATTGAAACGAAAGGAAAATTCTCACCAATCCTATTTTCCCAAGTTGTTCGGTTGCACCAGATGAATCAATCGTTTCAACACTTGAAGCAATCGATTCACCCTGATCTTGAGCTGATCGGCTCAACAATTGAGCCAACTGGTTCACCACAATCAGCCGACCGATTCATCACATGAACTGATCGGTTGGGAGTATAGGTTGTGCAGAATCAGTCAATTGTGATTTCAATCAATCCGATACTCCAATCAATGTGTCCAACACCTTGAACATTATGATATTGAGCTATCAATTGACTGAGTGTTTAATTGAACTACTAAACTCCTTTAGTAATCAATCTAAACATTGCTTGTGGACAAAACTCCTCTTCCAGGTTAAATGCTATGTGTGTGACCCTGCAGGTCCATTTCACGTTGGCAGTGAAAGTCCATAACACTTATGACTTCACAAGCAAAGAGCGGTGCCTAGTCACACATCAGTGCTACCCAAGTGACAGTAGAAAGTTGGTGAACAACTTTCAATCCTACAATCTGTGAATGGTGTTACAGTGAATGTATAATTCCTTTGTCGCTGATATCCCGAATGAACTCGAGGCATGGAACAATCATCTTGTCAACGTTCATTCACTTTCTTGATCTCAGAGTAGATTGAACGAGATATGTGTGACATCAATATCACATACTGATTCACACATGCATGCACACACCTATTTCAATCCTACTCATCAAGTGGCCTTGGATATCAAACTCCCTCAGGAGGGAAAAATCCCATATCTATCACTCACCCCTCAAAAGCCCCATGTGTCAAAGCCACCCAATCATCACCTTTATAACAAACCATGTTTCAGGAATGTGTTTGATGATGTCAAAGTGTGCCCAATGACATGTGTTGAGTGCGGTGATTTTATGTCTAAGAATCACACTCACCACCATCACTGTGAGTACTGACTGTGACTACCATGTCATGGTTCCATGTGTCAAACTCACGGTGGGTCTGTCTGGTACCTTATTCTATAACAAGTACCTATGTGTTTGGTTTGATATCTCTATATCATGACTAATGAGATTTTGTCATCAACCAACACCACAATCTAGTCTTGTGTGTCATTGTTGTCTATCTACCTTCCACAATGACATCCGACTAGGGACATAACAAGAATGTACAAACTCTTAGCATCCGTATGATCTCATCGTTCAGGTCCTCAACCTGAAGGCATACGTCATTGAGTACTGTCATTCTCTAGACATTCAATATGTTCTATCAATATCTCATATGACTGAACCAGAAAGAATTGGAAGCTTGCCTTTGATGTTTATCAAATCAATCTTAATGTATCCCACCAATCATCCCATGATTGGCTCTCAGGGCATACATACCAACAGACTCCCACTTGCACTGTGAGCCAATCACCCTTGAATCATATTCATAGTGATCTTCAAACATGTCCCACATGTTACTGTGCTCTTGTGCCAACATAGTGAGTAATGGCAACACCTTGCCAAAGTTAGTATAAATTGCATGTCTCTCATCTCTTCGTTGTACGTCACACGTATGAGATGGAGGTGCCATAATATGTGATCTCGTATTCCTTTTCTAACCTTTAGCCACATTGCATGATCAAGGATTCCATACTTTTCATCAATGAGCGGAATATAAGTTCATCTCATGAACTTCCAGATCAATATAGTATCCACTGCTGTTTTCTAACACATAGATACTCGACATTTCCTTTTAAATGGCTTTATTGGAACACTTCCAATTATCAACAAACTTTCACTTTTATATATCCTATATATATATTTTACGATTAATTTTCTGTCCTTTCGGAAGTTTGCATCAATGTAACTCTTTGCATTGAACTCTTCCTTATCTCGATAGAACCAACACTTCTCAAGTACTTATCAAGTTCTCATGGTATTCCAGTAACCCTTACTGGAAGTAGACAGACATCCACTCGTCATGTCCCACATATGAGTTATCAGGATGAGCACATCAAATCGTCATGTCATACATACAAGATGATGAATGCATTTTGTTGTTTGTCGCCATTTTCACTACAAAAAGAAATATGCAATTATAGTCCAAAAACTCATTTTTGACTTATTTGATTGATTTGAAAAGTGACGATAAAATTAGGCCTTTAATTAATTATCGCTCCCACTATTTTACTTCTAATTGATAGCCCTCACCATCAATTCAGAAGATTGCAGCGTACAACCTTCTAGTGGGCAAGATCCTGAAATCCTCTAAGCCATGGACCAGCTAGGGCTGTCACCCACTACATAGATCTCTCAGGTAGGCAACTTTTGCCAATTGCATCATATGCAACTCTTGATAAGATGTCATATGCAACTCCTTGCCATGATCATCTCCATGCCTCAAGGTACTAGATCCCATCTAGATCACCTTGTTAAGTCCGACCCAAAGCAAACACGGTGAATATGCACCCTGCTAGGGCAGACCCACACATTCATCCTTCACGCTTCCACGAGATAGACGGTGCACCATGCTAGGGCGTGCCCACACTTGGTCGATCAAGCTTTTCACATGTCTCACATTTGGAAGGCATCTAAAACTTAATATTTTAATGAGGGATTTGGTTTTTATATACATATACATATCCAATCACCACAATACATAGTACGTATCATATACATGCTATATCCCACAGAAAACATGCACAAATGATTAAAGTGATGATTATGGCCATCCCAATGTGATTCCTCGAGCCAAGAGGAATCACAGTCATCTAGGTCTACATCACATGCAACCTGTACAAGATGAACTCTATGCTTTGCCTTCCGAGTTGATCAACTCATCATATGAATGATTTGCTCTTTCTGGTCGGTCGTCCGGGTGCCACCAACCGATCGGTTGGATCCTCCAACCGATCGGTTCACCCGGTCATCATGCATCTCATCATGGCCGCCACCCACTCGTCTCGCTCCTCGAACCGGTCATCAACCGATCGGTTCACTCCTTGAACTGATCGTCTGGAACGTCAACCGATTGGTTCATGCCTTGAACCGATTGTCTCAGCTGCCATCAGGATGTCCTCCGTTCTTCGACATAACAGGAAATAAAATCTATCCTACTTTTACATTGTAAAAGGAGAAACCTCGAGTTACATTTGAGGGGAGGAAAGGTAGGAAAGAATCTCGAATTATTTCGAGTTACATAAGGAATAGGAGAGGGAAGATCGGTGCACAGACCGAGATGCAAGCAACCACAAACAACCATACATAGATAGGGCTTATTGGCCATAACCACGCTATACATCCACCACAAAACTCGTTTAAGGGCGACATGTATCGAGTGCATTAATAATACATATCATATATGTAATTGGGATTTGTGGATTTAGGATTGGACACACATAAAGCCAATATTATTCACATCATATGCAATAAATAAAGGAGACAAACCAAAATTGATCATATCGATATTCCTAAAATATAGAGCAGTTGACGTGGCTCTGATACCACTGTTGGGTTTTAGGGGAGGCAGAGAAGGCAGCGGAAACAAAAAATTCTCCCCCAAACCTGAAACAAGGAAACATGTCAACGTCTATATAATAGGAAATGATGGTTTGTGGAATCATACCTTGTCCCTAGGCTTGCTCGACGACAATACCTCACGCAATACACGGTCTTCACCTCCGGTATTGGATGGTGTCTGTGCAGTTCCTGGTCGCACCGGGACTGACGACTCCTGGTCTCACCGGACTGTCGGGATTGACAGTTGTCCTCCTGAGCGGCCGAAACCTCCCGCCTCTGAAGTAGTCCACACGGACCACCTGGAACTCCAATGTCCTTGTCCCACAAGGAATTGGAAGGAGTCGCACCCTCCTGTTGACGTACTAGTCGCCAACACACTCTCCTACCTCCAGTTGCAACTGCAGTTGTCTTTCCCTTGCTGCACCTCCCTTTGCGGGTAGCACTTGCTCGAGTTCTCTCTCAGTTACCAAAACCAGAGAGAACGAAAAATTTGCAGAGAAACTGTTGCACTGAGTTGTACTTTGAGAAGCCCCCAATACCCCTATATATATAGGAGGGTCATGGGACAGGGTTCTCCATCCCGGGCAATGCGGGACTAAAAGCAAGAGTAGAAGGGTTAAAGATTTTCCACAAAAGCAACCAACTCGCAACCTGAACCGATCATTTCACAAGTGAAACGGTCGGTTGGGGACCTGAACCGGTCGGTTCACAAGTGAACCGGTCGGTTGGGACACCTGAACCGGTCGGTTCACAAGTGAACCACTCGGTTGGTGATCCTGGTCGGTTCCCGATTGACTTTCCTTCTTTTGTTTCTAATTGGCATCAAATACCAATCCTATTTCCCAATCAAATTGGGCAATTGAAATGAAAGGAAAATTCTCACCAATCCTATATTCCCAAGTTGCTCGGTTGCACCAGTTGAATTGATCGTTTCAACACTTGAAGCAATCGGTTCACCCTGATCTTGAGCCGATCGTCTCAACACTTGAGCGGACCGGTTCACCAAGCTCAGCCGACCGGTTCATCACATGAACCGATCGGTTGGGAGTACAGGTTGTGCAAAATCAGTCAATTGTGATTTCAATCAATCTGATACTCCAATCAATGTGTCCAACACCTTGAACATTATGATATTGAGCTATCAATTGACTGAGTGTTTAATTGAACTACTAAACTCCTTTAGTAATCAATCTAAACATTGCTTGTGGACAAAACTCCTCTTCTAGGTTAAATCCTATGTGTGTGACCCTGCAGGTCCATTTCACGTTGGCAGTGAAAGTCCATAACACTTATGACTTCACAAGAAAAGAGCGGTTCCTAGTCACACATCAGTGCTACCCAAGTGAAAGTAGAAAGTTGGAGAACAACTTTCAATCCTACAATCCGTGAATGGTGTTACAGTGAATGTATAATTCCTTTGTCGCTGAGATCCCGAATGAACTCGAGGCATGGAACAGTCATCCTGTCAACGTTCATTCACTTTCTTGATCTCATAGTAGATTGAACGAGATATGTGTGACATCAATATCACATACCGATTCACACATGCGTGTGCACGCCTATTTCAATCCTACTCATCAAGTGGCCTTGGATATCAAACTCCCTCAGGAGGGAAAAATCCCATATCTATCACTCACCCCTCAAAAGCCCCATGTGTCAAAGCCACCCAATCATCACCTTTATAACAACCCATTTTTCAGGACTGTGTTTGATGATGTCAAAGTGTGCCCAACGACATGTGTTGAGTGCAGTGATTTCAGGTCTAAGAATCACACTCACCACCATCACTGTGAGTACTGACTGTGACTACCATGTCATGGTTCCATGTGTCAAACTCACGGTGGGTCTGTCTGGTACCTTGTTCTCTAACAAGTACCTATGTGTTTGGTTTGATATCTCTATATCATGACTAATTAGATTCTGTCATCAACCAACACCACAATCTAGTCTAGTGTGTCATTGTTGTCTATCTACCTTCCACAATGACATCCGACTAGGGACATAATAAGAATGTACAAACTCTTAGCATCTGTATGATCTCATCGTTCAGGTCCTCAACCCGAAGGCATACGTCATTGAGTACTGTCATTCTCTAGACATTCAATCTGTTCTATCACTATCTCATATGACTGAACCAGAAAGAATTGGAAGCTTGCCTTTGATGTTTATCAAATCAATCTTAATGTATCCCACCAATCATCCCATGATTGGCTCTCACGGCATACATACCAACACTCTCCCAGCTCCACTTTATGTTGTCACAGTGGCCTATTACTGACCCGGGTGTTTTGGAAAATATTTCTTTGGCTGGTTTTGGGCTTGTTCATAGGCTACAACCTATCCACCTTGATCCCAATTTAATCATTGCCTTAGTTAACCGGTGGGACAACTCTACCAATACTTTTAGATCCCCCCTTTTGAGTTGAGTGTAACCCTTCAGGATGTTGTAGTTCTTTTAGGCCTTAGGATTGATGGGCCACTGGTTATAGCTTCATATCCTTTATGCGTAGATAAGTGGCAATTTTCTTTATGGTCTCACCTTTGTGAGAGTTTATTAGGAGATGCACCAGATGGGATTTCTAAGGGGAATATCTCCTTGATATGGTTGCGTGAGACCTTTAGGGATATGGATTTCACTTTGGGAGATGAAGAACAACAAATACAAAATAGGATAAGGTACGCTAGATCATATCTCCTATACATTTTAGGTAGTTACATTATTCCTGATAGTACCAGGGACAAGGTTCATGTACGGTACCTCCTGCTTCCGTCTGACTTTGCTAGATGTAGCACTCTATCTTTGGGTGTTTCAACTTTAGCATACTTGTATACGGTGTTGTACAAGGCTACCACCCACTCTAGGAAAACCGCCCACCTATCTGGTTGTGTATGTCTACTACAGATGTGGTGTTGGGAGAGGTTAGGAATTGGACGCCCAGGTTCAATTGTTATGAACCGGGGGGAGTGGCCAGAAAATGTTCCCTTGGGTTACAAGTAAAGTTTTACATAATGTTTTTATACATTTGTCCAAACATTTTGTAATGTTTATCTAAATTTAGTTTTTCAATTTAATAGGTGGTCTGCATTTCTTGAAAGGAGTGATGCTATGAGAGGATCGGTCCAATTTTATGATTCAACATTTGACCAGATTTTGCCCTCTTAGGTATAACTAACTTACTTCTACTAACTTGTTATATGACATTTGTTGTATTTTTTATGCAGTTTACTCTATTTTATATGATACATGTTGTATCTAGTTGAATAACATACATAGTTAACTCCTTACACTGCAAATATTCTGGAGAGACTTCCGGCCTTATGTCGAGAGGGTCAGGATATTTGGTTGGTGCAAGTGCCTTTACTATGCTACACAGAAGTAGAGTGGCACTTCCCTAACAGAGTACTTGGACAATTCAGATTTGTTCAAGTACAACCTACTATGGAGTTGCCATGCCTTAGTAGGATAGATGGGAAGGGTCATGCGGCTGAGGACTAGTTGCATCATTATAGGTGGGAGGTGTAACTGTGGAACAACAGATGTGAGAGATTAGTCTCCCCTCCACCAGCAAAGAAAATCTTTAGTCCATAGGAACACTACGAATGGTATCATCCCCAGTACATACTGCCCCCTCCAGCTCATCCTCCCACCACATACTATCCACAAAGTTATCGTCAATAACAATTTGTGAGTATCATTTATATTTCTTTTACAAATTGATATTATTTATCTTTATTATTTGTAATATATGCAATTGGTCTTTATTATTTGTACATACTTTGTTTGAATAGGCGGAATCACATGTGCAGATCTGAGCGGCTTCACAGCATGCCCCTGCACAGATCAGAGATGACATCTATGGCATCCAGGTGACTTACTTTGATAGTCTTCTTGACTACGCTCGCCCGTATGATCGCATACCCACTCATACCACAGCCCTTGATCCCACTCCTACTCCTACTCCTACTCCTACTCCTACTCCTTCTCCTACTCCTGTGATTACTACTGCTACTGAGCCCACTCCCACTCCCACTTCTCAGTTCATGGCATGGGGACCGACAAGGCCATACTTTTTAGGAGCTGGTTCATTTTCCTCATACACCACCCCACCTCCACCAGCATCCTACAATGGAGCAGGTCCTTCTTCTGTTCCATACACTCCACTGCCGCCACCAGTTATTCATGATAGTCGACCACCATCCTATGCCACATACTCACTGACTCCATTTGATTTCTCAGGATGCACCCCACTTGATGCCCCACATCCTAGTATTCAGAGACCCCTCACCCCATCTCCAACTTTTCATTATTTTCTTGGTCCTCATCAGTCTACTACTACACAGTTGTCCCCCATTGAGGCATCTGCAGGTGACTTCAGTGTTCAGGAGCCATATGTACAGGGAGGTGGGTGAGGACGCCGTGGGCGTGGAGGACGTGCTTAGATTTTCCTAGTTTTGTACATGTTGTGTAGTGTTGTATATATGCCTTTATTCATGCATTTATTTTGCTTGTATGTGGATCTATCATATTATGATATAATATTGGTTCATTTTGGATCTATCAGATTGTTCTATTGTGTATTATTTTCTCATCAAGTTGGTTCATGTTTTCACCTTGTTTCTAATGATATCTCATTTTTTTAGATTAATTTCTCTTATATAATCAATTAGGAAGCAACTTGTGTTGGTTGCAATACCACTTTTATAATCCATTTGCATGTTCAAAGCTATTGAAATTAACAAATTTACAATAATTGACTATATTATAGACATTCAAATACAAGTGAAAGAATCGTAAATGTGAAAATATAATCAATGTTGTTAATATACATACATGTTGTGTAGTGTTGTATATATGCCTTTGTTCAGGCATTTATTTGGCTTGTATGTGGATCTATCATATTATGATATCATATTGGTTCATTTTGGATCTATCAGATTGTTCTATTGTGTATTATTTTCTTGTCAAGTTGGTTTAATGTTTTAACCTTGTTTTTATTGATATCTCATTTTTTAAGATTAATTTCTTCTTATATAATCAATTAGGAAGCAACTAGTGTTGGTTGCAATACCACTTCTATAATCCATATGCATGTTCAGAGCTATTGAAATTAACAAATTTATAATAATTGGCTATATTATAGACATTCAAATATAAGGGAAAGAATAGTAATTGTGTAAATATAACCCATCTTGTTAATATACAAACATTACGTATTAAAGAATAATAATGGATGAAAAAAAATTGTAAAACAACAATGTGTCCTTCCTGGAGACACATTGGTAGCAATGCGTCTTGCATGCGGACGCATTACTCAATGCGTCCCCATATGAGACACATTGCTAGCAATGCATCCCACATCAGGACTCATTGGCCCCACCGAAGACCAATGCATCCCGGATTGGGACGCATTGGTCTTCGGTGGGGCCAATGAGTCCTGATGCGGGACGCATTTCCCCTGTATGGGGCCAATGCATCCTGGATGGGATGCATTGCCTCACGAAAAAGCAATGCATCTCCACAGGGGACACATTGCCTCCAAATGTGCCATTTTGGGAATTAAGTTCAATAACGTGCTATTATGGGAATTAAAATGGCCAAACCTGTCATTTTGGTTTTTTTGCCACAGAAAAACCCCACAATGGACATGTAGAACCATAACCTAATCCATTTTAAAGCCTCCCTTACTTCATTTCTCATTTCCACACTTATTCTAACCGCCAATCTGCTTCTCGTTTTCTTCTTCTTCCACAACTTACTATGCACTATGCTAGAGAGGAGGCACCCCACTGGGTAGCAACCCTTTGATCCCTTTTTGTTCTTCTTTTTGCTAGTTTCATTGAGTAACATGGTCGCCGACCATCCCTGATGGAGGCCAGCACCACTATAGCCTCAGTGGTGGGCTTTGTGAGGGCAAAGCACCTCCAACCACCTCCCTCTCAAGGTGGTGCCTTACTACTACTAATGGAGCAGGTTGTACCAGGTTGCAATGGCTAAACTCACCAGACGCATCAAACCTCCTGGCGACAATGGAGAGCAGCCGTAGAAATTCAGGAACCCTCAACCTCCCTCTTCTCCCTTTCCCCCCTTCCTTGGCCAGTGGTAGGCAGCGTCGTATGTTGGGCGACGTCCCCTGTTTGGCCCCTATTTTGGGTGCTGGAATAGGGGTATCATGAGCAAAGGTGGGCACAGACGAACGTGCAGTTGGGCGATTTGGGGCGGCTGAGGATGGAGCGTATGAGCAGTTAAGGGAGAGCGGCGAGCAGCTACCTGTGTCTAGTAGATGCTGTGGGGTGGCGGGGAGCGACCGTGAGTGTCAGACAACCGTTCAGTAGAGGTGGCTTGTAGCTAGAGAGAGTCAAGAGTCATTCCTTGCACACCATCAGATCCTTGATCAACACTCTTAATTGATGCATGAATATGAGGTAACACTCTTAAGTAGTATTCATATGGCTCCTATGTAAAACTTCAACAATGATAAATCCCTCATCTTAGGGCCAAATTAATGAACTGATATTCTAAATTGACCAGCTCAATGAAAATCTACACTTTGGTCTTCGTTCCAGACTCTATATCCAATGTTTGTTCCCCTGATTTCTTGAAAATGCTAACTTTAGTCATGTTTGAGTACATTTAATCCACTATTATGATCAATCTCATATCTTTAATGACTATTCACCCTCCTAATCATGAAATCTGTAAGATTTTTTCACCTTGAACCATCTTGAGCTCTTAAAATTACCTTTAGATTAATGATTGTCCCTAATACATGTTGTAGCTTGTTTATGCACTTTAATAAATGATGTTGATTGCAGTGGTAATCTTATTTATTTTTGACATCTAAACTTACCTAATGTGGAAAATCAGTAACTCTATGATCTCCATGACTCTTGCTTCATTCACGATTCCCCTATATTCTCTTGTATTGGTGTTTTTCCATAATGTGTATGCATAAATGTACCAAGGTTGGGTTGCATCTTGAACCAATGTTGGGCTTGACCTAACCTATGCATCCAACTCTAGTATATGTTCCGAAATTAGTGCTATTATGATGTTTTGTGACTTAAAATGCATATGATAAGCTCCTTGTTCTATTATGATGTTTTGTGACTTAAAATGACTATGATAAGCTCCTTGTGCTATTATGATGATGTTTGAAACCCTAGGTCTACTAGTGGTGACCTAGTGTGACACATGTGGGTTGATTGTCTCCCTTCTGTCCCAAATGTGATATGGATCTTGATCTCATGTTTTCCCCTCCCAAATCATGAAGTATCATCTCTTATGATTGTCTTGATGTGGATGTCTCATATAATCTATATGTTGATCCATAATGGCATGTGAACTTCGTTGATGCTTGTATGTATGTAAGAATGTTGATACTAAAGGTTGGGAATATGATGCCTAAGCCCTAGGGGACATCCAAACCTATTATAATGTGCTCCTTTTGTGCATAACATGCTGATTCGAATCACGTATTCTTGTTGGACATCTTGACTTGAAAAGATACTACCCTTCTTGCCCTATTGTGAGACTTATGACCTAGTTATGTACAAATGACTCAAATCTTGCAATGTCCATATGAAATCTCGAGATGACATGAAACTTGAACCACACTCTTATTATGTACCCTAAATCAATAAGAGATTAGCTAATGTACTAATAAACAAACTTGGAACCCACCTTGATTAAAAACCCTAAAATGAAGCTAATTAGGGTTAACGATGGGAATCTAATACATGTATGCAATATTATGTTTAACCAGGTGTTTCCTGAGATCTAGATGGTCAAGGATAGGTTATGAAATCTATGAATTAGGTACGAGATTTAATAATTCTATGACCATGGATTTCTTGCTTGAAATGTGATACATATATATGCTTGTTTACTTTCTCAAATATTGTCATGTAGTATTCTAGTATTGTACTCGATGCTTGTCTCATACCGTGTTTTATAACTTGCAAACATAATATAGAAACTCTATTATACAAACCTCCTACACCTGCCTAAAGTTTTGGGGTAAGGACATGAGGATGGGCGTCCTACTTGAGTTATCAAGATAGGGCGAATTGCTTATAAAAGAGTTAGCCAATCTTGAGCACCCTCATAGACTCTTCCAGTGAGAAATTGTCCATAAAAGGACTTACAAATACATGATATTGATGGATGCATGAAATGATGGTATAATTGGATTGAAATTCTATAAAATATGAGCTCTCATTTTGTTAAATACTTAACTTGTTTACTTCTGCAAATCTTTTTAAATTATGCAAAGATTATGTATATGTATCTTTTAGCCCTATACTCAGAACCTCGGGTGCTTGACCCACCTTGTTTCATGTATTTTATAGGTTCAGAGATGGCCATAAGTGATGGGCTTGGTGTACATGAGCATACTTGAAAATTGTAGTCTTGAATATGTCATTGAATCTTGTAATAAAATGATGTGGCTTAATATATCTTATTGAATGTTAAGATTATGATTGGTGCATTTATCTTGTTATCTATTCATGTATGCTAAGCATTTCATGCTTCCGCATGTTGTCTTTGGTATTCATTTGGTTCATGGGACTGAGATTCTGGTTCTGTGACATAATTGCCTTGCTAGATCCCAAATTATGCCCCTTTAGAATGAAAAGATAATCCACAACATGACCTCATGTACCCTGACATAGCCCTAGAGATTCCTTATCTGGCAAATGTTCTTCTTGCTAATTTAGGTTCAGTTGATGATTTCATGGGGGCAATTTTCATTTGGGAAAGTGATCACCCCAAAGAAGGCTATATGGAACAATCAATGGATGTACTCGAGGGAGAAGCAGAGTCCAATGTACCTAAGAAGACACAATCAAGAAAAAAATCTTGCCACACTAGAACAAGAGCATATGACAATGAAGCACAACCACCTCCAACATATGCCTATGACATGTATATGATCTAGGACCAATCATTGAAGATTTGGCAAACACAACAATACATGGTGGTTGGACCAATAGTAGACGGACTACCAGAAGAACCACATTTATTGCTAACAACTCATGTAAGAACAAAGAAACCCCTAGATGGGATGGATTTTTGAGGATCTTCATCTAGATAACAAGAGACATACCTACCCCAACAAGCAGACTACTGAAGAAACTACTACTAGCATCCTCCACCACATGGGGGACAACCACATGATCCCCCGCCATAGTGATAACACCCTATCATTCCTAACTTTTTGTTTCATAATGAGGAAAGCATGATATAAAAGCTTGGGGTGGTAGGGAAGTACACACCTTCTATCCCAGTCATATTTTGGTAATCCCTTTTTACCCATCACACACGTTTCTCCGGATGATGATGTTTGTTTTGCAACATTATCTATTTAAACTAGGATCTATTTATTTGCATACATGCATGTTGTCTAGTTTAACTTTTTGTATTTTTGCATAATTGTTCAATTTTGGTCTTTTTTCCATGAAACCCTTTGCATCTTTGTTTTTATAATCTGTTGTGTATTTGTTGCTAGGATTTTCTTTCAACATGGCTATTGATTTTGAGTATAGGTTTTGATGTGATTTTAGGACAACGTGACACCATTTTGGACAATCTTTCCCAAACTTGAATCTATTTGCCCAATTTTAACCTAATCTATACTTGCGGGAGTGTGATTGGTAAAAAGTTGGAGAATGCATACATTGCTGGCATTTTCAGCTAAATGAGTTTATGTTGGAATTTTGCATGTGCTCAACACATCTTGCATGGAATTGACTATTCTAATACATATGTGGTTATTTCAAGCCTTGAATGTTTTGGGTTACTCATTCTATGTGGAAAGAGTGTGATGTACCTTAATTGCTCATTTTATACATGGTTTGTCTATTTTGGTGAATGGTTCTTGGATTATCTTGCATGAATGAAGTCATTGTATGTATTATCATCACTTATGAACCCTCTTTGACCCGACATTTCTTCCATTATTTTCAAACCCCTCCATCTCATGAAAGGATAACAAAGGCACATATTAGCCTTGGCGACCCTCCAAAAGTTTGTGGTGGCCAAATATATAACCCCTTCTTTCTTCCAACCACCATAAGCCCCCCTTACACAAGGGGGAAATGAAATGAAAAGAAAAATAAATAAGTGACAACTTTGTATAATGCATTTCAAGAAAAGAGAGGTGCTCCTATTTAGTTGAAGTCCAAATCTCCTTCCACAACCTTTTGTTCTCTTTTTATACCTTGGAGGGATAGGGAAAATTACCTAGCCCACATACCTAGACACAAGACAAGTGGATCATGTGAGCCGAAATGAAATAATAGATTGAGTCCTAGTGGGTAAAACAAAAATTCTAACCATTTTTATGTATTCCATGCATGATACGTTTTACCTAGAGAATGTGAAATTTGCATGACTTACATATATGATTGGTGTCACATATTTGAAGTTCTTGTGCTCTATGCTCGAATCACATCAAAAACATGAAAATGAATGGAGAGAAGTGGATTCCATACCTAACTCCATATTGGAAATAAATGTAGCAAATGAACACCATGATTATTTCATTCTGGCATATCTTTCTTGTATAAATTGAAAAAGTGATTAAATTGGAGCATACTTCTAGAAAAGTATTTTTCAAGTTTGGGGTGGTGATCCAACCCAAATTTAAGGCTTCTTATTGTGATATTTTTCTTTGTACTCATATCCAGACATGTTACAATGCATGTTATTCCCCTAGTAAATGGTCCTATAGTCAAATGAGCCCATGGATGTTCTATATCAAGTTTTTTGGGTACTTTGACCATGATTTAGATGTGGAGAATAGAAGGAGGAGGATCCTAGGGTTCCTTCACCCTTGGAGGATATCAAAGAAAGCCCAAGAAATACCATGACATACTCCTAGTGGCCAAAGATCAAGCTACACAAAGAACATCATGTATAATCAATGTGAAGTTCGAAATATGTAGGAAAGCCCCCAACATGACCGTGGCACCTCAACACAGCCATACTAATACCAAAAAAATTACAAGGAAGAAGTGACAAAAAGAATCATAGTAAAATGGCCATTCTGGCCAGAATGGTCGTGCCATTAAGACCCCAACATGACTTTTTCACCCAACACGACTGCTCTACCAAGAATTCAAGACGCCCATGCTAAGGAGAATGATACAAGTCTAATCCCTCCATGATGGTTATACTACCCAGGACGACCATTCTACCTCAATGCTATAAGGGATGTGATGCCCAACACAGCTGTGCTACCAGCCCCCCAATACCCAAACTTCGACTGTCATCTTTCCACTTCAACCATGGCCATTTATTGTTTGACCATTATCCCCATTCATCCTAGTACAGTCATGTTGCTACATAAACCCTACTGCTTGCCATATTTTAGTACTTAAATGCCCTCACTTAATCCCATGCTTCCCAAGCCACTACATAAACATTATTGGCATCTGGGAGTTGAAGGGTAGCACTCCTAGTGCACTCCCCAACATTCACTGAGCCATCTACTCATTTACACATGTATTACACATTTTCTCACCTCGAAACCCTACTTTTTTAGGATTTTAAACATTTCCATCCACATTTTCATGCTTTTCACCCACCAAGCAGGGATGTGCTCGTCCATTTATATATAGGTGAAGAAGTAAGAGTTCTCATCATGCTTCATGGAGTTTTACTCGTCTTATCTTTCTTTCTCCCTTTATTGTATTATGAGTAGCTAAGAAGCCCTCTTGGTGGGATGTTTGGCGTGTAAAATGTGACTTTATACTATGTTGGGGGAATATAACTTGCATATATTATGATTTCACTTTTAAATTGTTAAATTTGACTTCTATCTTATTTCCCATCTTCTCTTATGTGGATGGTTATTGATAAAACCTATCTTGTAGAAGAAATAGGTAATATGTAGCTATTTTGGGACATTGATCCTAGGTATAACCGGTATATAAATGGTTCTTGATAATGCCTAGGTTATAGAAGAAATAGGTAATACATGGATATTTTGGGACATTGATCCTAGGTATAACTGGTTGATTCCTAGCTAGCTACCCATATTCCATCATGTCAATATACTCTCCTGCCCCTAGGTGAGAAATCTAAGTGCTGGTTTGTTGATTCGTAGTTAATTTGTCTTGGATCCACCTAAAGTCTAGATCGGAGGTGATGATGTGAAAAACCCTCATTTACACTCTCCTTTACTACACTTGGCCCCCCAAAATCCCTAAGTTCCTTTGTTTTAGAATCCTAGACTTTAAATATCATGATTGAATTACTCTTAAAACCTAGTCAATTGAGCCTCCTAAGTTTGGATAGGGGGGTTCTAGGGACTAGTTCCCCCATACACTCGCTATCTCATCATGACCAACCAGTAGTTTATAGAAAGTCTTTATCATTAATCTTGGTTGTTTGGTTTGATAACTTATTCATTGATTGATGTTTGCATGTTATGGACCCTCAACCTAGTTGATATTCACATTAACCTAAATGGCATAAACTTGCCATTTATTGTAACAAGCCAAGTTTCTTTCTTTTCTTAACTAGTCTTAACTTAGTGAGCTTCTTTACTTGCATACTTATCTAATTACCTTGTTAATGTTAGTTAAACTTTGCTAGGGTACTTAGTGCTAGAACTTAGTCTCTTGTTAGTTTGTGGTAGTTAATTGCTAGTATAGTGCTTTTGCTACCTTTCTTGCCAAAATTTCTAGTTCACTATTTGTATTGTCTTGTGTAACATACTAAATATCAAGTTTATTTGCACTTTTACCCATTTTAAATCCTTTTATTTCCTTCTTATCCTTTTTGGACTTTTCCCTAATTTTTCCTAGCTTTTTCTATCCATCATAGACTCAATGTTGAATTTGAGCTAAACTTGATGGTTTAAACTACATTTACCCACATTCATTTCAATGAATGGGTTTTTGCACAAATATCTCAAATAATGTGATAATTAGAGTTCAATAATGTAAATAAGGATTTTAGTCGTCATGTCTGCTCGCCTAGGGTTCTCCCGAGGCGGCGGCCGTGGGGGTATCGTCGACGGTGGTCGGGGCCATGGCCACTTCCATCGTCTGCCCGATCCAGGAAAAAGTGATCAACGCGACGCGATCTGTAGTCAGGAAACCACTAGGGCCGACAAGGAACCTCTTAACACTCCCCATTCTGGTGGTGTGGCGATGGAAACAGACTCCATCCCCACCATTGATAAGGGAGTGAAGCCGTCTTATGAAGAAATGGTCAGTGGACGGCCGCTCGGTATGCTAACCTATGAAAATCTGATCTCACATGATGTTCTCCAGGAGGTCGATATCAGCGTGGATTTCAGTGGGGTGCTCCCATCATTCTCGATCCGCAGCGAGCCATGCAACCTCTATTGGAACCATGGAAATTCGTCGTTGTTGTCAAAGCTATTGGCATCAACGTTGGGTTCAAAGCCCTAATAAATAAGATCTACTCCATCTGGGAACCAAATAATGAATTTCAAGTTATAGACCTGGAAAACGGATACTACATCGTCCAACTCTCTGGACAAGACGACTACTTTACCGCCATGACGGGCGGACCTTGGACGATATTCGGAAATTACCTATCTATCCAGTCTTGGTCACCAGACTTTCGCCCGTCCGATCCAATCCCGAAAAAACTTTTCGTCTGGGTGAGAATCCCTGAGTTGCCTGCCTTCCTTTTCCAGAATCAATTGCTAGCATCCATTGGCAACTCAGTCAGGATGACGATAAAGGTCGATGAACATACCCTCCAAGGTCATCGTGGGAAACTTGTGAGGATCACCGTTGAAGTCGAGATGTCTAAGACTCTGCTGTCGGTGGTGTTCATTAGCAGGGAACACTTTCGTCTTGAGTACGAAAACCTCCCGATTGTTTGCATGAAGTGCGGCCGCATTGGCCATGCAGACAAGGACTGCAAGCAAGCTATATGCATTGAAACCTGTGAGGCGTCCTCATGAACAATAGTGATTCCACTACCTAGTATCACTTACACCATGGCAATCCATGCCAAACGACCCGAGCCAAGGAAGCAGCCACCGAAGAAGACTACCATCACGAAGACGGCCACAACAGATTCTGAGAAGCCTATCCCAGTCTCAAATACTGAGGCCGAGGTTGATGATGAGGGCTTCACAAAAGTGGTTAGCATGAAGCAAAAGCATAATAATAAGAAAATGAGTGCAGTTATTACTGCTCAGGACGTTCATACACACGTCCCCAAGATGACTGATAACTCAGTTGTCACCCTGGTCAGAAATGAAACCAGTGCTGGCCGCTCCCACCATGGTGATACAGATCAGCCATTCCAGTTCTAAGCTCTTCCGTCCACCCAAGGACAGAACCCACTCAAACCCTTCAGCAGGCAAGGGAATGAAACCGGTAATGGTTTCTTCATTCTGAGAAATCATAAGGTGGTTTATCAACCAGTTGTTAGCCCAGACCGTGTCTGTAAGAAAGGCAAGACGGATATAGATGAGGCCATCCCTCCAGACGAGGAAGCTATCGCTAATTCGCAGAATCATCAAGCGAAAAGAGCCCTGGAGTTCGATATTGAACAATCTGGCGGCGCTACCGATATCCTAATGAGCACAGACCAAGATCAGCAATCTGACGGATTGCTGGTTGCCATCAAGTGCAGCATCCCCTTCCTTTTCTATTGTTTAATGTATTGCTGCTGGAACATTCAAGGCGCTTTCCAAGATAGGAAAATTTGTCACATCAAGAAGATGAAGTTCTCCTATAACCTACATCTTCTAGCTATCATTGAACCCCACTGCAGTGGTGATGTTGCTTCAAACGTCATCTGCCAGTTGGGCTTTCCCTCATCCCACAGGGTTGAGGCATTAGGCTTCTCCAGTGGCATTTGGATCCTTTGGGATCAGCGTAAGAGTGATGTGGAAGTCCTCCGGAATCACACGAAATTCATCCATCTGAAGATTAATAAAAGTTGGTTGTTAACCATCGTTTATGGCAGCCCCAATCCTACGTCTCGCAAGCATCTGTGGGATCATCTGGAAAGCCTTTCCTCCTCTACGAATACCGAATGGGTAGTCATGGGTGACTTCAACACCATGCTACATATCTCTGAAAAGAAGGGAGGCAAGCACTTCGATAGGAATTCATGTTCCCGATTTAATGAAGTTGTGCTGAATACTGGCCTCTCGGAGCTTTGTACACAAGGAAATTTTTTTACGTTCAGACGAGGTAATCTATTTGAAAAGCTTGACCGTGCCATTTCTACTAATGACTGGCTTAACAACTTCAGTGAGGCCACTGTCACTACCCTCCCTAGGCTATTCTCATATCATAGCCCCCTCCTTTTGCACACCGGTTACCCTAAGAAGCCTCGAAGTGCATACTTCAAAACAAAAGCTAGCTGATCACTTGATCCAGACTTCCGATCTACCATCATGCCCCAATGGGACTCCGCACAGCCATTCCAAGATGCCCTACGAGAATTCCAAAAGCATGTCTACAAGTGGGAGACTAACTGCTTGAGGAAGCTATGTAAAGAGAAGGACAACCTTCTTACCCATGTCAGCCACATTTAGGTACAAGCCGCGCTGAACCCTGATGATCCCATTAACCTAACTGAAATCGAATTGCAGGAGAAGTATAATCAAATCCTTCTCAAAGAAGATCTTGATTGGAAGCAACGTGCCCACATCGATTGGCTCAGACACAGCGATGGAAATACAAAGTTATATCAGTCCTTTGTCAAGGCACACATTCACCATAACAAAATCACCCAACTCAAAGCTGACACGGGGGAATGGATCACCGATCCAGAGGCTCTTAGTAGGCATGTCCAGTCTTTCTTTGCTAATATCTTGGCATGTTCCTTCCAACCCAACCTCGTGGATGTATCTCACTACCCAGGAACTTTCAAGCAGCTTACAGAAGAGGATTCCATCCGTATACAATCTATACCCAGCTCGCAAGAAATACATGACATATTGTTCATGATGGCACCGTACAAGGCGCTTGGACCCGATGGAGTATATAATGAGTTCATCCAGAATAATTGGGCCCAAGTTGGTCCCTCTCTATCCAAGACAATACAGGACACCTTCATCTCTGGAGTTGTTGATGCCACTACTACAAACTCACATCTTGTGCTCATTCCAAAAACAAAAGCTCCAACTACCTGTAGCAATCTAAGGCCCATCTCTCTGAACAATGGCTGTTTTAAGCTTCTATAAAAGATAATAGTGGAATGCCTGAAACCTTATCTTAGCGATTGGGTTTCCAATCACCAAACTAGCTTCATCCCAGGTCGGAAGATCAATGATAATGTTCTCCTCGTTTAAGAGATTATACACTCAATGAAGGCAAAGTCATCCAAGAAGAAGTGGGTATCCATCAAATTAGATCTATCCAAGGATTTTTATAGGATGCACTGGAGTTTTATCGAGGACACTCTAAAGCAAACGAGTCTTCCTTATAAGCTCAGAACCATTATTATGCAGATCATTACTGTCAGTGAAACCTCCATTCTATGGGGTGGTCAGCCATTGCACCCTTTCAAAGCAACACAAGGGGTCCATCAAGGAGACCTTATAAGTCCCTACATTTTTGTCCTCTGTATGGAGCGTCTGTCTCAATCCATCACGGAATCAGTTGAAGATGGCTCCTAGAAATCCATTAGGCTCACCCGAGGTGGAACGCCTGTGTCGCATGTCTGCTTCACTGATGACATCCTCCTCTTTGCTGAGGCCTTTGTCCGTCAAGCACAGAGTATCAACTCAATTCTCCAGAAGTTCTCCAATGTCTCAGGCCAAGTTGTCTCTAAAGAGAAATCCAAATGTTATTTTTCGGCGAATGTCACCCAAACTGAGCGTAGGCTGGTGAGCAACAAGTTAGGATTCCCTTGGACACTCGACCTTGGGAGGTACCTTGGAGTTCCCATTCTGCACCACTGAGTTAATAAGCAAACACATGGCCACATCACCATGACGATAAAGGACCGTCTCAACAGTTGGGCAGCACAACACCTCTCCATGGTTGGGTGCATCACCTTGGCGAAAAGCATGCTTCAGGGTCTACCAACCTATACTATGCAGACAGTTAAGATCTCACCAGCTCTTTGTGATGATATTAATAGACATGTCCGAACCTTCATATGGTCAGGAAATGGCAGCAAGAAAATCCCCCTAGTCACATGGAGGAAACTCACAACTGCAAAAGACAAGGGTGGACTGGGCATTAGGGACGCCCGAGATCATAATATAATGCTTATGTTGAAGAATGTATGGTCCTTACTAAATGAACCTGAAAAGTTGTGGGTTCAAATTCTTAAGGAGAAGTATATTAGCGATGATCATTTTCTGAAGAATCCCTGTTCCCCGCCCTGGAGTTTCATCAAAAACAAAATAAGCATCCTCCAATCTATGTGTGGTAAATTCATAAATGATGGTCAATCCACTAATGTGTGGCATGATAGATGGCTAAATAATCATTTGATTATGGATATGGACCCTAATTGGGCCATTCCTCCGTCTCTAGACACTATGCAAGTTAGTTCTATGTGCCTGGACAATGGTGAATGGGACTGGAGCTTCATTAAAGCCTTTCTTCCTTGTCAGTCTTGGTAGATGCTTGAGAACACCCCATCTCCGTGCCCTACGAGTGGTGTGGACCAATGGTCATGGCTGCTAGATAATACAGGAATTCTGAGCAGTAGGTCTGCATACCACTGGCTATGAGCAGATGTTGAAACCAACACTCTTGGCAGCTGGAGCCTCATATGGAAAGCAAGGCTACCAGAACACATTCACATCTTTTTATGGCTATTACAACACAAGGCACTCCTCACTAATGCTGAACATGCTCGCCGACACATGGACGTCGACCCACTTTGCCCTATCTATAATAATGCTGCTGAAACCCTCCTCCATGCTCTCCGTGACTGCCCAGAAACTAAGAAAACATTGAAGGAACTCATCGCAGACAATTCACACTTTGACCTCAGCGAGGACGACTAGATTACATTCTATATTAATTCAGCCATGAGAGACAACCACAAGGCAAGCCTATGCGCAGTCATATGTTGGTACAACTGGAGCCTACACAATAAGTTTTTCCATGAGCGTCATGTAATCCCGCTTGCTAGCCGTGTTAAATTCATCCTAGAATGTTTCCACTCTATCCACAAATCCTAGATTAGCTCTCAGCCACCTAGAAGATCTCAAAGTATTACATTCCCTCCTCATCAACAAATAGTGATGGTGGACACCACTTATCAGATTCACAATGGCCACACAGGCATGGGACTCTTCATCAGCAATAACATAAGGAAGTACACCTTTTTTCCAGGTCTCCCTACGATAACCTGCTCAAGTTTGGAGGCTGAGGTCTTTGCGATCATCCATGCAATGACTGAATGTGAAAAGTATAATCTTGGAAGCTATATCATTCTATCTGATTCCAAGTAGGTGATTGCTTGTTTAACCGGCAAGACGGAGAGCAAAGGCAGGCTTAAACCCCTTCTCAGAAGATATCGTGAGCTCAGGAGAAGCAGCGATAGTAGCATGATCTACTATGTCCCAAGAGACCTTAATACTATTGCCGACGGCTTAGCTAAGAATGTTCTTCATTCTAGGCATGCCCTCTCGACGTTTCAGCTGCCAATCTGGCTGAACTTTAATGTTCAAGAGGCACGTGATTTACTTTCCACCTATTTTAGGGCACGAGATGAATAAATAGGCCCTATTTCTCAAAAAAAAAGAGTTCAATAATGTAGATTGACCATTAATGAGAGGTAATTAGTGGATTATGTTAATTTAGAGTAATTGTGGCTTTTTGGGATAAGAAATAAGAATTAAGGTGTAACTGAGTTTAATTAATGAGATATTCACCCTCTTATCTCCTCTCTCCTCCAAATTGTTATTAAAACATTAAAAAGGAGAATAAGAGGTGGGACATGACACTTGAATGACTTAATAATATTTATCTTGAATTTTATTAAAGGAATTTCTAAGAAAATAGTTTTGTATTAATTTACCCTTTTAAAATACATTAATATACGAATTAATGGACAATATGGTGGTTAATGGCCAAAAGGTGAATCAAAATGAGATTTAAAGCGATAGGAATATTCTAGACATAAGTGTGGACTCATGGTTCAAATTTGAGGTTAGTTGACCCATGTTTGACCCTCCAAAATTGATTTTAAATAATTTGAATATGGTTTCATTAAGAATTTAATCCGATTTCAATTACATCATGCATTTAAGACAAAGTTCTATTTCATTTCTGTTGTCACACATTACAGCTGGTAATTTGATCATGCACATGCAATCACAGCTTCCCATCTTTGATCCAACAATTCCAGAGTCATCTCCTTCTTCTGACCTTCTCACGGCTCAGTGCCGTTTTGCAAGCAGTCGATTCCCGATCGTGTTTTTCCCTCATTCCTCCACCATTTTGCGTAATTCCTTCTCCATTTTTCTTAACTTTCTCTATCAATTGATATCAGCCATTACTCATCTTCTCTCTCACTCTATACACAAAATTCCCAATAGGGTAGTAACTCTCCTCTCTACCCTGTTTCACAGAGTGATCTCTAGTGCTCTTCTTGCCTATATAAGGCAACACCAAGCACCCCTAGACCATCAGTGCTCCTCCTCCTCCTCCAATTCCTCCTCAACTACCTCGATGGTCCCCAACCTTCTCCTCTAACATCTTCGACAATGATGGCTGAGAAACTGCATCCCCGATCACCCCGACTCCATTAGTATCACAGTAAGCACCGCCAGACTCTGGCATTCTCTTCGCTTTCATCTGTTTGACTCGTTGTGCCCCCAAAAGCTAGGTCCTATAGGTCGCCACTAAAGACCTCATCAGTGTTTTGTGTTTCCACTCATTTAGTGTACCTCTATTCGAGAAAACTATTGCTTTGACCTCACCATGACCCCACGAATGCATTGGAGTGTTTTCTCTTTGGTTTCAGGAGGCTTTTCAATGTAAACGTTGTCCCCCTATTCTTGACCTAAGGAGGAGTCATCCTAAACTCCAGATCAATCAAAAGCCCCGAACTTGGGCTCAATAGGTTCGTCAAATGCTAGGGAACTCATTTATATCTCCTATTCCCTCTCAGCATGACTCCAACTCTTGAATGGATCAAAGTTTCCTCCTTCTAGCTTCTCCCCTGCCAGGATGTGGGGGGAAGATGTCTGGTCGTGCATTCACCATGGTATCCATGCCCTTGCAATCGGACGATTTATCCACCATGGATAGTAATGTCATTTTTCCCTTGTTTTGTTTTCTCACCGTGAGTATTTGACAATGAATGAATGACTTTTCTATTCTCATAATTTTAATTGTTTGGTCATGGGTATTTTGGTCATTTGGCCCCTTTGGTCTGTCATAGTTGACAGGAGCCACACGAGCACAGACTGACTGACTAAGACAACTGTGATCGAACCAAGTCAATGTGGGTTCGATCTCTGTGACCCGTGCATTTGCAAGTTTTTATTGCCTATGTGGCATTTTCTTGAATTCTGATTGGTCAATTTAGTTTAATTCATATTGAATCGCTTCCTTGTCAGAAAAATGCAAATAAATAATCATTGGAAGTAATTTTTCTGGTAGAATCTTATTTTTGGGATTTTAGGTCATCTTTTGAATCTTTGTTTTGATGTTTATCATGAACACCTTTTCAATTATATAAAATGTTCTAAAATAGATAACTAACTCATTTTAACTCAAAATTGGGAAATAAAATACATTTTCTTAATCAGGAGAACCCAAATAATTGATTGGTCCTAGTTTTAAGTCCTAATTTGATGGTTTTCATAGAAGGTCCAAATTAGGGTTTCTCACATAAATATGATTTATAAACCATAATACATGTGTATAAACTTGTATCTAGGACAAAAGTGAGATTGGACACACTTAATTGAGGAAAAGTAAAATATAGGATAACTCAAGTGCGGTATGTGCATTCTAACCCTAAGTTGGGCATTTTTACACATACCTATCTTCCCAATGAGGCATGAGCCTATTTTTAATTATTCTTGCTATAATTGTTCAAGTGTCTTGGACCCCACTTGCAATGCTATTAAATTCCTTATATCTGCCATTGAAATACTTTAGCATGATGATGAAAATGACTAATTAACTAATGTAGTGTACATGAGTATAAACTACCCATAGTTTTGGGCTTGAGCCCAGGGGAATGTGACCACTCTGCCCACTGGAATGTGATAATTCTCCCCACTTTATATATATTCGAGTGTTTGAGAATGTGTTACTCTCCCTCACCCAGAGGTTGAGGTCCAGTAGGTGCCTCAACCCTATATTAGTTTAATGTAGTCACATTTAATCATGTATGCAACTTATTAATGTTTACCTTGGCAGAAATTCGTATTTATTTACTTGCCTCATTTTCTTAACCCTCTTAGCATAAGTGAATCTTTATTATTTCCTGTCGTAGTTTATTATTGTCCTTATTCTTTATTTGACACATACAATTTCTCTCCTCTTATTGGGTGATGCCAACCACCCAGGTTAGGATCAGAGTGTGCAACAGGAGCATGATGAACCAACCTAAGACTAGGAAAAAGGAGTTCCATCCTTCCCTCATGGACCAATTTGTTAAGTTATTTATTTTTGGAGACATATTGTTGTAGTCTAGTTTCCCACCACTTAGGTCCTTTCTTTGTATAAAGCATGTACACCCTTTTGGGAAAATTTTATGCACTCATTTATTCAAATTGATTATAGTCAAAATTTTATCTTTCGCTGCTATATTTTGTTTCCCATTGTTATTAGTAGAGAGGTGGATTGATTTCACTTCTTTACATCTTGCTTAGCTAGTTTCTATCTAGTTTGTTAATTAACTGCCTTGTTAGTGCAGTGATTAGTGCTTGCTTTTTTATTTCTTGCCTTAGTGTATTGTATTTAATTCTTAGCCTTTTAGTCATAACTTGTCTAGGGTTAAGGTAGGTTTGCTTTGTGCAAACTTTTCAATTTCTTGTTCATTTAGTTTAACTCCATAATCAAAGATCAAACTGACAACCCTAGTCACCATATTTGGAAGCTATCATACATGAACATATCTATAGTGTCCCCTCTCCACCTTAGGTTCAACCCAGATTTGCCTCTCCTATACTCTCCCAATATCATGCGCTTGCAGAATTCTATAAGACCCAAGTGTGTGCCTAAGGCAGGTCTAGCCACGTCTTTTATCTAGGCATCCTATGGATGCATCAATATACACATAAAATACATTCAAAAAAACTAGTGCAAGGTTAGTTTATTTATAATATGAGTGAACCTTTATTCTTGCAAATAAACTAAATGTATATGGTATTCTCATAATTAGGGAACACGAAGGATGATATCTTATTTACTAACCTTTTTTAGTGTATGGACAGGTAATCTAAACATCTGATACAACATTAAGGATAACATAAAAGTTGGTTTGTCTCCATCCAATCATGTGGGACACCACACATAATATGAAAGAAATGAACCTCATAATGTGATGTGATAAGTTGTAAAGCAGAAGGACTACAACCTATGCCAGATGAATTCAATACAATTGAAGGATTGTGCCATGTGGTAAATGCCTTAAATTAAAGAAACTATTTAAGACATGACCTTTCATATAGTATTCTTACATCATGCTTTCTTAATCCAATGTTTACTAAAATATATAATAAACATGAAACATAATGATGATCTAATTTATGGTTTTTAATTGTAGTAATGATATAGTAGTAAAAAATATAACAAGAATTGCAAAATAGTAACATATTTATATTTCAAATAGTTTGCCATGTTCTGTAAATATGTAAACTATGGATTATTGAGGCGTGAAACCTAAAAGAAATATGATTGATGATACTAATTAAAGACATGGACCACTTCTATGTTGTTAGCAGATAATCCTAAAATTAACATGATCCTCACTTTTCTTAATCAACATGAAATTCCATTTAATATACTAATTAAGATTAATAGTCCAAACACAAATTAAGTCAAATCTAATCCACACCAACTAAAAGTAGTTCTTGAAACCTAGCACATGCTATAGATCTCAAATGTTCAAATTCATACAAGGGTCATATTACCTTAGGTTATCATGGTTGATTAATATGACATGTTTCAAGAATGAACCAACATAGGAGAAGATAAAATGATT
The DNA here is from genome assembly GCA_963693085.1 of Alisma plantago-aquatica. Taxonomy (NCBI): domain Eukaryota; kingdom Viridiplantae; phylum Streptophyta; class Magnoliopsida; order Alismatales; family Alismataceae; genus Alisma; species Alisma plantago-aquatica. The sequence goes on along the minus strand of OY856413.1, from coordinate 809,644,172 downwards.
TATTTGTTTTTTTTTAAATATCACGTACAAGTTGCATGTAACTACTCCGCCTCCCGGTAACCCCCAATTAAGGGAGACCCGAAGGTCAGAGCCACTATTCCATTAACATGATCAAAGGTTCGACAAATAATCAATAATAATTAAGAAATTCTACTAACTAACTGGAATTTGGGTATAAAATTAAAACTTTGCTTACCTTTGAAAACTTTGGAAATTTGTCTATCTAGAACTTGAAATATTCTATCTAATCCTCCTTGCACTTTATTTATTAGTTCCACAAGGTGTCACTTTATTGTTTGTTCTTTCAATTGTTGTTCCTAAAATGCCGACAAACAAAATTTCGGTCAGTATATCGAAATATACTGGTATGTGGAAACAACCAAAATCTTGCAAATATGGATAACAATTTAATAATCACAATCAAATTAATGAACAAGCCAATTTACACTTTTCAGTATGACATTCTCCACCGCTTTTGCCCTAACCCTAGCATACCCACCTTAGGGTTTCCTTTGCCAATGACTTAAGGCCACCTTCTCAATCCCGAGCTTGGTGCCTGGGGGTCACCACTCATGGTGCCCACTAGCCATGCAATATCATAGGCCACCTTCTCATTCCCGAGCTTGGTGCCTGGGGTCACCACTCAAGGTGTCCATTGGTCTACCCATTTGGGCCTGACCTTTGGCATCATCCATTAGGGTGGCATGTAGGTGCGAGAATACATACTTTTCTTTTTTTAATGTGATAATCATAATGACTTTATGATTTGCAAGTATGAACATCCAAACAGATAATTTGCATTCAATGCGATTAACCATCCGAAAAATCCTTGAGAAACTAAGGCGGTTATTCAGAATTAAAAACATACCTGATCTGATGATTTGAACAGAAATATCCATGCAAATAAGAATCCAAGCAAGCAAGCATTTTCAACAAGATCCTGAAATAATCACGTAATTCCCTTTTTATCATTCGTGTCATCAAGATCCATTAAACCTAGCTCGCTTCCTAGGGTTTCTAGTCCACTTTTAGGGTTTCATTGCAATTAGGGTTTCCCTTCATCTTTTACTATTTTAAACCCTAATTTAAAGCAATTGATCACAAACCATAACTATTTCCACATCTAATCCTCAATTCCAGATTAAAGGCATAATTAACCATTAATTAAGCTCATTACGCCCCTTTTACATTAAAGATACTATTTTTATCCTTTTAATTCATGACAAGATCATTATACGCATTTATCATCAATTCATAGTTCATTATGATTGAATTCACATGCAAACTATATTTGTCATTATTTCCATCTTGATTCATTCAAAAACCCTAATTTCTATATTAAGGTTATTTATCTACAAATTAGGAACTTTAATGCTCGTGATAACTTTTAACCATGAAAACTCAGTTCTATACATGAAATCAAATAATTAAAGCCATTAGTAGCCCTAATTACCAACATTAGAGATTCAAGGCCCATTAAAGCATATTTAGACACATGAACATTCGATTAAACTAATTATGTGAAAAATACTCTTTTTCGATCTTAATATATCTCTTTGCGATTACTCAGGTTAATATCAACTTTAATCATCAATTAAACCCCACTAATCACATTAATCATTCCCATTTAGGGTTTCTTTAATCATTATTGCATTAAAGTTAATAACTTCGATTACATTCTGAATTTCACAAGGAATATAGCATCAATTATATTTTTATTGAATTCCTCATGTTTTTCTGATCAACTTTCATGTATAACATTTCCTTATTTGACCTACCAATAATTATATATGATTTTAGTAAGGAATCACTTACCACAACCAATGAGAGGGCGCCACATTGCCTCTATCTCCATGCATTAGGAAATATTTCGAAATGACCTTTATGCCCCTCTTTAGTTGCGGTCCTCTATTGCACGCTTGGAGCAAAATCATCCAACGGCTGCAAGCCGTCTTCAGCCTCTGTAGGGGGCCACTGCATTTCCCTAGCCGGACTGGGCGTGACTTCTCTTGGCCTCCCTTCACTTCGAAAGTCACCAAGGACAATGTTGCTGCCCCCGCCGTACCCTGGTGCACCCAAAGCACCTTGAATATGTGGCTATAGCAGTCGCATACAAGCCCAGATCATCCGCGACTCTCTGCCACGATGCAGTCGTGATGTAGTTGATCGTGAGATTGCGTTCCACCTTTCCAAGGCACGAACCTTCTTGGAAACTTAGGCCTGCTTCCGCTATATCCCCACGCACCCAAAGGTGCCCTCCACTCACGACCAGCACTGCTAGTTCTGGTTGGTTTGGTTTTCAACTTGTGACCGGTCATGGCAGTCGTGCTGTGGCCGAAAAGCCTGCACTGGAGCCCAAGGGGATGGCGGAGATCCCTTCCGGCAACGTGGGTCGTTGTACAACAAACGATATAGCCTCCTGACTTCTTGCTGCCCTAGGAGAAACATGATCTTCACGGCTAGGGTTGATCGAAGAAGATGAAGAGTAGAGAGAGAAGAGCGCATGGAATTCTACTGATCTCGGCCAAGGGCTCTACCCCTTATATAGGGGAGGGTATCCATGCCCCAGAACGTTCATCCAAGAGGGAACAAGTCCCACTCCCATTAGGACTCCTATTCCTTTTCCTTTAATGAGAAGAAACCTTCTCTCTCTTCTTTATCTTTTGATTTTTCCTTTTCCTATTTTTTTCTTCCAAGTATTAGGATTTCGAAAATCCTTTCTCTTAGACTCACTTATGCTTGACTTTTACTCCTAAGCACGAAATTATAGTTTCCTTTAGAAGAAAATATCACCCTTTTAATAAAACCATGAAATTCATTCATTAAGCATCACATTATCCTCTTAATTGACTTTATTGGTATTTTCTCTTTCCTCTTTCTTTATTGGGACTCCTTGGATCCCAACAAACTCTATTATTTCGAAATCCTTTTTATTGATACTCATTATTCTTCTAGATGCATCTAAATACATTATTCTTCATTATCATGTGTATTTCTAATTCAAATATTTCTTTTTGAGGATTTCTCTTTATTTCTCTTTTATTTTCCTCATTATTATTCCTTTTATCATTAGGAATTCTTGGGATACGAAATTCCTCTAAGGATTACCCAATTACACATCTTTCTACATATTTTCCACATTTTACCATTGTTTTCAGTTTCTTTCTTAATAAAGAAATACTTAATTAATCTTTTCTTTTCTTATTGCTTTTTCTTTGCAACTTCGGACTCCTTGTAACCCAAGGAACCCATGTGACACGAAATCCACCTTTGGATTATATTATTTTGCCTTCTAGAGGTTTCTACATCTTTCTTTTCTCAAATATTCAATTATTCATTCACTAATTGAATTTTCTTGTTATTTGGGCCCAATAGCCAATAAAGCCCACAACACAATCATCAAGGCTATTGTAAACGAAATCCACTTATTCCAAACAAAATATATCATTTTTTGTTCAAATATCTTTAATATGAGAAATTACATTTCTCACCAAAAGAAACCAAAATTGGGGTTGTAACATCCTTCCCCTCTTATAGGAATTTTGCCCTCAAAATTCCATCAAGCAAACAAACAGTTTAAGATAAGCCTTTCTTACGTCCATCAGGGCTCCCATGTGGCATCGCCCTTTCCATGGTGCTTCCCAAGAACCTTCATCATCTCATATTCTTCCATCTGAGTTCTTTCTTACCTTGGTATATGATACCCTCATAGGTGACTCAGGACATTTCAGCCTCTCAAAAGCTAAATAGGTTCAGGGCTCAACACATGGCTTGGGTACCTCACATAGTGCACTAGATCAGACTCATGGAATACATTACTCATCATGTTATCCTGAGGGGCAAGGCTAAACACAACCATCTCCACCAATCCATCTCGAATGGACCCATATATCGGTGACTCAACTTTCTCAGCCGTAGCTTAGAGGGGTCGGATTTTCACATCACATATTCTCCCACAGTAAACTGCATGTCAGTCTACTTTGCATCATCTCGTGACTCATGTCACCACTGGGCCCTCTCTCAGCTATTGCACGATCAAAGCGACTTCATCTGCACACATTGTGGTTCTTTTCTGACCTTCACGAGGCCTCCTTCACCAACATCATCTTAATGAAGTGGTGACCGACACAACCTCTCTATAAGACTTCTTGCATCCCGATAAAGGCTATGGTGGTTAACATCACATGTTCAGAACTATCTCTATGTATCACCCTAAATGAGCACATGTGCTCTCATCAAACCCTCTAGTCTAGATCATACTATCCATTAGTATGGGGTGATAAACTGTACTCTCATCGAGTTCTTCATGTATCTGGAAGTGAACCTTGGTCATACCCAAGAACTTTTGAACTCACATCATGGTGTAGTTGAATCATCTTTCTCTCTTAAGTAGTTCAACCGAATCTGTCCCATGACAGAACTCTTCCTTCCTCATGTCATCTAGTTAAGGCGATCTACCATAACCCATATTGGATCTCGACCTTCCTTGGTTCAGGGGAGACTCACAACATCCACAATAAAGAACTTCCATTACCTTTCGGGGACTCGTTATACTTTATATCCATATACTGGGTTACTAGTGTTCATCCTTCGCCTCCTAGCTTGCATGGCCACATACCACATGCAACTTTGTTTTAAGCATCCAAAGTGACACTATCACTTACCATATTTGTAGTTTCACGGTGTTTGGTGATCTTAAAACCATGATCGCTTGTATTTCATGATTCCTCAAGACTGATTCATCGAAAACACTAAACCGCTCTCAATAGGGTTTTATCACTTTCCTTTCCAAAGAAGTACATCTGAGGTTTGCCAACCATCCTTTCAATATATCACAGACTAGGATGGCTATCAAAACAACCACTAATCTTATTCAACAAATCTCGTTATATCTGAGTGTTATCCAAATTTATATCTTTTTTTCAACTTAAGGTTAGCCTAACAACCTCGACTTCTTCTAGCTTCCAGCTAAACTAGGCACTATATCCCAACCAGAGCATTCATTACCACTTCTTATCCTTAGGTGTTAGGTAACATACACCTCCATGTATTATTCTTATCATCTCATCTCAAACTGTAAGTCTATCTTCATCAAGAAACTCTGAGCTCATCCACCTGGTGATCAAACTCAACCTTGTATAAATTGCAAATTCCACAAAGCTTCTACTAGGAACATCCTTACAAGGTGATTATATTAATACTTTTATTGTTTGTACCTATCCATGTATCATTCATTCCACTAAAGTATGTTATTATCTCTACCCTCTTACCTTGTAGCAACGTTCCAACTCGCATCCTCTTTTATCCTTGGTGTATGGCATGCATACTGTCCCATCTCTGCCTCTCATAACAAGAGGAAATAAGCATTTGGTGGCCATCCAAATACAAAGTTCTTCCTGTTCCAAGAGTAGAGATGATACATCCACATCGCCAGTACACCTTCAATTCTAAGTTGAAACGTGCAACTTATGTCTCTACATCACAAACATCATGATATCAAAGTTACTTCCATGGAAAACTGGTCTCAAACTTACTTGGTCCAAGTACAATCCTTAGTCATCTCCTCTAGGTCTATAGGGTGCCAGCACTTTTGGGGTTATCCCTCTTCCCTTATGCATCCAGAGAGTGCCCTACTCATCTACCCTTTGGGTCCCATGAGTTCATAAAGTGATCAATCTCCTACCCATGGCCCTTAGACAATGATAGCTGTTACCTCCCGACCCTATGGTCATGTGCAACTAGGTAATTAGGCAACTCCTTCTTCCATCGGTCTTATCCCTACCTGACCCTAGGATATACTTAGGATTCCAATATAGTACATGTTCAACATAGAACCTTACCCAATCCTTCCTCATCTCTCTCTGCATTCCTGACTGACTTTCATCCCTTCATAGGGGTCATGGCAACCTACCTACCTTGGTCAGGCCTCCTACTGGTTACCTCCATGGTAACACATCCACATGCACTTAGAGATGGTTATATATGGGTATACAGGTTCATTCTCATACCATGTACTTTTCACTTAGCTTCTCAAGATCCTATGAGACCTCTTTAGGTTCCCATAAACCCACAAACTGATACACACCTTACCAAAGGGTCCCTCTCCCAGGATGGGATGAAACTACAACTCTTGACAACAAGGTCACAACCGTCCTTAGGGTTTACATTCACATGAACATGCCTAACCGAACAGCTACTAAGGCACAAGTAGATCACCTATTCTAGGTTATACTTGTTCTCTTTCTTCAACATTAGATCAAGATCATACTTTCCCGCGTCATCAACTTAATTGTGAGGGATTCACCAAACATACCTTAAACTTAAGGGGCTTCCCTTTTCCTCCATGCATGAGGAGTACCATACTCAAAACTACAGCAACTTAATTCTCATCATGAGCATTAGGCATACCACTTCCCTTCTTTGTCCAGGAACCCTAGGTTCACTTTTGGATATCCAACTACATGTTCAACCTCTTAACCATGAATCAAGCATGTCCAAGGTATGCCATGTACTCCCATGATCCTTTTATATGAGCAACACCTCAGAGTTGAAGTTGAGTCCTCCTCAAGGACAACCAATTAGGTATAAAGCCCCACAGCTGGTTACTTGAACCTCCTCAGGGTCTAAGGCACTCTTTGTCTCATCTCAGCAGGTGAACTCCTATACCATAGGCACATAGGTTCGAGAAGCATCATCCTCTCTTTAGGGTTTGGTTCCTCTAAAGGCAACCAAGATATCATAAGCCTCTAGGGATCAATCATTAGGCAACCACTATCATCCACTTAGGTCGCATCATTCTTGACTCCCCACTATTCCTCATGTCTCAGAAGCTAAGCTTCCAACCTCCTTGCTGGGTTCTTGCTTTCTCTTTCTAGAGCTAACTCCACATCCAACCATACTACTAGAGGTCCTCTCTCCATGAAGGCTCATTCTCACAAGCATACCCCTAAGTGGGTGAAGCCTATCCATATCCCTTTATGCTTATCTCAGAAGACATCCTTCGTGCCCTTCTAGCCAGGGTTTCAACCTACTACCGTACCACTAACGTACTTTGGGTGCAAGCTATACCCTACCTGCAACAGCCCATAAGGTTTCTATAGGTTCTTGTCTAACCTCATCCATGAAGGATCGATCTTTCGCTCAACATGCACGAACCTTCCCAGGGTTGGGTTACCATAGGTACTTGATCATCCAACCTCTCATGGCTCATATGGCATCCAAGGCATGTATATACAAACACCTGGTCTACCATGAAATCTAACTCATCATGTCATCTCTCTCTCTACCCTCCACTTAGGGTTAGGGTTAACATCATCCTCAAAGGATGTGCTAGGTCTCTATTTAGAATGGAGATCTTGCTTCCATAACCAACTCTCTCTACACATTCTAGGTCTAGCCTCAGGTCTCTCCTGAGGGTAAAGACAACTCGTGTCATACGACCTAAGCATGTATCTATTCTTTTACGCTTACTCTATTAAGCATATGTCCATGACATATTATTTACATGCTTTTTATTAATTTGGTGGAGGATTCCTTAATCCTTATCAACCTTACCCATACCTCAAGAGGGTGAGGAGAAGAGAGAAAGCCCTAATCCTCGAGGTCCTTATCAGAATTTGAGTTGCGAAGGGATGAACAAGATGAGAGAGTCCTAAAGGTATCTTATTTCGATTCATACCCTAAGACTTTGGCCAGGAAGTCACACAGATCCGGGAGTCCTCATATTTCGACTAGCGGTGCGGAGGAAAATATTTCTAGCCCCCGATCATGATCCTTTTCTAGACACCTCTGTCTTTCATATAATCCTTTAATAACTCCCTTGGGTTCTACATAATTTGTAAAATTTAATAATTTTTAAAGATTAAGTGAGGAACCTATGCTCTGATACCAATTGTAATGACCTCACCTCCCGGTAACCCCCAATTAAGGGAGACCTGAAGGTCAGAGCCATTATTCAATTAACAGGATCAAAGGTTTGACAAATAATCAATAATAATTAAGAAATTCTACTAGCTAACTGGAATTTGGGTATTAAATTAAAACTTTGCTTACCTTTGAAAACTTTGGAAATCTATCTATCCAGAACTTGAAATATTCTATCTAATCCTCCTTGAACTTTATTTCTTAGTTCCACAAGGTGTCACTTTACTATTTGTTCTTTCAATTGTTGTTCCTAAAACGTCGACAACCAAAACATCAGTCAGTATATCAAAATATACTAGTATGTCGAAACAAGCAAAATCTTGCAAATATGGCTAACAATTTAATAATCACAATCAAATTAATTAACACGCCAATTTATACTTTTTAGTATGACATTCTCCACCACTTTTTCCCTAACTCTGGAATACCCAACTTAGGGTTTCCTTTGCCAATGACTTAAGGCCACCTTCTCAATCCCGAGCTTGGTGCCTGGGGGTCACCACTCATGGTACCCACTAGTCATGCAATATCATAGGCCACCTTCTCATTCCTGAGCTTGGTGCTTGGGGTCACCACTCAAGGTGTCCATTGGTCTACCCATCTGAGCCTGACCTTTAGCATCATCCATTAGGGTGGCATGTAGGTGCGAGAATACATACTTCTATTTTTTAATGTGATAATCATAGTGAGTTTATGATTTGCAAGTATGTACATCCAAACAGATAATTTGCATTCAATGCCATTAACCATCCGGAAAATCCTCGAGAAACTAAGGCAATTATTCATAATTAACCACATACCTGATCTGACGATTTCAACAGAAATATCCATGCAAATAAGAATCCAAGCAAGCAAGCATTTTCAACAAGATCCTGAAATAATCATGTAATTCCCTTTTTATCATTCATGTCATCAAGATCCATTAAACCTAGCTCACTTCCTAGTGTTTCTAGTCCACTTTTAGGGTTTCATTGCAATTAGGGTTTCCCTTCATCTTTTACTATTTTAAACCCTAATTTAAAGCAATTGATCACAAACCCTAACTATTTCCACATCTAATCCTCAATTCCAGATTAAAGGCATAATTAACCATTAATTAATCTCATTACGCCCCTTTTACATTAAAGATACTATTTTTATCCTTTTAATTCATGACAAGATCATTATACGCATTTATCATCAATTCATAGTTCGTTATGATTGAATTCACATGCGAACTCTATTTGTCATTATTTCCATCTTGATTCATTCAAAAACCCTAATTTCTATATTAAGGTTATTTATCTACAAATTAGGAACTTTAATGCTCGAGATAACTTTTAACCATGAAAACTCAGTTCGATACACGAAATAAAATAATTAAAGCCATTAGTAGCCCTAATTACCAACATTAGAGTTTCAAGGCCCATTAAAGCATATTCAGACACATGAACTTTCGATTAAACTAATTAAGTGCAAAATACATCTTTTTTGATCTTAATACATCTCTTTACGATTACTCTGGTTAATATCAACTTTAATCATCAATTAAACCCCAGTATTCACATTAATCATCCCCATTTAGGGTTTCTTTAATCATTATGACATTAAAGTTAATAACTTCCATTACATTTTGAATTGCACAAGGAATCAGGCGCCAATTATATTTTTATTGAATTCTACACGTTCTTCTGATCAACTTTCATGTATAACATGTCCTTATTCGACCTAGCAATAATTATATATGATTTTAGTAAGGAATCACATACCACAACCAATGAGAGGGTGCCACGTCGCCTCTATCTCCATGCATTAGGAAATATTTCAAAATGACCTTTATGCCCCTCTTTAGTTGTGGTCCTCTATTTTGTGCTTGGGGTAAAATCGTCCAACGTCTGCAAGCCATCTTCAACCTCCACAGGGGGCCACTGCGTCGCCCTAGCCGGACTGGGCGCGGCTTCTCTTGGCCTCCCTTCACCTCGAAAGTCACCAAGGACAATGTTGCTGCCCCCGCCGTACCCTGGAACACCCAAAGCACCTTGAATATGTGGCCATAGCAGTCGCATACAAGCCCAGATCGTCCGTGACTCTCTGCCACGATGCAGCCGTGCTGTAGTTGATCACGAGATTGCGTTCCACCTTTCCAAGGCACATACCTTCTTGGAAACATAGGCCTACTTCCGTTATATCCCCATGCAGCTAAAGGTACCCTCCACTCATGACTAGCACTGCTGGTTCTGGTTGGTTTGGTTTCAACTTGCGGCCAGTCATGGCAGTCGTGCTGTGGTAGGGGATGACAGAGATCCCTTTCGGCAACGTGGGTCGTTGTACAACAAATGAGATAGCCTCCCGAATTCTTGCTGCCCTAGGAGAAACATGATCTTCACGGCTTGGGTTGAATGAAGAAGATGAAGAGTAGAGAGAGAAGAGCGCATGGAATTCTCCTTATCTTGGCCAAGGGCTCTACCCCTTATATAGGGGAGGGTATCCATGCCGCAGAACGTTCATCCAAGAGGGAAAAAGTCCCACTCGCATTAGGACTCCTATTCCTTTTCCTTTAATGAGAAGAAACCTTCTCTCTCTTCTTTATCTTTTGATTTTTCCTTTCCCTTTTTTTTCTTCCAAATATTAGGATTTCGAAAATCCTTTCTCTTAGACTCACTTATGCTTGACTTTTACTCCTAAGCACGAAATTATAATTTCCTTTAGAAGAAAATATCACCCTTTTTAATAAAACCATGAAATTCATTCATTAAGCATCACATTATCCTCTTAATTGACTTTATTGGTATTTTCTCTTTCCTCTTTCTTTATTGGGACTCCTTGGATCCCAAGAAACTCTATTATTTCGGAATCCTTTTTATTGGATACTCATTATCCTTCTAGATGCATCTAAATGCATTATTCTTCATTATCATGTGCATTTCTTATTAAAATATTTCTTTTTGAGGATTTCTCTTTATTTCTCTTTTATTTTCCTCATTAGTATTCCTTTTATCATTAGGAATTCTTGGGATACGAAATTCCTCTAAGGACTACCCAATTACACATCTTTCTACTTATTTTCCACATTTTACCATTGTTTTCAATTTCTTTCTTAATAAAGAAATACTTAATTAATCTTTTCTTTTCTTATTGCTTTTTCTTTGCAACTTTGGACTCCTTGTAACCCAAGGAACCAATGTGGCACGAAATCCACCTTTGGATTATATTATTTTGCCTTCTAGAGGTTTCTACATCTTTCTTTTCTCAAATATTCAATTATTCATTCACTAATTGAATTTTCTTATTATTTGGGCCCAATAGCCAATAAAGCCCACAACACAATCATCAAGGCTATTGTAAACGAAATCCACTTATTCCAAACAAAATATATCATTTGTTGTTCAAATATCTTTAATATGAGAAATTACATTTCTCACCAAAAGAACCCAAAATTGGGGTTGTAACATTGCATATACATCGATTTTCCATTACTAGAATTTCTTTTACTTAGCTTTACATACAAAAGTTGCCATTTCCCTATTTCATTATTTAATAAAATATAGATCACACCAGAGATGTAACCACGTTCAAACTCAATTGTTGATTAGTGTAGATTAAATCACACCAACAATGAATGGCTCCATTCTAGTTAATGATTCTTTTGCATATAACAAACCAATGCTTGTGATCGGAGACTATCATAGAACTAAACAATCCACATTATAGAAGGTGTTGCTCAACTAAAGTCAATGGCTCTATATTGTAAACTAAGATGATGAATATCTCCATGATATTAGGAGTAAGGCCAATAATATTCATCTTGAAAGGATGGTTGGTTGTCAGAATAAAGTTCACAAACAGAAATCTTAGGGATTAGAGCAGACCTTTTCCTCTAGTGTATGATAGGGGCATAAATATAGTTTAAGTCTAGGGGAATTATCTTTACTCATTTATATCATCATCATCATGATCTAAGCCTCAATCCCAACTATGTTGGGGTCGGCTACATGGATCCTTTATTTCCATTCAGCTCTATCAGGGGCCATATTCTGATTGAGATGTAGAGATTCAAAATCTCTCTTTATAAGCTCATCCCATGTTAATTTAGGCCTTCCTCTTCTTCTATTTATAGTGTTTCGCTCAATAGCATTGCTTCGTATAGGCGCCCTAGTAGGTTTGCGTTGCACATGTCCGTACCATCTGAGTCAGCCCTCACGCAACTTGTCCTCAATGCTCGCCACCCCCACTTTATTCCTGATATAGTCATTTCTCAAACAATATTTTTTTGTCTTCCCACACATCCACCTCAGCATACACATTTCATCCACGTTCATCTTGTTGAGACCTTGTTTCTTCACCGCCCAACATTCACTCCCATAGAGCATGGCTGGTCGTATAACTGTTCTATAAAACTTACTTTTTAACATGAGAGGGATCTTCTGATCGCATAAAACTCCAGTTGCACTCCTCCATTTCAACCATCATGCAGTGATCCGGTGACAAACATCGTTTTGGACATCCCCGTCTATTTGAATAATAGAACCTAAGTATCAAAATTTGTCACATTTTGGTATATCTACTCCGTCGAACTTGGCTCCATCATTCACACTGTGAGATTGGCTAAAATTGCAATGCATATACACAGTTTTGCTCCTGCTAATCATCAATCCATTTGATTCCAATGCCTTTCTCCAACATTCAACTTTATCATTCAATCAGTCTTTTGTTTCTTCAATCAAAACAATATCATCAGCAAATAACATACACCAAGGAATATCATCCTGAACATTCTTTGTTAACTCATCCATAACCAGAATGAATAGATATGGGCTGAGTGTGGATCCTTGGTGTACCCCAACTATAATAGGAAAAGTTGTTGTCTCTCCTCCAGGAGTCTTGACACTTGCAGTAGAGCTATCATACATGTCTTTGATCAAGTCAATGTATTGGATAGGCACACCCTTTTTCTTCAAAACCATCCATAACACTTCTCTGGGTACTCGATCATAAGCCTTCTCTAGATCAATAAACACCATATGAATATCTCTTGTGCTTTGTCTATACTTCTCCATAAGCCTCCTTATCAGAAAAAGAACATCAGTTGTTGATCTTCTAGAAATGAAACCAAATTGGTTGTTTGATACCTCCGTTATAGATCTTAACCTCTGCTCAATAATCCTCTCCTAAAGCTTCATCGTGTGACTCATCAACTTGATACCTCTATAGTTTGTACAAATCTGAACGTCACCTTTGTTCTTGTAGATTGGGACTATAATACTATTTCTCCACTCATCTGGCATCTTCTTGGTCTTCATGATCTTGTTAAAGAAATTTGTTAACCATGTAACTCCCTCATCCCCCATACTCTTCCATACATCAATGGGAATATTGTATGGTCTGCATGCCTTTCTCATTTTCATCTTTTTCAAAGCATTCTTGACCTCAAATGGTGAAACTCGTCATGTGTAAATGATATCTCTTGTATTCATGTCACACGAGTCGCTAACATTATTTGCAGTATCTCCATTGAAAAGCTTATGGAAGTAATTTCTCCACTGGTTTTTGATATCATCGTCCTTCACCAATACTCTACCATCTTCATTCTTTATGCATTTTACTTGCCTCAAGTCTCTTCCTTTCCTTTCTCTTATACAAGCCATTTTATATATATCTTTTTCCCCTTCTCTAGTGTCCAACTTCTTATACATATCATCAAAGTATCTAGACCTTGCCTACCGAACCACCATTTTAGCTTCTTTCTTTGCTTGCTTGTATCTTTAGAACGTTACATCATCTCCAGATTTGGGCAAGCTCCTTTAGATCTCCCTTTTCAGTTTAATAGCCTTTTGTACTTGATCATTCCACCACCAAGTCTCCTTCTGTGGAGGTCCACAACCTTTAGACTCCCCCAAAACCTCTTTGGATCTTTACTCATTTATATGATGCAAAAATATTGGAGACCCATTTATGATATTTTTCTTGGTCAAGAAAATCTTCTTGCACTAGTTTGTCACTTTGGGAGAAATCAATGAGATATGAGACTTGAAGCAACACTACAATTCTCCCATATGCTTGTAGTATGGGAAATTAGACATAGATGAAACATGGATCACGTACTTTAGTGAAGTTCTTGAGGTTGTAAGTTAGGTTATTTGGGTATTTGAGAGGTGAGGTAAGACTTACGTAAGACAAAATGGTGTCCGTGGGCTTAAATAACAATAAGTAATCTTGTAACACATGAAGGAGGAAAGAGAGAATTTGGATTTGGAGATTGCTAGTTAATGGAGATTCAGTTGACGTGTAGGGTTATATTTTATGTATAAATGCTCTCTAAAGGTGGGGTGAATATAGATAAAACCACCTAAATTTTTTTACAAGACCGTCAAGATATTTCCCAAGATAAGACTGCAAGCATGAAAAACAAAGGAAAGTGATATTGAACAAACACCAATGAACACTACATGTTATAATGGTTACAAATGTATATCAGGAGATGTACATCCACTACCTAGAGGGGTCAATCTCTAAATTTATTTAACCACATGTCACTCTTTATATTTCACTAACATATTTAAAACATAAGACCACCCTTTTCTAGATCAAGGGCTAATATGGATTATATTTTAGGATAAGGGATCCAATAACCATTACTAGGACTTACTTATCCACCTATCAAGAGTCTCCAATTATCAACAAGGTCTTACCCAGTCTTGAACAAGGTCTTCATCCTTGAATCCACCACTTACTTATTCAAGGAAGCAATCTTTAGATGACCACTTTGCTAGAGAGAGATTGGGAATAAGAGTTCGGATCTTTCACCAGGGTACAATGAGGTAGCTCTCTTACTGAATTCCTAACTCACTTAATTGGATGTAGAGAAGTAATCAAACTTGAGGGATATTCGGCACAATTAGTCAACTATAGCATAGGAACATAGAAGGGAAACCTAAAATGAACTCCAAGGGTTCCTATTTATACTTGAGGTTGCCTACTAGTCGGTAGAGATACATAGATTGAATTGTAGCCAGGTTTGGGTGTTGAAACATATATATTTTTGAAATTTTCACCCCTATAAATGGCTAAATACCTTTTTAGCACTTTACAGTACAATGCAGTCAGTCAAGTTACTTTTTGGGAAACTTGACCGACTGTGCTAACTGTCAAGCTAAAGGCACCTGTCCACCAAATTTATAATTGATGTGCAACTCAACAAACATGTGCTTTTATCTTTCTAGTTCTATCTATCAACCAATTTATCCCAAGGAAAATCTTGGTTGATAGTGGGTTCGATCATAAGTGTAAAATAGGCTCTCGTCTAAGTTATCCCATGGGCAAACTTGACAGACAAACCTCCCTATAATGGCCTATGACAAACACCAAAAAAGTGAATATACATTCAATTGAAATGACTCTACTTATTCATTAGGCTTGGTTACAAGTCATGAATTCAATATAAATGATTTACATCACAACTATAATGGAGACACTATTTAATCTTCAATTCTTAAAATTGTGTTGAAATGACTTGTTCTTTGGCAAACTAGTGTGTGCTGATTTCACCCTTTTTGTGTATGCATATATCTAAAATTGATCTAATGGCGATGCTAGATACACATAATTGGAATGTCTAATTCATAATCAAAATAGGGACAATGTAAAACTGTTAGGTCAACATTAAATCCCTTTTTGATGATGACAAACCATTTCTAAAACATATGGTTTGTTCATCCAAACAAGACTAACAAATATATATCTTGTTTCCAATAAGTTATCAATAGTCAAAGAGATATGCAATTTAGATAAACATCAATATGTACCCAAGCCTCCCCCCTTTTTCATTTCAAAAAGAGAGTGGGTAGAAGCACTAAGCTAGGTATTATCCAACCACAAGCATGAACACATAAAAACCAACATAAGTGGAAAATACAATAAGCTAGAAAGATCAGTAGTTACACCAAGTCATAATAAAACTATGAAAGTAAGTATTCCAAGGATCAATAGATAAGAAGTAGGAACATAGTTAAGAGTACATAGATGATGATTAAAACAAGATAAAATCAAATCCACAATGAAAACAAAACAACATAGAAAGACAAAAAAATGAAAATAGTAACCTCATATTCGAGTTACCTATGTTCTAATGCTAATCTCACAAAATATAAATACATGGATATTCTAAGACCTAATAACTAGTCATTATAACCCGGGTCATATTCCCCATTAACTGGCACCAGTCTAGAGGTAGTAGTAGGTGCATCATCAACATCCTCAGCCTCATAATCCTCATCCTCATCCTAACCGTCCTCATCTTCATCACATTTCCTTGCCACATCAATGTCTTCTGAAGGAGAAAAAGGTCGTGTAGCAAGCCGTTTATCATTCTTCTAAGACCAAGTAATCTGACCACTAGATACTAGATCATGTGCCACGTTAAAAAGTAGGTACAATACTCTAATCAAAGTTATCAAGAGAAGAAGAGGTTGGTCCAAGCAGAAGGGAAAGAAGTTGAGATAAGGAGGGATATGGAGAACCATGTAGAATAACCTTCAAATAATTTATGCAATCCAATCATCAAATGTATTCAAGCAATAAAGGTACAACAAATCAACCAACATTCAATTTGCATCTATTAGAACTCTAAAGTGTCACATACATTCATAACATGCTAATCAAAGTAAACCTAAGCCTTAGACTAGGGTTTAGGGTTATCTTAGCATTGTATATTAGGGTTAGGCTTGAAACCCTAATATAACCTTATCACAAATCACAAGGTCTACACACCCCATCTTGACATTATTGGTAACCCTAAGTCATTAAATTATACCTATTGGTTACCTAGATCATATTATGTAGTTAAGATCATAGAAAGATATTCACATTTGGTTTCAAAATGCTAATTATACAAGTATATGATTATTAATATAGAAATCCAAATTATTCATCATCATTACCATCATCATTCTTGTGTTCTCATTGTATTAAAAATGTTAGGTTTTATCACAAGGTAAATAAATTTACTATTACAAGCATTATATTCACCAAGGCTAGGGTTTAAAGTATGAATTGTGCTATATATATGTGTTCAGAAAACTATTCGAACAAGGACCATATTTTGACTCTAGAATCATTATATTCATGTTCTACTCCTTTTTTATGATAAAATGGTATAGAGTTTTAGTGTCATCTGAGTTAGGGTCTATTTTCTACATTATGTGTAAAAATAACTGATATGGGCCAATAATGTGCTGAAACATCAACAATTAAGATAATTATCTGCTTCAACCATGGGCCTGGGTCTGGTCTATGGGCTTGTGCCTCATCAACATCTGGTCCCATGAGCTGGGTGTTAGGTATAAGGCTAAATGACTAAACTACCCATGGCTCTATGAACTGAAATTGTCACACTTGCAAGGGCATATTGGACAAATTGGGCTAGGGATTGTTTGTCCCTTCTTTTGCATGAGATTCTATTTTCTCAGAGAAGGGTTACTTGGAGTGTTGAATCTACATTACAAGCCATGATGGACATGACTCAAGCTTCATTTTCCTTTGACCAACTATGACAAGGCTATTCGACTCCTTAGGGAGGTCGTCACATGACTAGGGATGGATGCTATGAGTCAACCTACTGAAAGTAAACCGGAGGTATGAAACTAGTAACTATCAGGTCTTGGAGTAAGATGAGGTTCATAGGAGTTTGTTGGAAGCTTGGTTATCTAATCACACCACCACTATTACGTTGTAGTGGCCTGTTGACCTCCTGCCAATGAGCATCTTGACGCAACAGAACCTCTATGATTGGAAACTGGTTCCAAGGACTCCTTGCTTCCTTTTGATGTCTAGGACTAATCTAAGACCTTCCATCAAAGCTCTAGGCCTATTCAATTGTCAAGAAGAGGTGGGAGTCATCGAGTCTCTATCAAGGGTATTAAAGTGGGGGTAGAGCTAGACATTGGGGTGCATGGTTTCCTTGATGGAACTGAAAGTAGTGAGTACTGCCTAGGATCCTGAGGAATTTTTCCATTCCTTTATATAAGCAAGAGACCTATTGGATATAATGACAAGGATCAACCTTAAAACCTAGGAACTGAGGGTTTTAAGGGGTTATCATTGCATGCCATGTTAACGATCGCAACTTGGGTTGGTTGAGATCGACTTGATATCCTCAATTATGTTGGGACCAATATCAGGGCCAAAGATGGCCTGTAGATGAATAGACAGAGAGAGAGAGGGATTAGGGTCAGGCCATTGTCCATCTTGTGTGGGTTTCTAGTTGTGAGTTTGATGATAATCTCACAACCATTCAATCATGTGATCACGGTCGAGATTAAATATCACTTCCCACGTCACAATCCTAAGGTTCTGTCTTATCCATACCTTAATGATATATTCAATAGTTTTGATATCAAATAACCATTATCCTCACTTTTGGTATGCAGGTTGACTATGATAGAATCCAAGTTCTTAAGTAGGAAGAGGCGGTGTTCCCATAATCTATTACTCTAAGTAGTATCAATGGTGTTTACCAGATTGTGTTTATTGAATACAAGTGATTTCCTTAGAGATGCAGGGTATGTGGTTTTCTGGTTCATGATGACTATTTGGACCCTTTGGAACTCAAGCTTCCAGATGTGACAATGCAAATAAGAATTCTCAGGTTGAGAGAATGGAAGTCTGTGAGAAGAAGAAGGAAGTGTCGACATCTATTCCTCATAGCCAGACTCCTGTTGTTTCCAGTTCCTAATCTAGTTCCTTTCTATAGGAGGTGGATCCAAATATTGTTCCAGATTGTGATATTGTTTTTAATGAGATATCTGAACTACATAATGAAGAACTTATTAGACAAGAAGGACTACTAGTTGATGATGGGTTTATATATGTTCCCACTACCCCAATTCCTGTATTTTATGATAGTTCTTAGGATGTAACTAAAATTCAAAGGAATTTTGTGAACACTCTTTCTAAATCTCCTTCAGCTTATTAAGTTAAACCAAATGTGGATATTTATCGTAGGGTATCTAGTTCTTCTTTTCCTCATATGATCAACAAGCCATATGGTCTAGGGATTATCCAAGAAGAAACTAAGGCCATCAGTTCAACAACCCCAGTGGTCAAATGAATCCTTCTCTATCCATTACCTCTTCGAACGTCAGGGGGATCAACAACAAAATCTTAAGTGACCAAGAGGAGCTAAGGAGGGATAAGAGTGACGTTATTATCTTGAATGAGACTAAATTGAGATCCAATAAAATTGATAAAACTATGATGAGATACTTTAAAGAATACAATTGGCTAACTAATAGTAATTCTCATGATCTAGGGAGAGTTGTAGTTCTTTGAAAAGAGGCTAGTTGTCAGGTTACAAGAATTTTTGAAAGTGATCAATCTCTCAATGTTAATGTTCGTGTTGAAAATGTTAGTTTCCTCCTTTTCTGCAATCTATGGTCATAATGGTGATTCAAATAGAGTTGGCTTATGGAATGATCTATGTAACATTCACAATGTTATCAATTCCCCATGTATCATCATGGGTGACTGCAATGCTGTTAGAAAGGATATTGAAAGAATCGACATGAATCCACCTTCAAAAGAATCTATGGAAGATTTTAATGATTTTGCCCTTGACTGTGGTTTATTTGAGCTAGATTTGGGTGTACCATTTTATACCTGGGATAACCATCAAGATGATGATGATTTTTTCACTTCTAAAATTGACAAAGTTCTATATAATTCTAACTTTAATCTCAATTTCATTCTATTTAGGGGGGATGCATTTCTATTAAGATCAACAATCATAGAAGAATTAATTTGGTCATTGGTAATCCGAGAAAGTTGCACACTCCTTTTAGGTTCATTAATAGTTTGACAAATCATATGTACTATTATAGTATCCTCAAGAAGGCTTGGGAGTCAGCTATCGAACAATATGCCATGTTCAAATTATATAGAAAACTAGAAAAACTCATAAACAAACTGAAGACGTGGAACAAGAAAACTTTTGGGAATATCTATGAAAAAGTTTCTAAGTATAAGTTCATTGCCAAAGAGGCACAAAGAAACACTAACTTGAATCTTATAGATGAGGGTTTGAGATCTATTGCTAAGGACCTCAGAAGAGCTGTGAGTATTGCTGTTAAAAATGAAGAATCATTCTATAGGAAAAAGTCCTGTGTTCAGTGGTTAAAAGAAGGTAATTCCAACACTAAGTTATTTTATGATTTTCTAAAAACCATAAGAAATAGGAATTCTATCAGAAGCTTGTTGATAAATGGGGAAATCAATATTAATATTGATGATATTAAAGATTCTATTGTCAATTTCTATAGAGACCTATTTTGTAGAAATGATGGAGATATGGTCTGGGAAGGAATAAAGGTCCTCGTATCTCATCTCAAAATAATATGATTCTTTCCAAAATGG
Organism: Alisma plantago-aquatica; assembly: GCA_963693085.1. Classification (NCBI taxonomy): domain Eukaryota; kingdom Viridiplantae; phylum Streptophyta; class Magnoliopsida; order Alismatales; family Alismataceae; genus Alisma; species Alisma plantago-aquatica. The sequence continues at coordinate 809,623,865 of OY856413.1, read as the reverse complement.
TTTGTAGGAGGAGGTTTATGAAATTGTGAATAGCCTCAATGAGGATAAAAGCCCTGGGCTAGTTGGATTCAATGCCCATTTCTTTAAAAAGTCACGACAGGTGATTGGAGATGATGTTTTTGAAGCTGTCAAGGAGTTATTTTGTAGGGGAGATCTTCTTATGGAAGCCAATAGAAAATTTATGGTTTTTCTCCCCAAAGGCACTTATTCTTCTATTATTTCCAACTAGAGGCTGACCGCCTTATGCAATATTTTTTATAAGATCATTTCAATAATTCTGGCTAATAGGTTGCGACAGGTTCTTCCTCTTATCATTGACAACTATCAATGTGCCTTTGTGATAGGCAGAAGCATCAAGGATGCCATTATCTTGACGAATGAGATTCTAAGTGATTTTAAAAAGAATAAATAATCTCACATGTGTATCAAGACCAATATTTCAAAAGCATATGACTTTGTGAACTGGAGTTTTCTATTTTCTCTACTTTATAAAATGGGTTTCTCGACTACTTGGATTAGATGGATTGAATGTATTTTCCAATCTACTTCTTACCAAGTTCTTATTAGTGAAGAACCTTCTGATCCTATCTTCCCTTATAATGGGTTTAGACAAAGGGATCCCATTGCCCCTTATTTTTTTGTCAGTGCCATGCATGATTTTTCAGAGATGATTAATATTAAGTGTGATTCAAAGAGTATTTGTCCCATTCAAGCTTCTAAAAAGAATTTTTGTTCCCTCTGATATTCGTAGATGACCTTATGATATTTTATAGAGATGAAGAAGGTAATGCTGTGAATATTAAGAAGCTATTGGATATGTTTGGAAATTTTTAGGTCTCAAAGTTAACTATGGCAAGAGTTACATTATCACAAGTAAGAATGGTGAAGATGAAGTTCTGTCTAATGTTTTTGGCATGGAGGTTGGCGATATAGATAATATTAAGTACTTTGGGTTTCCTTTATTTGATGGCAAGTTGAGTAAGAAACATTACAAAAGGCTTATCGACATAATTAAAAGGAGATTCAAAAACTGGAAGACCAAAGTTCTTTCTTTTATTGACAGACTTGAACTTGTAAAATCGACTTTATCATCTATGGACATCTATTGGATTTTCTCTTTTCCTATCCCGACTTCTATTCATGATGAAATTGATAGGATTTATAAGGACATCCTCTGGGGACAATATGAGAATCAGAGAAATTTTCATTTAGTTAAGTGGGATACTATTACTCTCCCTCTAAAGGAAGATGGTCTGGGAGTTAGAAAAAGTAAGGAAGTTGTGATTGTGTGTCTTATGTTAAATGCATGGGATGTTGCTAGAAAAAGGACACTTTGTGGGTGAAATGGTAAGGTGAAACATATTTAATGAAGGAAGCATTTTGGAGTATTAAAGAATATCCAAACTATTCTTAGATGTTTAATAGTGTCCTCAGGTCAAGGGAAGTGTTATTACCTCATATTGAATTTGTCATCGACTCAAGTGATAACTTTAAAGCTTGGTTGGATCCCTGTCTCAATAGAATGTTCTTTAATGAAATTTTAAGCAATGATATGATCATTAGAAAAGGGAATCCAAGGGATTGTTTTCTTAGCTCTATTATAAAAGATAGAGAGTGGTTGATACCTCATTCCATATGCTTAAGTTTTATTGTAGAAAAAGTTAAGTCCATCTTAATTTCCAAATATGAGAATGACCACATAGTGTTTAGGGGAAGTAAGGATGTTTGTATCAAAAGTATTTGGGAGGCTTCAAGATTCAAAGAATCTGATGATAAGTATTTTGAGTCGATATGGAAATATATGATCCATATGAATATTAAGGTTCATCTTTGAAAGGCTAGACATAATAAACTACCTACTTTTGACTACTCTAGGAGGAGAGGAATCATAGTAGTGTCTGTTTGTTTTCTTTTTTTTGAAATATTATTAAGATATCCATCATTTTTTTTTAGTTGCAAGTTCACCTATGAATTATATTCTAGAGCTTGTACTGAGAGTATTTTGGAGGGGATTCTAAAAAATTGGGAGGATCTGGTCAATATTAAGAATCTTGATTCTGCAATCATCTGTGCTCTTATTCTATACCACAACTAGATTGAAAGAAATAGTTGAGTCCATAATGATGTTATCATGAGTATTCAAATTATCTAGAGAGCTATCATATTTGATTATGAGATCCTTAGTTCATAAGTTGTGCTTTCTTGGTTGATGATGTTCCTTGGTTTTGGTTTGGCTCCTTCTTTGCTAAGGCCTATTTGTCTGTTGGGTTCGATGCTCTTTTTATTTTTTGGACTTGACAATGGTGGTTCTTATTGTCAAGGTTGTTGTTCTTCCCTTCTAAGGAGGAAGGTTTTCTGGACATTTGAAACTCTTTGCTGAGTCCTATCAATTTGGATATAGGTTTTGGTTTATGGTCCTTGCTACTGAAGATAGATCAGATTCTTTTCTCTAGTCTGGAGTTGTTGCTTGGTTTTGACTTGAAGATCCATGTTCATATGGTTGAGCTGATTTTTAGTGTGCAGACCTCTATTGGTTTGTCTGTTTGGGTTTTTATACTTCTTCATGATTAAAGATTCTTTGATGTATAGTCACTCTCTCTATGGGAGTTTTTCTCTATGTATAGATAGATTTCTATTACCTATATACCAATAATTTTTGTTATATTTTTTTATATCCTATCAAGCTTTGTAATCCAAAAAATCTTGAAAAAAATACAAAAGAAGCAAGCATTGTTTGGATGACAAAAAAAAGTAACCAAATTTCCTAAAATCCTAAATTTGAGTAGGATTATCTAATATTTCCCAAAATTTAGGACAATATTTTATTTACCATTATCTACGTTTAGGAAAGGTTTGGGCTCAAAAGGAGCACGATAACTATCTTTTCCTTCTCTTCAAGTATTTCACTAATTTATTTACCTATCACATATATCCATAGAAATGGTTCAACTCTTGTATTTATCTTCATTTACTTATAATCTCATAGTATATCAAGTATTACGTCATAATACTTTCATTTGATATCTGAATACTTGAAATCCAAGTAAAGAGAAGATAATTGCCCATTTAATTATTTTAGTCATTATCTTCTTGGAATATTCTAGCAACATGCTAATTATTCCATCACGAGTTTCCCAATCACCTCAAAATATTAATGGAATCATAAATATGCACGGAATTCCCTTTCCTTTATCCTATCCACCAATTGGCCTAATTGTCACACAAATAGCCCAATTGGGCTTAGATTGGATTCTAAGGCCCATGGTTCATATCTAGGCCTTCCAAATGATCCAATCACTCTATTATTCTATTAATTACGAAATTAAGGCTTTGATTATCATATTATTTCAATTAAGCCTCATACTAACACATGTGTTTGACATTACATTAATTACTTAATTTGAAGACTAAATCTAATTCTAAGGATTAGATTTATCATCCCAAAGTCATAATTTGAGCTCATTATTCTTTTATTTACTTAATATGAAATTCAATACCATATTCTTGATAAATTTGCAAAATTTGAGGAACTTGCATTCACACCTTCTTAAAAAGGAATTTTGTCCCCAAAATTCAAACCTACTTAGGCTAAGGTGAATGATGACTCATATTAGCCTCAAATATTGGGGCTAGAAGACTTTATTGAATTAGTTTCATCTAAGCTATCCTGTATAACTTTTATGGATACAAGAGTTTCTCATATTACTAAGGTTGGAACCCTAATTCAATCTAAGGGTATTTCCACATGACAATAAATTATCACTTGGTGATTTCAATTGTACTTGGTGATTACATTTTCATCTAGGTTTCAAACCTATGATCATTATCCACTATATTTTCATGAGAGGGTGAGGTAGCACCTCTATACCCTAATACATCATCTTTTAACTTATGCTATTCATTCTCATATGTCAATTATGTATCACATGTGACTACCCCATTTCTCACACTCATAATAGGATGAAATACACATTTGGGTTCAGTATAAACAAAAAATCATCCTATTATATGTGTAGAGACGGCTCTTCCAACCATTATCCTTTAATTGAAATACTCAGTTGAATCATCCTTAACAAAGACTCCATAACATGTCTACATTTTTTGTTTCCCACAAATTGTCTCAAATCTCAACAACTGAAGAGATAATGCTTTTCTCACCCTTGAGTTTGTACACAACTCCCTTTAATTTCTATTTCAACCATCAATACATATGTTCTTGTATTCTTTATGTTCACATTTAATTAGCCTCAATCATTTCCTTAGGCTCTCTAAGTGTGTAGGTACCCTTGGAGTGATTTTCTTCTCACCCCAAGGGTATCATGTACATGCTTGACCCATCAGGCCTTATGCATTTATGGAGTTCCATTTGACCCCTTTGGGCCTTAGATTCACATTAAGTGCCCAACTACAGACCCCTTGGGCCGTAAATGTCTATCTATGACCCCTTGGTCCTTATATACTTAGGAAATGATCAACTCTCAACCTCTTGGGTTTCCTGTACCTTTAAGCATCCCAACTTGACCATAGGGTTGACTAGGGACTCTACCCTACCTAGGGCTCACTGAGATATTATCATTCTATTTCTTTTCTTCTTTAATTATTTGGTTTAGGACAAGGGTCCCCAATTACCTGATGTTTCTATGTCCCATGAATCATCCCTCTTCAAGAGAGTCTATGAGTCAGATATATTTCATGGGATTTGATGTCAATGTGACACCTTTTCATATTACACATTTTACTTGATATTTCTCAAACTAAACTTTTCATCCTTATATATGCATCCACGACATTAATCCAAACAGACACCCTTCTTTTCTAGACTTGGTGGCTGTAGGGTTATATATGATAGATGTAAAATTTCCTTCCATGTAAATTACTTGCCATTACATATTCACCCTGGGATTTCACTAATCAAGGTTTCATATTTACATACATTTGAATTATATTTCTCATTTGACAACTTATTTTAATTAGGCAAGGGTAAAATCTTCCATTCCTTGTGCCCACAACATCCTATCACATTCCACATTTTTAGGGTTAGGAATTTAGTGGACGTCTAAAGTTTCCTTAGTTCTTAACATGAGATTTGTCAACTAACCTTTTAGAGAAGATCCAAATGTAGGGTGTCTTCTTGACCTCTAGGAGGAGTATAGGCTTTCTAGAAAAAACCCAACCCCACATGTTTAGGGATTCTTCATAGACCTTTTCCTATTCTTAGGTTGACTGATTTCAGGTCGAGAAGCCACCCCCTAAGGTCAATTGTGGGTAATATATTTTCCACCATGTAGTTATTGATCTCATTTGTTTCATATATCAAAAAACACTATGTTTATCATTCATGCATGTTCACTTGTACTCTATGTATGTTCACGCATGGTAGACTAAATATATAATTAGTGGTACCCAGACTGGGTTACCCAACCAAGTTGTATACTCATTTTCTCTTTTTTTGAAATAGGGTTTGATTGGGTAGGTTTATTATTTCACCTATATTACTCCCATTACCCATGATTAGGTTTAGGGTCAGGGTTAGGGACTATACCCTGCATGTTAAGGTTTCTTGATTCCATTGACCTAATGGGTTTTCATACCCTACTGGGTTACTCCACTCAAGTCCTTTATGGAAGATTGCATTTTCCTACCCATACATAGGTTCTTCAGGAATCCAAACTACATGTCACATCTTTTTACATTTATTCCTCTAGTTAACATGACTTTTAATTGGATGAGGACGCCTTAATCCTATTTCTTCTCAAAAACCCTATATTGAGACGAGGATGGAAATGCATTCTAGGGTTTATTTCTACAAAGAGATGTGAGGTGGATGAAATTAAATATGAGAATACCAAGAGGAAACATCATTTTGGACGAACCCTAGGTTCTGGCCTGGCATGTATCACTTTGGCTAGGGAGTCCATGTAGACCAACTTAATGGTGTGGAGGAATATATTTCCAGCCCTCAAAACTATGATCCTTTCTAGACATCATTACCACTAGACTATTCCCTAATAATTTTCCTTATATATATATATATAGATACTTGAAATTATCAACCATTACATATTATTTGTAAAATATGGGCTCCCATACTAAATGTAACGACCCCTACAATGTCTCCTGACTAAGAGAGACCTTAAAGTCAATGATCATTATCTTAATTTTCCAAACTTAGATTTGACAAATAATAAGTAATAGAAAATATTTTCCATTAATTTGAACAAATAATTTTTACAAGATTGTATAATGATGCTCCAATAAGGAGTTACATGAGTATTTCAACATGATAACTAACATAAATTATGAGAAGAAATACTATCCAGTTGATCCTCCTTGAATGATCTTTAATATCTTCAAGATTTCTTTATTCTTCGTGTCTTCCACTAATAGATGCAGGTTAACCTAAAATGATAACAAACAAAATGGGTTAGTATATTTCTATACTGTGTACATGGGGTACATACAAAGGTGTGCATATAATATAACAACATATATTCTCAACCATCAAATAGATACACATATAAACTGATATTTTTATTAAGATAATCTAATCCATGTTTGTCAATCCACCTTGGGCGTTATCACCTTTCTCTATCCATCATTGGACTTAGGTGAACTACCCCTTAGTAGGTATAACCCTTGGTTTATATTATTAGAGTTTATTTTATGATATACTCAAATGGGCCTTATAGTTTGCATGAAATAAACAAACATCCAACAAAGTATTGATGCGATGATTTTGAGTCACATTTATAAACTTGTTTTACTTATGTTTTATGCATTTATTGGTCTTTTTGGTGGTTAATATTGCATGATTCATTTACTTTGGTCTATGATCCTTCTCAGTGTTAAATATCCCTTATTTTGGTATTTTGAGCATAAATGATTACAATAATATGTTTTATTTCATCTTATGTGGTTTTGTGTTGAAATTTCAGGAAAAACGAATATCTGCTGTTGTCGATACCATCGACAGTGGTCGATGGTAACAGTGGTTGATACCATCGACAAGACCACAGGTTGCCAGCCGCAAGGAGCATCGCAGAGTCGATACTATTGACAGGATAGTCGATGGTATCAATATACCATCAGGTTGCTAACGAGAAGATAGTCGACACTATCGACCCAGAAGTCGATACTATCGACAAGTAGAGCTACAACGACGGAAAAGGACAAAAACGGACGCCTAAGAGAGTCGATACCATCGACCCTCATCGATGGTATCAAGTTAGCATCAGTCGCGACAAAGATAAAGAAAAGAAGACCAGCCGATACCGTGCAGGGTTGATACCATCGACTCGCGTCGATGGTATCGACACCGTCAGATACAAGTTTGCTTCAGATCGATCTAAATCTGAAGGCTATGATATTTTTGCAACCTAACTCGGTGATTATACCTAATGACGGCGGCCAAGAGCAATCTATCACATCATTAGCTGCTGCACACGTCCCGAGAAGGGTGGAGAGAAGGACGGAGCCCAGAAGCACGCCCCAGCCATTCCGTAGGCCGAAGAAGACGTTTTCCACCGCCGAAAGGCCGGAGATCGTGCATTCTACATCAAGGAACGCTTGGATCTTATCCGTTCAGGGGTTTTATAGATTATTCACATTTTTCTCCATGTTTCCCCTTTTCTCTACCATGTTTCACTCTGAGAGGAACATGCGGGGCTAATCCCCTTTGTCTTTAGGACCGGGAGTAGCCCGGGGAAGCATTGTATGACGTTTTTACCATAGTAATTCATCATTTATCACCTAAATTCGTGGTATGAATTCGTTTTCTCAATTATATTGTTATGCTTGATCACCATAATAATAATCTAATTCCCTTAATTTCTTTGAAAGAAGAATTAATGGTTGAAAAGAGACAAAATTCACATTAATTAACAAATCCCTTAAACAAGGTGGTGTAAGGTTAATGGTGGATACCCAGAGGTCAATTCTAATGCACCTAGTTTAGGGTATAGGTTACTATGACGGTGGAACCGACCTAGACATAGGTAGTGAATTGTACCACGACAGTGGGCAATTGTGGCTACAAGCCACTACCCGTAAAGAGAGATAAAACTGAGTTGCTATATAGAAATTCATACAATGATGACCCGCGGTGAAACCACAATCCTAAAGATCTTCACCTGAATTGATTAAATTAAACCTTTAATCGATTATTTTGTTTTAATTTTTTTTTCTTTTAATTTTACAACAACTTCCAAATCTTTAATCGGTCTAGCTGATTGCGAGTAGTTAGTAGTAGTTTTTGATAATTCAGTGTCCCTGAGTTCGACTCGGGCCTGACAAAGGCCTATATTACATTGACGCGTACACTTGCGTTATACGCACAGAAAATTGGTGTCAAGTTTTTGGCGCCGTTGCCGGGGACACGACAATTGTCGGCACTACGAGTGCTGCAAGCGGCCATTCTAGGCCATTTTTTATTTTTATTATTTTGAAATCATTTCTAAAATTCATAGTCTATCTTTCAAATTTTTGTAATCGTCTAGCACAATACTGAACTCAAATTTTTATTTTGCAGGTACTGTGCATGGTGTAGATGCGTAGCACCGACTACACGCAACAGGCACCAGAGGTTCCACAGCTGGGACCTTACTACGAGGAGGATTACAATCAAGACTACTTGGAAGAAACAGATTCCGAATCTGAACAAGAAGAAATGGCAGAGGAACAAACGATATGGGAGAAGATCAAAGCTTCTTCCTCATCTGCTTCTAAGGGACCAATAAAGAAGCAGGCGATCAACATTCCGACTTACAAGATCGATCCTGCATTAATCAACTTGGTCAAGTCAAATGCATTCCATGGGCTAAAGAACGAAGACCCAGTCACTCATATAAGCCAATTTGTGGAGAATTGTGTTATGATTAAAATTGACAGATTTCCACAAGAGACACTTTATTTAAAGTTTTTCCTGAGTTCTCTGGCAGGAAATGCACGAGAATGGTTGTACAATCTTGACGATGAATATGTGGAATCATGGAACCAGATGGTGGAGGTATTCTTTGAAAGGTTCTTTCCGCCCGAGAAGACCAATGACATGATCAGGAAAATCCAGAATTTCACCCAGAAGGCAGGATAGACCTACTCTGAGACATGGGAAAGATTTCAGATCATGCTTAGGAGGTGCCCGCATCATGGGCTCGACAAGGAGACACAAGTCAAAATCTTCTATTTTTCTCTTTCCGAGCATGAAAGAAGTAACCTAGATTCTGTAGGCTCAGGATTCTTTTTTAACAACACAGATACGAGGTGTTGGGAAATTCTAAAAAACATGGCCAAGAAGCAATCCTGGGGCGATAGAGATGCCGTAGAGCACGTTCGAGCTGTGGGGGAGTCAAAGGCCATCAAGGAGCTGAATGAGAAGATGGACCTTCTAGCAAAGAAACTACTTGCAAAAGAAGATACTGAATCCGAGGATGAAGCTCAAGTCAAATATATGCACCAGCAATAGGGTTACAGAAATAATGATTACTCATGAAGGACAAGAAATTCTCATGGAAGGATCTGAATAACTTATTGTAGGACCCCGATGCAAAACCACAGCCGGCGGCGGAAGATAAGAGCACAGAGTTGCTCAACCAAGTGATAAAGCAGAACCAAGAATTGATGAACACTTTTGGCCACCAGATCAAGCAACATGGGGAATTTATGAATCAGTTTGGACAGACATTGCAGAACCATGGGGCTCATATGAGGACAATAGAGACGTCGATGGCGCAAATGGCAGCTGAAATAGCCAATCTGAAGAAGCCAATGCAGTAAGGTTTTCCAGGTAACACAAACGTTCCAGGAGGAAACCAATAGGTGAAGGCAATCTTGCTAAGGAGTGGCAAGAAGCTTTTAAACCCCAGGGCCGATGAACCAAGAAAACCCCAGTCAGAAACCAAAGGTGAGGCCACTCAGGAGGTGCCAATCTCGGTCGTAGAGCCGGTTGAGAAAATAGAAGAGGATGCCACTGTAGATCCCATTGTTGTTGAGGAGAAGACACAAAAAAGGACACCATATGTGCTGCCGCATCAAAGGGCACAGGATGTCCCAGTCCCATATCCAAATAGTGTGAAAGCAAAGAAGGTGGATGCCCAGTTCAAGAAGTTTTTGGACAATTTCAGAAAGCTCTCAGTCAACATCCCATTATTAGAGGCAATAGAGCAAATTCCCTCTTACGGCAAGTTTTTGAAAGACATTATTACTAAGAAGAGGAAGATCCCTGACATGGAGGTTTTAGTTCTCAAGGAGAAGGTGAGTGCCTTTATAATGGGCACATTGCCACCTAAGAGGCAGGATCCGGGCTGCTTCAATATTTCATGTTACATTGGTAAGGTGAAATTTGGCGAAGCACCGTGTGATTCCGAGGAAAGCATAAACTTGATGCCTCTCTCTACATTCAAGAAATTGGGATTAAAAGAATCAATGCCGAGCAATATGACAATTCAGCTGGCGGATAATTCCGTGGTGAAGCCTTATGGTATTTGTGAAGATGTGTTGGTGAAAGTAGATCAGTTTGTATTATCAACATACTTTGTTGTAATGGAGATGCAATATGAACAGGGCAATGAGTTACTACTTGGAAGGTCCTTCCAAGCTACAGCTAACATAATACTTGAGATGGGGAGAGGTCATTTGACCTTGGGTATCACCGATGATCGGTTCGAGATGGTCATGCCTTCCAACACCACATCATCTAAAGCTAAGGAGCAATGCCGCATGGAAAAGCATTTTGATCACAATATCTCACATTGTCTAGGGAAGCCATTTTTAGATATGGCTCATGTAATGACTAAGGTGGAGAAAGGGACATTGGCTGTTGACATCATGGAGCAGACCAAGGTTGTGTCCCTTAGCAAAGCTGTGGGTTTTCCTAATGATGAAGAGGAGGACATTTCCGACTCTACTGAAGATGAGGCCATAGCGAGTTCGGTTTTCAATGCATATCCAGAATTACCACTCGAAGCCTGCTTGGTCAATGTAACACATGATTGGATGAGAAGCAAGTCACTATAGGAGTGTGCCAAGATGCTTCAGGTGGTTCCATGCTTTTATGCTAGGTACTATGAAGACCTTGGCCAACTCCCACCACCGCTTCAGTCATCCTTAATCAGCCCGCCAGATTTGGAATTGAAGCCATTGCCACAACACTTGAAGTACGCATTTCTAGGTGAGGAAGAGAAGCTGCCTGTGATTATTTCAGCATATCTGAGTGCCAAGGAGGAAGACCAGCTGCTGATTGTGTTGAAGAACCACCAAGGTGCATTCGGGTGGTCGATTGCGGACATCAAGGGGATCTCCCCTACATTGTGCCAGCATAAGATTTGTCTTGAAGAGGGAGCCAAGCCGGTGATTCAGCCACAACGTCTACTAAATCCTAGCATGATGGAGGTCGTCAAGAAGGAGGTGATCAAGCTCCTTTCTGTAGGTATCATCTATGCTATATCCGACTCGACGTGGGTGAGTCCTACACAGGTAGTCCCTAAAAAGGGGGGAATTACTATTACACATAATTTTTTAAATGAACCCGTCACAACCCGCATGGTAATCGGGTGGCATGTATGTATAGACTACCACCGATTGAATGCTGCTACGCTTAAGGATCATTTCCCTCTTCCATTCATTGATCAGATTTTAGAGCGTTTAGCCGACCGATCGCATTTTTGTTTTCTTGATGGTTATTCGAGGTACAATCAGATTTCCATTGATCCTAAGGACCACGAGAAGTCCACCTTCACCTATCCTTATGGAACATTTGTGTACCGCCGTATGCCATTTGGGTTGTGTAACGCACCGGTAACCTTTCAGCATTGCATGCTTGCCATCTTTTCCGATATGGTTGAACACTGTTTGGAGGTTTTTATGGACAATTTCTCCGTCTATGGTGCGTCCTTTGATGAGTGCTTATATAATTTGGACAAGGTTTTACAACGTTGTAAGGACACACATTTGGTCCTCAATTGGGAGAAATGTCACATGATGGTAAGAGAAGGAATTGTGTTTGGACATAAAGTGTCTAGCAATGGGTTGGAGGTAGACCCGGTAAAGATCGATGTTATTTCCAAATTGCCCCCACCGAATTCGGTTAAAGGGGTACGGAGTTTTCTAGGTCACGCCAATTTTTATCGTCGATTTATAAAAGATTTCTCTAAAATCGCCAAACCATTATCTGAGTTGTTGGAAAAGGATGTTGTGTTTGATTTTAATGACAAGTGTTTACATGCATTCAACGTGCTTAAAGAAAAACTGATTTCCGCACCGGTTGTGCAAACACCGGACTGGACTAAGCCGTTTGAATTAATGTGTGATGCGTCCGATTTCCCAGTTGGGGTTGTTTTGGGACAACGTGTGGATAATAAACCCATTGTGATTTTCTATGTATCCAAAACCTTAAATGATGCACAATTGAATTACACGACAACCGAAAAAGAACATCTCGCCGTTGTTTTTGCTTTTGAAAAATTTCGGCAATATCTTGTTGGATCAAAAGTCATGGTATGGACGGACCACGCCACCATTAAGTACTTGATGGAGAAAAAGGATGCCAAACCTGGACTGATTAGGTGGATCTTGCTTTTACAAGAATTTGATATTGAAATAAAAGATAAGGTGGGCATTGAAAATGTGGTCGCAGACCATTTGTCTCGGTTGGATAGGGTAGATGAGAAAGATTTACATATACCCATTACTGAGACATTTCCTGATGAACAACTCTTATCTATGAAATTGAAAGATCCTTGGTTTTCTTACATTGTTAATTATCTTGCCTGCAGAATTATCCCAGATGACTGGACATACCAAGAGAAGAAGAAATTTTTCCATTCTTTGTGTTATTATTTCTGGGATGACCCTATTCTATTGAAGCAGTGCAGGGATGGTGTCTTACGCAGGTGTGTACCGGAGGTAGAATACAAAAGTTTTCTTCATCATTGCCATACACTACCGACAGGTGGCCACCATGCAAGTTCTCGGACTGCCGCCAAAGTGCTTGAAAGTGGCCTGTACTGGCCTACTTTGTTCCAGGATGCTTATGATTTTGTGCGGCAATGTGATTCATGCCAAAGGGCAGGTAATGCTTATGATTTTGTACATTCTTTTAGCTGTTGATTATGTGTCAAAGTGGGTAGAGGCCATACCCACAAGGACTAATGATGCTAATGTAGTGTGTAGGTTTGTCAAAGAATACATTTTCTGCAGGCTGGTGTACCAAGAATGATCATTAGTGATGGAGGTACGTATTTTCGGAATCAACAGTTCGTGGCACTGTTGAAAAAGTATGGGGTAAAGCAAAACATTGGTACCCCGTACCATCCGTAGACACAGGGGAAAGTGGAGGTCTCCAATCGGGAGATTAAGAAGATCTTGGAGCGCACTGTGGTGTCCACGAGAAAGAATTGGAGCACCGTGCTACCAGACACTTTGTGGGCGTACAAGATGCCTTTTAGGTTGACTTATGGTCGGGCCTGCCATTTGTCGGTGGAATTAGAGCATAAAGCATGTTGGGCGCTGAGGAAGCTGAATTTGAGCTATGATGAAGCAGGAAAGAAAAGGTTACTTGAACTCAATGAACTTGATGAGCTACGGATGAATGCATATGAATGATCACGAATCTACAAGAAGCAAACAAAGCTGATTCATGATCGCCATATTCAGATGCGAGTCTTCAAGAAAGGAGATCGTGTACTTTTGTTCAACTCCAGGTTGAAGATGCATCCCGAGAAATTGAAATCTCGATGGATTGGACCGTTCATCGTAGAGGAGGTTAGGCCACATGGCGCAATCATGGTGCGTGATGGCGAGACAACATTCCTGGTCAATGGACAATGACTGCAATTGTACTTCGGTGAAGATTTCACAAGGAAAGTGAATGTGGTCAAACTCATTGCTCTTCCAGATGCATGACGAGCTTCATGTCATCTAGCCTAAGATGTTAAATAAGGGCGCTTGTTGGGAGGCAACCCATCCATCGGTAGTGTAGTTAGTTCTTTCACATATTTTACTTTGGTTTTATATGACTTTGTTTTTAGTGTAAAAAAGGTACCGTGATCGTTTGTGCAATGTGCAGGACTTAGGCAGAGTCGATACCATCGACCCTTGTGTCGATGGTATCGAGATGGGTACAGGTTGGCGGCTGCAAAAATCGCTCAGCGTTGATACTATTGACGGCCTCGTCGATGGTATCGACACACCAATAGGTTGATCGAAAAGTTGAGGTCGATAGTATCGACATGCATGTCGATAGATCTCTGGAGATATTCAGACGCAAATTGTCTCAGTGAAGTCGATACCATCGATAGGCCTGTCGATGGTATCGACCAAGTTACAGGAAGAAAGCGGCGGCCGAGCCTCACGAGGGTGTTGCCCTAACCAGAAGTCGATACTATCGACTTGCGTCGATAGTATCGACACGACACGTCACCGATCCGTGAGAGGAAATCAACGGCGATCGCTGCATTGAGAGAGTCGATCCATGGGACTGGTCGATACCATCGACACCTATCAATAGTATCGACGCATCATCAGTCTGGGCCCCCACATCAAGCCATTGACGATCGTTGATACCAGCGACAGACGGATTGTGCTACAGGAGTCGATACCATCGACTCGCGTCGATGGTATCGACGAACATACAACAGCGCCGACCACAATTATATAAGGGGTGGATCACCGTCATGTGACGTCACAACTTCAGAGAATTCCTTCTCCACTTGTGACGTGCATCTTTGTGAGAAATCGGAGCCCGGCTACGAGCATCCATGGTGCGCATTCTTTACTGAGCTTTCATCAAGAAGAGATTGTCTTCTCCGACCTTCTTCGACCTTGTCCAATCTCCATCTTCTAATCCTCCTTCTTGCTCGACAATGGTGCATGTTTCCGATGCATCCTCTTCCCGGGCAAATCCAATGGAGATCCCAGAGTTCATTCCTACACCAACTGCTTCTATTCTGCATCCGCGGATCATTCATCCTTTTGCGGAGGTTCGAAAGGTCTACGAGGAGATCATGAAAAGAAAGATTGAGCCGACCCGTTACGTCGACCGCGACATGATCCGTAATCTGGGGTTCGAGGCTAATCTGGCCTATGTGCTCAAGGGGCAGGCAAGGCATATGGGCAGGAGGCCCGATGAGATCAAATTCCACATGGACGGCCAGCCATTATTCGGTGAATAGCCCACATACAAGGAGCTGGTGGCGGAATTCATGGCGTCGCTAGACATATGTGTTGTGCCAAACGACATCATCGCCACAGATCGCGAATGGATCAAGGGTCGTGTTTCTTTCCAGCTGTACAACAATGACTACACTCTCACTCTCAGCCAGTTCAATGAAATCTATAACTGGAATCACAGGAGAGACCAGTACCGGCAGATAGATAACAGAACAGATTACGATGCTATCTTTTCCGAGCTAGTGATTGTGCCGCCGGGCAAATCTGTAAGCTACGATAACGCGGCGGTAGCGGATTTCGAGCATCCGTTCATGCGGATTCTTCATCGCATGCTTTGCTCCACCCTGTTTGCTAGGGGTGATCTGTCTCTTAGCAAGTTCCAGGAGACATACCTATTTTTCCTGCACAAGTTACTAAAGCGGGAAGAGTGTAACTGGGGAACATTTTTCTTGCAGTGTGTGTTGGCTGTAAAGAGGAGTACGCAGAAGGCTCCAATTCACTTTGGAGGGCTCATCACACCGCTGGCCCACTATCTTGGGTTGAATTTCTCCAAGTTGACTCCTCTCTCCAATAGAAGCAAGGTCAATTTGCAGCATCTGCACCGCTCCAACCTCATCACGCTGCGTGATGGATTAGCGTATGCACACTGCCACGTTAATCACGCTTATCAGGAGTGTTCGCTCCCCGACCTTGTCTTCCACATCGAGGGTGCTCCACATTTTTGATGTCCAGTTATTGCCAGTGAGAGCTCGGATGAAGACGGTGGCAACGACGGCGATGGAAATGTCGGCGACGAGAATGAAGAGGAAGAGGAGGCCTTCAATCCTCTTCGGGCACGAGTGGCACCTAGGAAGCGTCCTCACATGCATCTGAGTGCATCTTCTTCTTACCAGCCTCCGCCACCGCAGCCACAGCAGCCCTCGTAGTAAAGCGAGGAAGTCTACTGCATGCAAGGAATGTATGCAATGTTGCAGGATATTCATAAAATGCAGCAGCAACACACAACCTCATATGCGGGTATTCAGGATATGACGAACCAGTTGCTAGATAATCAGAGGGCCATTTTTGAAAATGAGCGCCTCCTCCTCGACAACCAACAACACATTCACGACAGGTTGCATAGGATGGAGATGTAGCAGCATCCCTTCTATGATCATTACTGGAGCCAGAACTACTTTGGGGGGTATCCACAACCTCCGCCCATGCCCCAGTATGATCCAAGATTTCAGGGGCAGTATCCATCTTGGGACCCCACGGCCCCGCAGTACCTGCCTCCTCTGGAAGAATGATCGGTATATCTGTTCCACCTTTTAAGGTTGTTTTTGATTATGAGGCCATAGTCGAATTCAAGCTTAGGGGGGGAGTTGGAACAACTCTATCCTTTAGTTTTCTCAGTTTTTAGTTTTTATTATTTTGTGTCTTTTGTCATTTGTTGTTTTTCTTAGTTCTTAGTTTGTTTGTAGGATCCACACTCTATCCAGTGTAATTGTGGATGTCTTAAGTCATGTGTCATCTCGTTTGCTTGTACATGGGAATTAAGGGAAATTTTCAAAATATTAGTGTTTGCAAGCTTGTGTTGTTCAACTTTGAGCATATAACTTAAGAAAATGATTGGGTTTGTCAACTCTAGAATAGGAAATCACAACTGAACAGTCCTAATGATTAATGAAAAGTGGACAAAATTGGTTGTTTGAGCCTAAACTGGCCAAAGGATAATGAGACTTTAATTTGAAATATGAGAGAGAAACCTCTTAATTACCACATAGGTCAATAAGGAGGGACGCATAATAATTTGCAAAGGTTCAGTCAATTAGTCTTGTGATCTTTCCACCCCCATTGTTTTCATATTATACCTTAATAACTGGAAGTACATTACGATTTTAACTTCTTTGAGTGCATCTCATGTAGATAGGACTTCCATTGCAACTATTTCCACATATTTTGCATGAAAATAAAAAATTTGATTAGTTGTACATGCACATCATCCTTAAGTGCATGTCATTTAGTTGCATAATCATCATTTTGTAGCAGCATTCACATTTTTGTGCATAGAGGACATCATGCGTCATATATCTTCTAAACATTAAGGGTGATTAACTTGTTCCATACCTTCTGAATGCTTCAAATATTTAAGCTATGCAGAAAGAAGTGAGCCCGAAAAATAATTCATTTTCATTATTGGATATAAGGGTGTTAAAAAAAAGAAAGAAAAAAAGAAGAAGAATATGAAAATGAAAAAAAAGAATTGAGAAGTAAATAGGATGAGAGGGAGAAAGGAAAATGTTTTTCACTGCATATTAAGAAGAATAAGAACATGATGTTGTTCTCTTAGATATTCCATCTCACCTTGAGATGGAATGATAGTGCATGCATCATTCCACCCAAATGTAGGCATTATGGCATTTACACTTGCATATGCATCATTTAGGTCATTTTTGCTTTGTGCATGTTGAAACTGTATAATGCTTCCATTTCTTCCATGAGCCACCCATTCCATCCACCCGTTGCTCAAATTGGTAGGCCACCATGATTTTCTCCTCACTCTTTAATATCAGTAGAACTGCTTCCATGTAGATGGTAGTTAGGGTGGGCAATGTAGAATAGGAGATCACAAGATGCACTGAGTCTGAACCGGCGAATTCTATTATGTTAACTGCCTTATGTGATAGTGTTCATCAATTTTGAGGTAGATATCTTTTATGGATGATTATTGTCGCCTTTAGGATAATTATCATTTTGTGGTTAGTGAGGGTCGAGATGTGAATGTCCAGTGGGGATCATATGGTGATGTTTGTTGTGATGATCTGTTCTTTAGTTGACCCACGCAGTTCTATTCTAAGGTTTTGTTGCTCGAGGGTGAGCAATGTTTAAGCTTAGGGGATTTTGATGCGATGATTTTGAGTCGCATTTATAGACTTGTTTTACTTGTGTTTTATGCATTTATTGGTCATTTTGGTGGTTAATATTGCATGATTCATTTACTTTGGTCTATGATCCTGCTCAGTGTTAAATCTCCCTTATTTTGGTATTTTGAGCATAAATGATTACAATAATATGTTTTATTTCGGCTTATGTGGTTTTGTGTTGAAATTTCAGGAAAAACGAGTATCTGCTACTGTCGATACCATCGACAGTGGTCGATACCATCGACAAGACCATAGGTTGCCAGCCGCAAGGAGCATCGCAGAGTCGATACTATCGACAGGATAGTCGATGGTATCAATATACCATCAGGTTGCTGGCGAGAAGATAGTCGATACTATCGACCCAGAAGTCGATACTATCGACAAGTGGAGCTACAACGATAGAAAAGGACAAAAATCAATGCCTAAGACAGTCGATACCATCGACCCTAGTCGATGATATCGAGTTAGCATCAGTCGCGACAAAGACAATGAAAAGAAGACCAGCCGATACTGTGCAGGGTCGATACCATCGACTCACGTCGATGGTATCAACACCGTCATATACAAGTTTGCTTCAAATCTATCTAAATCTGACGGCTACAATATTTTTGCAACCTAACTCAGTGATTATACCTAATGACGGCGGCCAAGAGCAATCTATCATGTCATTAGCTGCTGCACATGTCCCAAGAAGGGTGGAGAGAAGGACAGAGCCCAGAAGCACACCCCAGCCGTTCTGGAGGCCGAAGAAGACATTTTCCACCGCCGAAAGGCTGGAGATCACGCATTCTACGCCAAGGAACGCTTGGATCTTCTCCGTTCAGGGGTTTTATAGCTTATTCACATTTTTCTCCATGTTTCCCCTTTTCTCTACCATGTTTTACTCTGAGATGAACATGCAAGGCTAATCCCCTTTGTCTTTAGGACCGGGAGTAGCCCAGGGAAGCATTGTATGACGTTTTTACCAGAGTAATTCATCATTTATCTCTTAAATCCGTGGTATGAATTCGTTTTCTCAATTATATTGTTATGTTTGATCACCATAATAATAATCTAATGCCCTTAATTGCTTTGAAAGAAGAATTAACGGTTGAAAAGAGACGAAATTCACATTAATTAACAAATCCCTTGAATAAGGTGGTGTAAGGTTAATGGTGGATACCCAGAGGTCAATTCTAATGCACCTAGTTTAGGGTATAGGTTACTACAACGGTGGAACCGACCTAGACATAGGTAGTGAATTGTACCATGACAGTGGGCAATTATGACTATAGGCCACTACCCGGAAAGAGAGATAAAACTAAGTTGCTATATAGAAATTCATACAATGATGACCCGCGGTGAAACCGCAATCCTAAAGATCTTCACCTAAATTGATTAAATTAAACCTTTAATCGTTTGTTTTGTTTTATTTTATTTTCTTTTAATTTTACAACAACTTCCAAATCTTTAACCGGTCTAGCTGATTGCGAGTAGTTAGTAGTAGTCTCCGATAATGCAGTGTCCTTGAGTTCGACTCGGGCCTCACAAAGGCCTATATTACATTAACACGTACACTTGCGTTATATGCACGGAAAATTCGTGTCAAGTATTTTCATCAAACTTTGAGAAACCTCAACAAACTTTGGAATTTGTTAATTTGAGTATTAATAAGCATAACCACGTACCTTTTTGAAGGACCATGCAATATAACCTTTAAATACTTTATGAAATCCAATCATCAAATGTATTCAAGCAAGCAAGGTACATCCAATCAATCAACATTCAATCTAGATGTATTTAAACCTTAAAGTGTCACCATACATTCATAACATGCTAATTGGAGCTAACCTAGGTCTTAAACTAGGGTTTAGGGATATGTTGGAGTAGTAAATTAGGGTTAGGATAAAAAACATAATATTACTTTATCATGAGTCACAAGGGTTACACACCTCATCTTGACATTAGGGGTAAATCTAAGTCATCAGATTCAACCTATTGGGTTACCATGATCAAGTTACGTTTGTAAGATCATAGAAATATATGCACATCAATTTCAAAAATCCAAATATACAGTTATATGATTATTGACCTATAAATCCAAATTATTCATCATCATTATCATCATCACTCTTGTGTTCTCATTGTATTTAGAGCATCAGGTATTATAACAAGGTAAATGGATTTACTATTATATGCATTAGATTCACCAAGTCTAGGGTTTTATGCATGAATCATCCTATATACATGGATTCATAATACTTTTAAGATAGGGAGTATAATTAGTCTCTAGATTCATTTTATTAATGTTCTACTCCATTATTAGTTAAAAATGATATATAATTTTAGTATCATCTGTGTTAGGGTCTATTTTCAACATTATTTGCAAAAATAATTAATACAGGTGAATCAATTCTAACATGTTAACAATTAGTCTAATTATCCACTCTGACTATGGACTTGAGTGTGGCCAATGAGATCATGGCTCATCAACACCTGATCCACATGAGCTAATTGTTATGGAGAAGGCTAAATGACTAAACTTCCCATGGCACTTTGTGAACTGGAACTGTCACACACACACATGCATATTAGTCAAATTAGACCATGGATTGTTCATCCCTTATTGGACGCATGCTTCTACTTTCTCATCCATGCAAGGGTCAATTAAAGAGTTGATATCCATTACAATCCATGAGGAATGCATCTTAGGCTTCAATTGGCTTTGACCAACTAAGTCAAGGTTGTTCGACCCCTTAGGAAGGTCACCACCTTACCATGGATGGATGCTATGAGTCATCCTACTAAAATTACAACAAAAGTATAAACTAGAGAACTATTGGGTCTTAGAGAAAGATGAGGATTGGAGGAGTTTTTGGGACCTTGGTGATCCTATCGCACCATCGGTGATACCTTATGGTGGCCCATGGACCTCCTTCTGATGAGAAGGTTGGTGCAGGAAAACCTTGATGATCGGAAACTAGTCACTAGGTATCCTTTAGAAGGATGTCCTTACACCTATTAAGGGCATGAGTGCTAATGAAAGTATCACCATCACAAATGAGTGCCCTAGAAGATGGATCAGGAGTAGGAGAATATGAAGAACTAGGTGTGGGGCTTCTTTTGTGCCTACTAGAAGCCATCGACATTGAGAGAGGTGGAAAAATGAAAAAATAGATCTAAAAGAGACTAGGATTGATGGTTAAGGTTGGATGGAAGGCTAAGAGGCTAGGGCTAGGGTAGAGAAGGATTGAGGGTATGGGGAAGAATAATAAAGAGGGAAATCAATTGATCTTCTTTAGTAGAGAGTAAGAAAACTCAACCACATTTGATCCTATATAAGTCGTGGAACAATGTTGTCGGTCGAGTCTGTAGTTCAGAAAACTCAATAGACAACTTCTGCTATTCTATCCCCTTGTTTAACTGTCAACTGAGCTACTTTAGGACCAACTCGGTCGACATAGATTGCTATCTCAAACCCATAAAACCTATCACAAGACGACTGTTATTTAGCATTAAAATAGAGAGAGATCTCATTTGTGTTTGAATCCAATGTGGAAAAAGCATTTCAAACTTGGCAGTTTCAAGTAAAACATAAGGAGATGATAGACAACTAAGTGCATGATATAGGATATGTGAACACTCTAGCTAGGTAACATATAAACATCACAAATTACACTTATAATAAATTTAAATATAATAAAATTAAATTTCTATCTAGATAGAGGTTTCGTGAAAGTATCCACAAGTAGGTTTTTCGTTTCCATATGAGTATTGTAAATATCCTTAGCAATGTGTTCACAGAGGAAATGATTTCTGACCTCTGTATGTTTAATACTAGTATGCAATATAGGATTATAATACAACTTAATTTATCTAGTGTTATCATAAAAGACAGGAGAAGAATCATACAAACATTAATGTCTTGATGCATTTTCTTCATCCAAAGAAATCGATCACAACAACTACCCAAGATATGTATTCATCTTAGGTTGTTGATATAGATATCAAGTTTTGTTTCTTAGAGAACCAAGAGTCCGAACATTGGAGAATCAAGTGTCACTTATGCACTTTCTATCAACTAAGAACCAAACATAGTCCACATCACTATAGGTGGTAAGAGTATAGTTCCTTGACTTGGCATACCATAGTCCAAAATTTGGGGTCTTGGCTAGGCACCTCAAATACTCTTTAGCACTATAAGAAGAGATATTTTAGGGCTTGATTGAAATCTAACACATAAGAAAACTTTAAAATTTATATCTAGTATAGATGTAGTTAAATATAATAAGCTACCAATCAGATATATATATAGCTTCTCATCTACCTATTCACCTTCTTCATCCTTATCAAACTTGGTGGTGTTGGACATGGGAATATCAATTAGCTTTGTATTCTCCATTCCAAAGTGCTTAAAGAGTTCACTTCTATATTTACCTTGGTTGATGAAGTTCCTATCCTTTGTTTGCTTGATTTGAAATTCAAGGAATAAAGTGAGCTCCCCCATCATGATCATGTCAAATTGACTCTGCATGAAGGAACAAAACTCCTTGCAAATATCAAACTTATTAATGGAAAAGATAATATCATAAACATAAATTTGAAAAATCAAGAAACTACTAAAAATGCTTTTAGAAAAGAGAATAGAGTTAACTTTTCCAATGATATAACTATTATCATTGAAAAAGTTCTTTAGCTTCTCATACCAAGCTCTAGGGGCTTATTTGAGTCAAATAAAGAGCCCTTTGTAAGATATGGACATGATGAACATGATTTTCATGTTCCAAGTCAGGAGATTGATTCACAAAGACTTCCTCCTCTAAATCTCCATTTAGAAATACACTTTTAACATCCATTTGATAAACAAAAAAGTTCTTCTGACTAGTGAAGGAAAGTAGCATTGTAATATATTCTAATCTTGCAACATGAGCACAAATTTCATCAAAGACAATACATTCCTATTGATTATAACCTTACTCTACTAAGCTTGCATTATTTCTTACCACTTTACCATTTTATCTTGCTTGTTTAAGTAGACCCATTCGTGCCAATGATCTTTCTATCCTATTGTCTTGGCACTAGAGTCCACACACGTTCCTTTAAAATTGATCAAGTACTACTTGCAATCCTAGGATCCACCCCTCATCTTCTAGAGATTCTTTGACATTCTTTGGCTGAAGCTGTGAAAGGAACACCCAGTTTGCTTGTTCTTTGTTTTAAGCAGCTCACATGTTTACCTTTTCAATAAGGTTACCTATGATGAGCTCCTTTTTATGATCTTTTGCCAAGTGGTAAGTGGGATAGTTCTTTTCATTCTCTTGTGAGCATTCTACCTCAAAACCGTCTTTAACTTTGTTGTTGATGTTTACCTTTTTCAATCTAGGGATCACATCGTCGAGAACATCATCATTAGTGACATAATTTGAAATAAAAGGGTTATTTTCCATAAAATTAACATTGATATATTCTTCTACTTTAGATGGCTCAATATTAAAGTTGTATAAGATCTAATATTAGTGCTATATCGAAGAAAGAAAGTCTTGTAAGATTTCTCAACAAACTTGTTGAGAGAATCTATGGTGTTCCAAATAAAGCATCGACAACAAAATATATTATATAAGTTGATTGTAGCCTTTCTGCCAAGCCATAACTCGTAGGAGTTTTTCTTAAGCAAAGGATATGTGAAAATTTGGAAAATCAGCCATGCTAACAACTTGGGTAGAAAAATGTCTTGGAAGTGTCATACTCCGAGAGCATTGTACTAGCCATATCTTGTAAGGACCTATTCTTTCTCTCTAAAATACCAATTTTTTTGAGGTGTGCAAGGAGAAGAAAAGTTTTTCATGTAACTGGGTTCTTCAAAAAATCTTTCAAACAAAGCATTACCTCCCCCCCCACACCATGGTTACTATGGGCAGGGACAATCTGATATGAAGCTTCATTTGAATGTATTTTTCCAAAAGTAGAGAAAACATCAAGAGTGTCACTCTTTGCAACCAAAAAAAGTCCAAGTAAAATGAGAAAAATCATCCATAATCACCAAAGAATAATTGAAACACATGAATTCTGAGAGGTTCAAATAGATCAATGTGAAGAAGTCCAAGAGCTCTTTTGGTGCTAAAGACTCATTTCATTTTAAAGGGAGACTTTCTTTGTCCCTTATGTCCAAGGTTGGCATTCCACAAACTTCTAAAAATCCATAATAAGAAGTCCTTTGACAAATTCCTTTTTTCTCAACTTCGTCAATTGATGCATATTTATGTGATCAAGCCCATGACACCACAATAATATATCATTATTATCAACTACAAGACATTTACTAATAATAGGTCAAGAGAGATAAGAATAATGGTGTAATGATTACCAATTGTAGTGCCCCTATATACAATATAGTAAGTGAGCGAATCTAACCTAGCACTCTAGTGAACCAAAAAGAACAAAATAACCCTTTTCACAAAGTCAACTAGTACTAATTAAATTTTGATATAGTTCATCCACAATAAGTAAATTCTTTATGCATAGTGAATCACCTATATCACCCACACCTAATACTTTACGTTTATTATTGTTCCCAATTGTCACTAAACCTCCTTTACTCCTTGTAATATTGTTTAAGTGGCTCTTCTCACCAGTCACGTTCTTGGACCATCCACTATTAACAGTGCACTTTTCCTTTACCAACAAGAAAAGGAAAGGTCAGTTCCCAATTCAAACTTTGGAATCTGGGGTTAACTTTGGAAACCATTTCATGTTTTAGTTGGTCCCCTTCTTCTTGTAAAAGCGGTAGAATAATGATCATCACACTTACAATAAACACAAACCATATTGGTGTTACATATGGAACACTCTCTATGATATATTGAATATCCCTTACCCTTTTTTCTTTCTCTTGATCTTTCCCATTTGGCCACCATCATATCCCAAACCACTACTACTCATTTGTCAAGTAGAGTGTTCTAGGAATTCATCTAGGGACTTCTTCCCTTTAATGAATTCCTACATAAAAGCTCTAAGCATGTGATTGTCATCACTAACAGTAATAACACTAGAAAAGAGACTAGAAAGATCATCTTGAGCATGTAAAGATCAATCTCTAATTGTAGCCTTTTAGTTAAGTAGGAATCTTTATCAAGAGTTATACTAGCCACTTCATTAGTAGGCATGATAGGTATAGGTTTAAGATCATTTACTTTGGAAAGAAATCTAGCTTTTTCCGTTCTAAGAAAAACAAGCTCATCAAAACATGTTTTGTTTTCAACTTTAGGAAGACTAATTTTCTTAAGATAAACATCATTTTCAATTTCTACACCATTGTACAAAAGTTCATGATCTAGAAATTTCTCTTGGAAAGAATCTATGTGTAAGGACCCTGGCCTCCATTTTGGGCCTATCATGTTTGCTTTGCGTAAAACTTATTCTTAGTTGCTTGCTAATCACCTCTAGTGGCGATTAAGGTTTGCTTGAGCTTTGTTGAGAATGGAGGTGCTACTTACAAATAACCTAAGTTTAGTGTAATGAGCACGTTTTTCACCTGGAGAGATGTTTCTCTCTCTCCTTGCATCCTCTAGAGTGGAGAGGATGGGTTGGGCTCGTTGCTTGAGTTGCCTTGGGTTTTGTTGAGCTTTGTTGGGCTTTGTTTTGCCTTGTTTGGGCCTTGCTTTGCCCTGTTGGACCCTGTATCGAACAAGTGAGCTTGGTGGACGATCCTTCTCCTTGGAGTCTCCTTCTTCCTCTTATGGTGGTGCTTGAGCTTAAAGCTTGGAGCTTTGGAGCTTGCTTCAGGTGGGTTACATAACTTCTAACCCTAACTATACTACCTTATTTTATGTTTCATGTTCACATATGATCATGATCGGCCATGCATGTTGTTAGATATGGTTCTTGCTCTAGTTTGCACCTTTGATCTTGATATATGATCTTGTTGCTATAATGGATGTGTTGGATGTGCTTTGACCATGTTGGCCGAACCTATGGAGTAGGGTTTTCTTTGGGGCAATACCCTTTCTCTCCTTTGGTCTTGGGAAGTGAGTTTGGCTCTAGTGATATAGGCAACACCCCTCTCACTTAATTGTTGAGAGGTGAGTCTATACTCTAGTTGTTTGGGCAACACTCTTCTCTCACCATGGATTTGAGAGGTGAGCCTTGGTTGAGTGTTGACCTAGTGGTGGTTGAGACCTTGGCCGATATGGATATGATTCATCATGTTGCCCGATTGGTGATGGAGGTTGTGCAAAACCCCTCTCTCTTGGTTGTTGAGAGGTGAGCCAATCCTCTTGATCTTTTAGGGTTTTGATGATGGTGATCTTGAGGTTGATGATGACCTTGTCAGGATGAGCTTGGTGCCTTGCATGATACACCTTGGAGTAGTACTACCCGACATACCTCCCTTGGTCTAGGGTTTTGAGCTTGGATGATATGATGTGTTTGGTTGGCTTTGTGCCCGTTATGGCTCTCTTGACCTTGATGATGAGCTTGGGCAATATGCCTTGATCTAGATGATCCTTTGACCCAGTAGTTGTTGCCCCCTTGGCCGATAGAGTGCCTAGTTGATATCTCTGTTTGGAGTCTTGGGTGATACATGTTGGGTCGGGTTCTTGCCCAACATGGGTTGAGTGGTGCCCCTTGTGAAGTACCTTGTGGTGACTCATATGGTGTGTTGGTTTTAGTTTGGCGTTAGGCTTCCTTGTGGTGCCCTTGTATCGCCTATTGATGTGTACCTTGATGGGCGTTATGGTGCGGGCTTTGGGCGCCACAATCTTAGCCGATAGGGTGGTGATGGTTGTCCGACACAACCCAAACCCTAACCCTAGCTAGCCGTTTGAGCTTTGTCCAATACACATAGATGCCCGTCACATCTTGACCTTGGATGCACGATATGCCCCATAGACACAGCCACACGATACACTTCTTGGTCTTGGTTGCATGACGTAGTCCTTGCATCTCAGCTGAGCGTTAGCACCTTTGATCTCTAGGTGCACGACACACCATGATGTGGTTGCCCGATATACCTTGCCTTTGGGTTGGCCGATATGTGGCTAAGTGCTTGGACGATAGGCCTCTAGTGAGAGTCGTTACCTTGCATGACATCACCTATAGTAAAGCTTGCATTCGCTATCACACTTCTAGTGAGGGTAGTGAGAACCATTGGTGAGGGTTATGTCCAACCCGGAATGCGTAACTAGTAGTTCTTTATCATGTAACTGCATCTTTTGATATATGGATGATAGTTGCAAACCTATGCTATGTTGGATGTCTAAAGATGATGCCATTTAAGATGATAAGATACTTTCCCATGTTTATAAGGTAAAGAGCATAATTGGATTCCCATGATTTGATAGTAGTGATGTAATTGATACAATATGACACATATATTTATAATCATGACATGTGCATCTACAAATCCTAATGACATGATAATCCGTAAGAGCTATGTGTGGTGATTTTTAGTAATCTCTCTTGATGAGCATACTAACCCTGTAGGTATATTAAATGGATTCATAGCCAGGTAAGAGATATGAGGTATATGTGTTTGAATAACACTGCATCATGATGATAACTCTTGTTGATGAGATAACATGCATCACCAGTATAAGAAGATAGGTCTGAGGACCTGATGAAGGCTGAGTGCCTAGTTGAGGTGTTATCCTCTGATGAGGAGATAAGGCATTGCTATCCCAGGATGTTGATGTATGATGTTGATGCCTTGAGAGGTAGTGGTAATCTGTGAGGAGGGATTGAGATCCCATGATTGTAACAGTGATAATGTAACTCGATGATGTATAACTTGGTTGCCTCAACAACTCACTTAAAATATACTAAATAATTACAATGGAACATATCATGCAGTTTTCCCTGGCCATAGATCCATCATCGTCAGAATTTGGTGATGGTGAATGTTACAACCCCAAATTTTGGGTTCCTTTGGTGAGAAATGTAATTTCTCATATTAAAGATATTTGGACAAATAATGATATAATTTGTTGTAAATAAATGGATTTCTTTTAAAATAGCCTTGTTGTTTGATTTGTGGGCTTTATTGGCTATTGGGCCTAATTGAGTTGTTGAGAAAAGAGAGATGAGGTAGAAACCTCTAGAAGGCAAAGGAATGTAATCCAAAAATGAATTTCGTGCCTCTTGGGTTCCTTGGGTTCCAAGGAGTCCAGAGTTGCAAAGATAAAGCAACAAGAAAAGAAAAGACCAATAAAGTATTTCCTTGTTAATAAGGAAATTAAAAACATTGATGAAATATGGAAAATAAGTGAAAAGAGGTATAATGGAATAATCCTTGGTGGAATTTCGTATTCCAAGGATTCCTAATGATAAAATGAATACCAATAAGGAAAATACAAGAGAGATAAAGAGAAAAGATTAATTAAATACTACTTTATTTAGAAAAATATGAGATAATGATAATATTACATGTATTATGTGAAAATATGGATAATGGATCCATCTTGGAAAATATTTCGTATTCACATGGTTCCTAATATAAAAAGGAATCACAATTAAGAAAATAAAGACTTATGAGAAAGCAATTGTACTTAATTGACTTTTATTAAACTTTTACTTGCATGTGAAGAAACCATATCTTT
The DNA here is from genome assembly GCA_963693085.1 of Alisma plantago-aquatica. NCBI lineage: Eukaryota > Viridiplantae > Streptophyta > Magnoliopsida > Alismatales > Alismataceae > Alisma > Alisma plantago-aquatica. Next base: position 809,595,226 of record OY856413.1, on the reverse strand, counting down.
CTTGTCGAGTTTAAGGCCCAAATTTGGAATAAAGGAAGGTAATGCAAATCTAAAGATTTCCTTAAAATTTGGTTGCAAAAGGACACACGTTTTTGAGATATGGAATTTTGAAATTATCCTAAAGAGAGAGTATAGTTGATGTGTCACAATATTTCTGGGATTAAATCCTAAATTTCATTTTTGGGCGCTCTTTTACGATCATTAGATCCACGATCCATGGTCTGGAATGACTCCCGCTCATACCAAGATCTAGTCTATCAGTGACCAGGCTATGATTTCGTTTTGATCGTTTTCCCCGATTTGGAAACCATCTGTGAAGATAGGAAGGAGACCATCTCCTTGAGGAGCATGCTCCGAACCCAATCATCCTGAGATTGGTGGGGTTTCATCGTGAAACGGGAAGTCCCCAATTTACCATGGACTCGATGGACACCCTATATATAGGGTATTGCACACCACCAAATGAGCAAAGCTACCGGTTATCCTCTCATAACCGCGGTGCGGAGACGGTCGCCGAGGTGTCGTCAATTCATGGAATCAGCTGGACCTAGGGACCTGTCCAGGAGCAGTTAATGGCGGAGGAGAACCCCGCTTCTTTGGCGATGAAGGAACGACGAGGAGAGGAATTGGACCAAGTGTCGAGTTCGTGGGAGGACGACGCAGCTTCCAGATCTCCTAGCTCACCCACCGGTGGATGACATCTCCGAGTCAACCATTGGGTTGACCGTCTTCTCGCAAGAAGCGAAGGACGGAGGTTGAAGACGGATCCTTGGCGTCTTACCAAAATACCCCGCCACCCCTTCAGTATAGGTAAGGGCAGCACTGTCATTTGCACCTTAAATTGGGAGTTAAGCGGATTGCTCAGGGACATTGGATTTTGTGTGGTCCTCTGGACCACAAATCGGATGGTCAACAATTTTCTAAAAATAACTGATAATCCAGAAAATGAATTATTTTGCAAAAATCATAACTTATACTAGGAAGCTCAGATGAATAAGATTAAAATATGAAAGTTTCTTTGAAAAATACGAGGAACACATTAAAATTGGTTTGAGAACCTGAAACCGTTCATTTGTGCAAAAGTGTCTTAATCTAATGAAAAGTGCTGATGTATTAGATTAATAAACCCTAATTGAACATACTGGTTAAGTTCATATTGTGTAGTTGATGAAATTGAGTAATTATAACTTGTCAAATAGATAATGATGAACTTGAACCGGATCTAGATGTTTCTTGCATGTTTTAGGGTTTTATTCTGAATAAGAATGATTAAACACTTAGAAACCCTAATTATGTTTAGAAGTTGGGTTTAATGTCTTAATTATGTTACTTTGAGATATAATGACCTGTGGAGAATAATAAGATGATATCATGCTTGTTTTAGTGTTTGAACACATGAAGATGCATAATAGCTTCGAAACCCTTACTTAAGGTTAATGGTTTCTCATGAGATATAATTTGAAGTCTTTTTTATAAAACTGATGTTAGGTTAACCTCAATCTAGTAGATGTTAAAAAGGCTTTAATGTAAATATGTGAGTTATTAGGGTTTTGCACCTAGAACTGCTGTTTTAGGGTTTTGTGGATACAAATCAGGAAAGCTGTAAAAAGATCTACAAAGAACTCTAATGAAACCCTAATGCGGATTAGAAGCCCTAGAAAGTGAATCCAAGTCAATTAAATAGAAATATTCTTGGCAAAGTGTAGTAAATAGGTTACGTATGCTTTTCAGGAATATTGTGATTGTTGAACTGCTTCTTGGTTTACATGGTTGCTTGGAAGTATTAATAGCTTGTTGAATCTGCAAATCAGGTAGTGGTTAATTATGAATAACCACCTTAGTTTCCCGAGGATTTTCCAGATGATTAATCACACTGAATGCAAATTATCTATCTAGATGTTCATACTTGCAAATCGTAAAGTCACTATGATTATCACATTAAATAGAAGTTCGTATTCTCGCACCTACATTCCACCCTGATGGATGATGCCAAAGGTCAGGCCCAGATGGGTAGACCAATGGACGCCTTGAGTGGTGACCCCAGGCACCAAACTCGGGAATGAGAAGGTGGCCTATGATATTGCATGACTAGTGGGCACCATGAGTGGTGACCCCTAGGCACCAAGCTCGGAATTGAGAAGGTGGCCTTAAGTCATTGGAAAAAGGGAACCCTAAGGTGGGTATGCCAGGGTTAGGGCAAAAGCGGTGGAGAATGTCATACTAAAAAGTGTAAATTGGCTTGTTAATTAATTTGATTGTGATTATTAAATTGTTATCCATATTTGGAAGATTTTGGTTGTTCCCACATACCAGTTTATTTTGATATACTGACCGACATTTTGTTTGTCAGCATTTTAGGAACGACAATTGAAAGAACAAACAGTAAAGTGACACATTGTGGAAAAAGAAATAAAGTGCAAGGAGGATTAGATAGAATAATTAAAGACCAGGATAGATAGATTTCCAAGGTTTTCACAGGTAAGTAAAGTTTTAATTTTATACCAAATTCCAGTTAGTTAGTAGAATTTCCTTATTGTTATTGATTATTTGTCGAACCTTTGATCCTATTAATTGGATAACGGCACCGACCTTTCGGTCTCCATTAATTGGGGGTTACTGGGAGGTGGGGTCGTTACAATTGGTATCAGAGCATAGGTTTCTAATTTAATCTTTAATAATTATTAAATTTTACAAATTCCATAGAACCAAGGAAGTTATTAGAGGATTGTCTGAAAGACTGAGGTGTCTAGAAAAAGATCACATTTGGGGACTGGCAATATTTTCCTCCGCACCGCTAGTCGAAATACGAGGACTCCCGGATTGTGTGACTGCCTTGCCGATGTCTTAGGATATGACTTGAAATAAGATACCTTTAGGACTCTCTCATCTTGTTCATCCCTTCTCAACTCAAATTCTATTAAGGACCTTAAGGATTAGGGCTTTCTCTCTTCTCCTCACCCTCTTGAGGTATGGGAAAGGTTGATAAGGATTAAGGAATCCTCCACCAAACTAATAAAAAACATTAAATAAGATGTCATGGACATAAGCTTAATAGAGTAAGCGTAAAGGAATAGATACATGCTTAGGTCGTATGACACAATTTGTCATTGCCCTTAAGAGAGGCCTGAGGATAGGCCTCTGTGGCAGGAGGATGAGTAGAGAGAGTTAGTCTTAGAGGTAGAGACCTCCATTAAAAGTAGAGACCTAGCACATCCTTTGAGGATGATATTAACCCTAAGTAAAGGTTAGAGAGAGAGATGACATGATGAGTTAGATGACATGGTTGACTGGGTGTTTGGATAGATATGTTTTTGTATTGCCAAATGAGCCATGAGAGGTTGGATGACCTAGCACCTTTAGAAACCCAACCCTAGGAAGGGTCGAGCATGTTAAAGTGAAGGATAGCTCCTTCATTGATGAGGTTAATAAAGGACCTATAGAAACCCTATGGCTTATGCAAGTAGGGTATAGAATACACCCAGAGAATGTCAGTGGTACGGTAGTAGGTTGAAACCCTGGCTAGAAGGGCATCATGGATGGCTTATGAAATAAGCATAAAGAGATAGGGATAGGCTTCACCCACTTAAGGGTATGGTTGTGAGCATGATCCTTCATGGAGAGAGGACCTCTAGTAGTATGGCTGGATGTGGAGTTAGCTTTAAAGAGAGAAAGCAAGAACCCAACATGGAGGTCGGAAGCCTAAAACCCCGAGATATGAGGAATAGTGGGGAGTCGAGAATGATGTGACCTAAGTGGATGCTAGTGGTTTCCTTATTCTTGATCTCTGGAGGCTGATGATATCTTGGTTGCCTTTAGAGGAACCAAACCCTAAAGAGAGGATGATGCTTCTAGAACCTTTGTGTCTATGGTATATGAGTTTACCTGTGGAAATGAGACAAGGAGTGCCTTAGACCCTGAGCAGGTTCAAGTAACCAGTTGTGGAGCTTTATACCTAGTTGGTTTTCCCTGAGGAGGACTCAACTCTGAGGTGTTTCTCATATAAAAGGATCATGGGAGTACATGGAATACCTTGGGCATGCTTGATTCATGGTTAAGAGGTTGAGCATGCAGTTGGATACCCAAAGGCGGACTTAGGGTTCCTAGGCCTAAGAGGGGAAGTAGTGTGTCTGATGCTCATGATGAGATTTGAGTCTCTATAATTTTGAGCATGGTACTCCTCATGTGTAGAGAAAAGGAAACCCCTTAAGTTAAGGTATGTTTGATGAACCCCTCACAACTAAGTTGGTCTAATGTTGAGGATGAGAACAAGTATGACCTAACATGGTTTGATAGGTGATCTACTTGTGCCTTAGTAGCTGCTGGGTTAGACATTCTCATGTGAATGTAAATGTAAACCCTAAGGACGGTTGTGACCTTGTTGTCAAGAGTGTAGTTTCCTCCCATCCTGGGAGAGGGACCCTTTTGTAGGGTGTATACCCGTTTTGTTGATCTTGAGGTAACCTAAAGCGGTTTCATAGGATCTTGAGGAGCTAAGTGAAAGGTACATGGTATGAGTATGAACCTGTAGACCCATAGATAACCATCTCTAGGTGCATATGGGTGTGTTACCATGGAGGTAACCGGTACGGGGCCTGACCAAGGTAGGTAGGTTGACATGACCCCTATGAAGGGATGAAAGTCAGTCATGAATGCAGAGAGAGATGATGAAGGATTGGGTAAGGTTATATGTTGGACATGTACTATAATAGAATCCTAAGTCTATCCTAGGGTCAGGTAGGGATAAGACTGATGGAAGAAGGAGTTGCCTAATTCCCTAGTTGCACATGACCATAGGGTCAGGAGGTAACATCTATCATTGTTTGAGGGCCATGGGTTAGTAGATTGATCACCTTCATTAACTCATGGGACCCAAAGGGCAGATGAGTAGGACACTCTCTAGATGCATAAGGGAAAAGGGATTACCCCAAAAAGTGCCGACACCCTACAGACCTAGAGGAGACGACCACGGATTATGTTTAGACCAAGTAGGGTTGAGACCAGTTTTCCATGGAAGTAATTTTTGATATCGTGATGTTTGTGATGAAGAGACATAGGTGGCACGTTTCAACTTAGATTTGAAAGTGTACTAGCAAGGCGTGTTGTACCATCTCTACTCTTGGAATAGGAAGAACTCTGTATTTGGACTATAGCCAAATGCTTATTTCCTCTTATTATGAGAGTGAGAGATAGGACAGTACGCATGCCTTACACCAAGGATAAAAGATGATGGAAGGCGGAACGTTGCTACAAGATAGGAGGATAGAAATGATAACATACCTTTGTGGAGTGAATGATACATGGATGGTTTTCAAACACTGAGAGTTTTAAGGAAATCATCTTGTGAGGATGTTTTATCATGAGCTATGTGGAATTTGCAAGTTATGCAAAGTTGAGTTGAATCACCATGAGGATGAGCTCAAAGTTTCTTGTTAGAGATGAGATGATAAGTGGAATATGTGGAGGTGTGTGTCTTCAACATTACCTGACGCCTAAGGAGGTGAAGTAGTAATGAATTCTCTGGTTGAGATATAGATGCCTAGTTTAGCTAGAGGCTAGAAGAGGTTGAGGTTGTTCGACTAACCCTATGTTTGGAAGGAAGATGAGTTTTGGCTAACACACATATGTAACAAGATATGTTGAACAAGATTAATGGTTGTTTGGTTAGCCAGTTTAGTACTTGATGTAGTGAAAGGATGGTGATATTACCTCAGATACACTTCTTTCAATAGGAAGGTAATAAAACCCTGATGAGAGTGGTTTAGAGTTTTTGAGGTATCGATCTTGAGGATTCATGACATACATGAGACCATGGTTTTAAGATCACCATACACCGTGATACTACAGAGATAGTAAGTGATAGTAGCATTTGGAATGCTTAATATGATGTTGCAGGTAGCATGTGACCATGCAAGTCAGGAGGTGAAGGACGAACACCAGTAACCTGGTGCATATAAAGTATAAAGAGTCCTAAGAGGGAATGGGAGTTCTTCACCGTGGATGTTGTGAGTCTCCCCTAGACTAAGGAAGGTTGATATGCCAAATTGGTTATGGTAGATCACCTTACCTAGATAACATGAGAAAAAAAAGGAGTACGGTCAAGAGACAGATTCTGTTGAACTACATACGAGAAAGAGATGGTTCAACTACACCATGATGCGAGTTCACAAGTTCTTGAGTATAACCCAAAAGTTCACTTCCATGAGGTAGAAGTGGATGCATGATGAACTCGATGATAGTACATTTTATCACCCCATACTAATGGACCGTATGATCTAGACTAGAGGGTATGATGAGAGCACATGTACTCATTCAGGGTGATACATAGAGACAATTCTTAAGATGTGATGTTAACCACCATAGCCTTTATTGGGATGTAAGAAGTCTTATAGAGAGGTTGTGTCGGTCACCACTTCATTACGATGATGTTGGTGGAGGAGGCCTCACGAAGGTCAGAAAAGAACCATAGTGTGTGTAGATGAAGTCGCTTTGATCGTGCAATGGCCGAGAGAGAGCCCAGTGGTGACATGAGTCACGAGCTGATGCAAAGCAGACTGACATGTAGTTCACTATGGGAGAATATGTGATGTGAAAATCCAACCCCTCTAAGTTACAACTGAGAAAGCTGAGTCCCCGATATATGGGTCCATTTGAGATGGATTGGTGGAGATGGTTGTGTTTACCTTACCCTCAGGATAAAATAATGAGATGCATGAGTCCGATCTAGAGCACTATGTGAGGTACCCAAGCCATGTGTTGAGCCCTGAACCTATTCATCTTTTGAAAGGCTGAAAAGTCATGAGTCACCTATGAGGCTACGATATACCAAGGTAAGAAAGAACTCAGATGGAAGAAAATGAAAAAATGAAGGTTCTTGGGAAACACCATGGAAAGGGTGAAGCCACATGGGAGCCCTGATGGACATAAGAAGACTTATCCTGTTTGTTTGCTTGCTTGATGAAATTTTGAGGGTAAATTTCTCATAAGAGGGGAAGGATGTTACAACCCCAAATTTTGGGTTCCTTTGGTGAGAAATGTAATTTCTCATATTAAAGATATTTGGACAAATAATGATATAATTTGTTGTGAATAAATGGATTTCGTTTAAAATAGCATTGTTGTTTGATTTGTGGGCTTTATTGGCTATTGGGCCTAATTGAATTGTTGTGAAAAGAGAGATGAGGTAGAAACCTCTAGAAGGCAAAGGAATGTAATCCAAGAATGAATTTCGTGCCTCTTGGGTTCCAAGGAGTCCAACATTGCAAAGATAAAGCAACAAGAAAAGAAAACACCAATAAAGTATTTCCTTGTTAATAAGGAAATTAAAAACATTGATGCAATATGGAAAATAAGTGAAAAGAGGTATAATGGAATAATCCTTGGTGGAATTTCGTATTCCAAGGATTACTAATGATAAAATGAATACCAATAAGGAAAATAAAAGAGAGATAAAGAGAAAAGATTAATTAAATACTACTTTATTTAGAAGAAATATGAGATAATGATAATATTACATGTATTATGTGAAAATATGGATAATAGATCCATCTTGGAAAATATTTCATATTCACATGGTTCCTAATAGAAAAAGGAATCAGAATTAAGAAAATAAAGACTTATGAGAAAGAAATTGTACTTAAATGACTTTTATTAAACTTTTACTTGCATGTGAAGAAACCATATATTTCTTGTCGAGTTTAAGGCCCAAATTTGGAATAAAGGAAGGTAATGCAAATCTAAAGATTTCCTTAAAATTTGGTTGCAAAAGGACACACGGTTTTTGAGATATGGAATTTTGAAATTATCCTAAAGAGAGAGTATAGTTGATGTGTCACAATATTTCTGGGATTAAATCCTAAATTTCATTTTTGGGCGCTCTTTTACGATCATTAGATCCACGATCCATGGTCTGGAACGACTCCCGCTCATACCAAGATCTAGTCTATCAGAGACCAGGCTATGATTTCGTTTTGATCGTTTTCCCCGTTTTGGAAACCATCTGCAAAGATAGGAAGGATACCATCTCCTTCAGGAGCCTGCTCCGAACCCAATCATCCCAAGATTGGTGGGGTTTCATCATGAAACGGGAAGTCCCCAATTTACCAGGGACTCGATGGCCACCCTATATATAGGGTATTTCACACCACCAAGTGAGAAAAGCTACAGGATATCCTCTCATTACTGCGGTGCGGAGATGGTCGCCGAGGTGCCGTCAATTCATGGAATCAACTGGACCTAGGGCCCTGTTGAGGAGCAGTTAATGGCAGAGGAGAACCCCACTTCATTGGTGATGAAGGAACGATGAGGAGAGGAATTGGACCAAGTGTCGAGTACGTGGGAGGACGACGCAGCTTCCTGATCTCCTAGCTCGCCAACCGGTGGATGACATCTCCGAGTCAACCATTGGGTTGACCGTCTTCTCGCAAGAAGCGAAGGACGGAGGTTAAAGACGGATCCTTAACGTCTTACCAAAATACCTCGCCGCCCCTTCAGTATAGGTAAGGGCAGCGCTGTCATTTGCACCTTAAATTGGGAGTTAAGCGGATTGCTCAGGGACATTGGATTTCGCGTGGTCCTCTGGACCACAAATCGTATGGTCAACAATTTTCTAAAAATAAATGATAATCCATAAAATGAATTATTTTGCAAAATCATAACTTATACTAGGAAGCTCAGATGAATAAGATTAAAATATGAAATTTTCTTTGAAAAATACTAGGAACACATTAAAATTGGTTTGAGAACCTGAATCCGTTCATTTGTGCAAAAGTGTCTTAATCTAATGAAAAGTGCTTATGTATTAGATTAAGAAACCCTAATTGAACATACTGGTTAAGTTCATATTGTGTAGTTGATGAAATTGAGTAATTATAACTTGTCAAATAGATAATGATGAACTTGAACCGGATCTAGATGTTTCTTGCATGTTTTAGGGTTTTATTCTGAATAAGAATGATTAAACACTTAGAAACCCTAATTATGTTTAGAAGTTGGGTTTAATGTCTTAAATATGTTACTTTGAGATATAATGACCTGTGGAGAATAATAAGATGATATCATGCTTGTTTTAGGGTTTGAACACATGAAGATGCATAATAGCTTAGAAACCCTAACTTAAGGTTAATGGTTGCTCATGAGATATAATTTGAAGTCTTTTTTTATAAAACTGATGTTAGGTTAACCTCAATCTAGTAGATGTTAAAAAGGCTTTAATGTAAATATGTGAGTTATTAGGGTTTTGCACCTAGAACTGCTGTTTTAGGGTTTTGTGGATACAAATCAGGAAAGCTGTAAAAAGATCTACAAAGAACTCTAATGAAACCCTAATGTGGATTAGAAGCCCTAGAAAGTGAATCCAATTCAATTAAATAGAAATATTCTTGGCAAAGTGTAGTAAATAGGTTACGTATGCTTTTCAAGAATATTGTGATTGTTGAACTGCTTCTTGGATTACTTGGTTGCTTGGAAGTATTAATAGCTTGTTGAATCTGCAAATCAGGTATGTGGTTAATTATGAATAACCACCTTAGTTTCCCGAGGATTTTCTGGATGATTAATTACACTGAATGCAAATTATCTGTCTGGATGTTCATACTTGCAAATCGTAAAGTCACTATGATTATCACATTAAATAGAAGTATGTATTCTCAAACCTACATGCCACCCTGATGGATGATGCCAAAGGTCAGGCCCAGATGGGTAGACCAATGGACGCCTTGAGTGGTGACCCCAGGCACCAAACTCGGGAATGAGAAGGTGGCCTATGATATTGCATGACTAGTGGGCAACATGAGTGGTGACCCCCAGGCACCAAGCTCGGGATTGAGAAGGTGGCCTTAAGTCATTGGCAAAAGGGAACCCTAAGGTGGGTATGCCAGGGTTAGGGCAAAAGCGGTGGTGAATGTCATACTAAAAAGTGTAAATTGGCTTGTTAATTAATTTGATTGTGATTATTTAATTGTTAGCCATATTTGCAAGATTTTGGTTGTTCCCACATACTAGTATATTTTGATATACTGACCGACGTTTTGTTTGTCGGTGTTTTAGGAATGACAATTGAAAGAACAAACAGTAAAGTGACACATTGTGGAAAAAGAAATAAAGTGCAAGGAGGATTAGCTAGAATAATTAAAGACCAGGATAGATAGATTTCCAAGGTTTTCAAAGGTAAGTAAAGTTTTAATTTTATACCAAATTCCAGTTGGTTAGTAGAATTTCCTAATTGTTATTGATTATTTGTTGAACCTTTGATCCTATTAATTGGATAACGGCACCGACCTTTCAGTCTCCCTTAATTGGGGGTTACCAGGAGGTGGGGTCGTTACTGTGAAATAGGTTTATCCTGTGAGATTACTTGGAGCGCATATTGTTGAATATGTAGGGTTTTCTCCTAGCCGAAAATAAGAGGATTAGAGTACAACTACGGTTGTAGACTCGGGATATATGGAGCATGGTGAACAGGTCCATGGCTCAGGATATGTGATAGAGAATGAATGCATTCTTGGCTCAAGAAGCATGGTGATCAGGCTCGTGACTCAAAAAGTATATCTAGCACCTGTGTCAAGGTGAGCTAGAGATATGGGTAGCTTGCGGAGATGACCCTAATGCTGAGGCCATATAAGCATGAGACTACGGTCTTGCTTTGGTTTTCGTGCACTGACCACAAGGAGGTGAGGTCATGGAGTCTGACTCTTCCATTGACCTTGTATGGCACCAATTTTTGGGCTTCGCAGCCAAAGGTTGGATTTGAGCAGGGACAGCTCACTTCCTTAGGGTATAACAAAATGTAATCTAGCCGAATATTATATAATTCTTAGAGCAAAACATAGAACATTGTTTGAGGCTTTGCTTATATAGATGATCTATTTATACCTTGCAGTTATGTGTACGATCCTCATATTTTGTGATAAGTATTTCTAATGCTTATCTTGTCAATCATGTTCCATAAAGAAATACTTGGTTATATGCCTCGTGGATATCTTGATAAGATTGATGGTAATAATAGCCTCACTCAGTATGCTGCTCATATTATCTGCTTCTATCAATTATCTCCTTTATCTGATTTAAACCTCCTGAGGTTTTTTTAGTTTCAACGGGGAGTTATGTTTCTAGCTGGGATTGTGTGTCTCACCCGCTAGTTTACAACATTTTTAGGTGATCACGTTAGATGTGGTGGTGGTCGTGAGGTTGTGGTCGAGTAGCTAGAGGAAGAGCAGTAGAAGGCAAGAGGTGGACATGCTACTGTTTTGGTGATTTTGTAGTAGAGTTCTAGAGTCATCCCTGTACTCTTAGGTCCTCAGAGGTGCTTGATGATGTTTTGCGATGTATGGCTGATATAGTTTGTATATCTAGCTGCTGGCCTTACGAGGCCCGTTATGTATGTATAAATAGGTGATGAACTCTGGTGCTGACAGTACAACTATTTCTGATAAGATGTGGACATATATCAAGGCTTACACATGTTTATATAACATGTTTTGTTGCAGGATCTGGATGTAATAAGCTTTCTTTTATATGTTTCCACAATCAGTTTTTTTTAACCTGTGTTTTTGGTAATATGTGTTTTATGGTGTTTCCACACATTTTCACGTGTCACCTTGCTGTCTGTGTGATAGTGGGGTGTCATAGTTAGTTTGGTATCAGAGCTCTAGGTTTTCTAAGTCTATAGGGATCTAGGACTAGGGTTGTGTCTGTTCTTGTGAGTTTCCCAGATTTTCTTACAACAATCTTCTACCTTCAGTAGAAGATAAAGCTTAAAGATGTTTGGAAACCATGAAGAACATGCTGCCAAGAGTAGCGAGGCTGCATCAATTGATGGAGCTAGAGTGCAGGCACATGAAGATCAGGTGCCTGAGGTCCCCCAACTTAACCCAACCATTCTTGAAAACCCTAACTACCAACACCTAATGGGGTAGTTGATGGATACGATGAATCACATGGTGGAAAGAGTGCCAGTGACTCCACTAAGAGCACACGCTTCCCATGGGGAATCATTAGGCATTGGGAAGACCTTTGAGTGGCTTGTCTGAGTCAGAGCTTCAGATTACGCTGGAATGACTGATCCGACAGATGTAGATCTGTAGCTGACAGGTCTCGAGAAGGCCTTCTGGATCCTCGACATCCCCAAAGCAGACAAAGTCAAGCATGCTATTTACCTTCTGAAGGGTAGTGCTGGCCACTGGTGGGCCATCATGGAGGAGAAGCAACCCGATGAGGTGATCGGTTGGGAGGTTTTTTGGTGAGAGTTCATCAGCAGATACTTTCTAAAGACGTATCTGGATGAGAAGATCAACCAGTTTGAGTGTATGTGCCAAGGATCGATGAGCATCACCGAGTATGAAGCTAAGTTCATGGACTTGTTGAGGTTTTGTCCTCACATGGCGGTGACATATGATGAGCGGATCAGGTAGTTTGAGAAAGGTTAGAGTGCTAAGTTGTCGACACCTACTGTTGCTTTGGAAAATTGGGAGTAGTTTGCCACGTTCGTGGAGTCCGTCCGTAGGATTGAATGGTCTATCAGGGAGAAAAGGGAGTCCATGGCCAGGAAAAGGCCTGCTTAGTTCCAGAGACAGAGGTCGGATGGCTTCAAGAAGCCAAGGTTTTCAACACCTTCCATGATGAGAGGTTCCAGTACACTGTCACAATGGTCCCCAAGTAAGGGAAGAGGTTATGTTTCTTCACCGACGAAGGCACATAGTATAGCTTCAGTGGCAGTGATAGGGCCATGTATGCCACAGATAGAAGGAAGGTCATGTTACAATTGTGGACAGACTAGGCACTTAAGGTCAAATTGCCCAAAGAGAGATGTTGAAGTGACGCAACAGCTGAGGCAGAATCAGTAAGGGTTAGATAGACAACAACCCAGTGGTAGCAGAGGGAGAGGATGCGATCAAGCATCACAAGCAGGATTGTCTTCTCAAGGAAGCAGAGGATGTGGACAACAAGCAACGACTCAATTCTATGCTATGAGTCAGCCAGAGGCGATAGTCAACCTACGAGTGGTGGCAGGTCAGATGGAGTTATTTCATTCTCATTTGTCTTCTTCTTGTTTTATATTTGTTCTGGTTGAATCGGGTGCTATGCACTCTTTTATCACATGTAGTACGCTTGATAGCTATCTCTTACCTGGTAGTTGTAAGAAAGATAGCCTATTGTTAGAAACCCCTCTTGATGGTTCCTCAATGCTTCGAGAGGTGTGTTCATCTTGTGTTCTATCTTTTTCAGGACACAGTATACAAGTGGATCTTATACCACTTGATATGCATGGATTCGATGTGATCCTTGGGATGGATACCTTAGAGAAGTATAAGGTTGTGTTGGACTATGGTTCCAAGCAAGCAGTGTTTGACGATGATGGAGAGAGATGGATATTCCAAGGAGATAGTAAGATTCTTCCGACATGTTTAGTGTAGTGATGTTGGAAGAAAAGTTGTTGCAGCAAGGATGTAAGGCATTCTCAGCTCACATTGTGGATACCAAGGCAAAAGTTCCTATCCTTGAGGAGGTTCTTGTTGTCTGAGAGTTTGCAGATGTGTTTCCCGAGGAGTTCCCCGGTGTTCCCCCACCTCAAGAGATTGATTTTGAGATCAATCTAGTGCTAAGAACACAACCAGTTGCTCAGACACCGTACCATATTTCTCCAGCTGAGATGGCAGAACTGAAGAAGTGGATACATGAGTTGTTGGATAAAGGTTTCATCAGTCCAAGCACATCACCATGGGGTGCTCCAGTCCTATTCGTAAAGAAGAAGGATAGGTTGATGCAGTTGTGCATAGATTACCGGTAGTTGAACAAAGTTACGATCAAGAACAAGTACCTATTACCGAGTATAGACGATCTGTTCGATTAGCTGTGTGGTGCTACAGTGTTCTCAAAGATTGATTTATGGTTTGGATATCATCAATTGAGGATTAAGTTGGATGACATACCAAAGTTAGCTTTTAGGACGAGGTATGGTCACTTTGAGTTTGTGGTTATACCGTTTGGGCTAACTACTGCACCTACTGCTTTCATGGATCTAATGAACAGGGTGTTCCATCTGTTTCTAGATCAGTTTGTTGTAGTTTTTATAGATGACATCTTGATCTATAGTCAGGACAGTCAAGAACATGAACAACATCTTCGACAAGCTTTGACTCTTCTTCGCCAACATCAGTTGTATGCCAAGTTTAGTAAATGTGAGTTCTGGTTGAAAGAAGTGACTTTCTTGGGTCATGTGATATCTGCAAAAGGAGTCAGAGTGGACCCTAAGAAGGTGCAGTCAGTTGCAGATTGGGAGCAACTGAAGACGCCGACAGATGTCCGTAGTTTTCTGGGTCTACAAGGATATTATTGAAGGTTTATAAAGGACTTTAGTGTGATCACATTGTTGTTGAAAAAATTGACCAGGAAGGATGTACCCTTTGTTTGGGATGATCATTGTTAGAAAGCTTTCAAAAGTTTGAAGGAGAAGCTGACTAGTGCTCTAGTGCTAGTGCTGCCAGAGCCTGGGAAAGGTTATGTTGTTTTCTACGATGCTTCCAAGAAGGGCCTAGGATGTGTGTTGATGTTGGAAGATCATGTGGTTTCTTTTTCTTCACGACAGCTTAAGAAGCATGAGGAGAACTATCTGATACATGATCTGGAGCTGACAGTGGTAGTCCATGCGTTAAAGATTTGGAGACACTATCTTTATGGGGAAGTGTGTCAGATCTTTACAGATCATAAGAACTTGAAGTACATCTTCTCACAGAGTGAGCTAAACGTGTGACAACATCGCTGGATGGAGCTGATCAATGACTATGATTGCACCATTGAGTATCATCCTGGTAAAGTGAATGTGGTAGCTGATGCGCTTAGCAGGAAGCCTTCTTCTCTTCCTATGAAGAAGGCACAGTTGAGTTCCTTGGTATGTCATAGGCAGGATATGTTCGTTTCTCTGCGGCAGATGAATGTACAGTTAGAAGTTTCCTTGTTGGAAGGACTATTGGCAAAGATGCAAGTAAAGCCTATATTGAAACAGTAGATCAAAGATGCACAACAGAAAGATGCTCCAGTTTAGTTGATCAGATCAGAGTTCGACAGCGAAAAGCATGATGGGTTACATGAGTCTGAGGATGGACTAATTTGCTACCATGGTAGGATGGTAGTCCTCGATGTTGATGATCTGAGAAAGCTAGTACTTGAGGAAGCACACACATCGATGTATGCAATGCATCTAGGAGTCACCAAGATGTATCATAATCTGAAGGATCTATAGTGGTGGTCTGGCTTGAAGAGAGATGTAGCCAAGTTTGTGGCTAGGTGTGTGGTATGCCAACAAGTCAAGGTTAAGCAGTAGAAGCCGGTAGGTACATTGCAACCCATGCCAATACCACAGTGGAAATGGGATCATATAACCATGGATTTCGTAGTTGGTCTGCCAAGGACAGCTAAGAATCATGATTCCATTTGGGTGATAGTGGATATATTGACAAAGTCTGCGCATTTCATACCAGTAAATGCAACATATATATTAAAGAAGATTGCTCAGGTGTATGTAGACAAGATAGTGCGGTTACACGGTGTACCATCAATGATAGTTTCTGACAGAGTACCTCAGTTCATGAGTCATTTCTGGGAATAGTTGCACAAAGCGTTGGGAATGCAGTTGAGGTTTAGTACTTCCTTCTACCCATAGAAAAATGGACAGTCTGAAAGGACTACTCAAACTTTGGAGGATCTTCTCTGAGCATGTGTTTTGTAGTTTCTAGGAAGTTGGGACATGCATCTCAGTTTGATAGAGTTCGCCTATAATAATAGTTACCAACAGAGCATCGACATGGCTCCTTATGAGGCTCTATATGGTAGGAAGTGCAGATCTCTTCTATGTTGGTATGAGTCTGGTGAGTATCAGCTTTTGGGTCCTGAGTTAGTGCATCTGACAATAGAAAAGATCATATACAACAAAAGTTGAAAGCAGCATAGGATAGATAGAAGTCATATGTAGATAATCTCCGACGACCTTTAGAGTTCCAGGTTGGAGACAAAGTGTATCTCAAGGTCTCACTGTGGAAAGGCGTGCTGAGGTTTGGCCGGAAAGGCAAACTGGCACCCTGGTATATGGGGACATACCCGGTAATAGCACATGTTGGCAAGGTAACATATAAGTTAGAGATGTCGCCATAGTTGCACAGGTTACATACGGTGTTCCATGTCAGCATGTTGAAGAAAAGTCATCCAAACACAGGGACAGTGATACGGCCAGTTGAGGTTGAGCTCGATGAAGATGTGACCTACGAGGAAGGTCTAGTGATGATCCTTGACAGAAGAGTAAAGAGGTTGAAGAGGAAGGACTTGGTTCTTGTGAAAGTTCTTTGGCATCATCGTGGCGTTGAGAAAGCCACGTGGGAGCTTGAGGAAGAGATGAGGCAGAAGTATCCCTCACTTTTCTCTTTAGATTTCGGGGGTGAAATCCCTTTGTAGACGTTTATGGCTTGTAAGGACCCTAACCTCCATTTTGGGCCTATCATGTTTGCTTTGCCTAAACCTTGTGCTTAGTTGCTTGCTAATCACCTCTAGTGGTGATTAAGGTTTGGTTGAGCTTTGTTGAGAGTGGAGGTGCTACTTCCAAATAACCTAAGTTTAGGGTTGATGAACAAGTTTGTCACCTTGTGAGATGTTTCTCTCTCTCTCCTTGCATCCTCTAGAGTGGAGAGGATGGGTTGTGCTCATTGCTTGAGTTGCCTTAGGCTTTTTTGAGATTTGTTGGGCTTTGTTTTGTCTTGTTTGGACCTTTCTTTGCCCTGTTGGACCCTGTATCGGGCAAGTTAGCTTGGTGGCCGATCCTTTTCCTTGGAGTCTCCTTATTCCTCTAGTGGTGGTGCGTGATCTTAAAGCTTGGAGCTTTGGATCTTGAGGATCTTGCTTAAGGTGGGTTACATAACTTCTAACCCCAACTATACTACCTTCTTTTATGTTGCATGTTCACATATGATCATGATCGGCCATGCATGTTGTTAGATATGTTTCTTGATCTAGTTTGCTTCTTTGATCTTAATATATGATCTTGTTTCTATAATGGATGTGTTGGATGTGCTTTGACCTTGATGGCCGAACCTATGGAGTAGGGTTTTCTTTGGGGCAATAACCCTTTCTCTCCTTTGGTCTTGAGAAGTGAGTTCGGCTCTAGTGATATAGGCAACACCCCTCTCTCTTGGTTGTTGAGAGGTGAGTCTATACTCTAGTTGTTTGGGCAACATTCTTCTCTCACCATGGATTTGAGAGGTAAGCCTTGGTTGAGTGTTGACCTAGTAGTGGTTGAGACCTTGGCCGATATGGATATGATTCATCATGTTGCCCGATTGGTGATGTAGGTTGTGCAAAACCCCTCTCTCTTGGTTGTTGAGAGGTGAGCCAATCCTCTTGATCTTTTAGGGTTTTGATGATGGTTATCTTGAGGTTGATGATGACCTTGTCGGGATGAGCTTGGTGCCTTGCACGATACACCTTGGAGTAGTACTGCCTGACACAACTCCATTGGTCTAGGGTTTTGAGCTTGGCCGATATGATGTGTTTGGTTGGCTTTGTGCCCGTTATGGCTCTCTTGACCTTGATGATGAGCTTGGGTGATATGCCTTGATCTAGATGATTCTTTGACCCAGTAGTTGTTTCCCCCTTGGTCGATAGAGTGACTAGTTGATATCTCTATTTGGAGTCTTGGGTGATACATGTTGGGTCGGGTTCTTGCCCAACATGGGTTGAGTGGTGCCCCTTGTGAAGTACCTTGTGGTGACCAATATGGTGTGTTGGTTTTAGTTGGGCATTAGGCTTCCTTGTAGAGCCCTTGTATCAGATGTTGATGTGTACCTTGATGGGAATTATGGTGCGGGCTTTGGGCACCACAATCTTAGTCGATAGGGTGGTGATGGTTGTCCGACACAACCCAAACCCTAACCCTAGATAGCCGTTTAAGCTTTTTCCGATACACATAGATGCCCATCACACATTGACCTTGGATGCACGATATGCCCCATGAACCCAGCCACACGATACACTTCTTGGTCTTGGTTGCATGACATAGTCCTTGCATCTGAGCTAAACGTTAGCACCTTTGCTCTCTAGGTGCACGACACACCATGAAGTGGTTGCCCGATATACCTTGCCTTTGGGTTGGCCGATATGTGGCTAAGTGCTTGGTCGATACGCCTCTAGTGAGGGTCGTTACCCTACTCGATATCACCTATAGTAAAGGTTGCACTACCCATCACACTTCTAGTGAGGGTAGTGAGCACCTTTGGTGAGGGTTATGTCCATCTCGAAAACCCTAAATAGTAGTTCTTTATCATGTAGCCGCATCTTTTGATATATGGATGATAGTTGCAAACCTATGCTAAGTTGGATGTCTAAAGATGATGACGTTTAAGATGACAAGATACATGCCCATGTTTATAAGGTAAAGTGCATAATTGGATGCCCATGATTTGATAGTGGTGATGTAATTGATACAATATGACACACATATTTATAATCATGACATGTGCATCTACAAATCCTAATGACATGATAATCCGTAAGAGCTATGTCTGGTGATTTTAAGTTATCTCTCTTGACGAGCATACTAACCTTGTAGGTATATTAAATGGATTCATAGCCAGGTAAGAGATATGAGGTATATGTGTTTGAATAACACTACATCATGATGATAACTCTTGTTGATGAGATAACATGCATCACTAGTATAAGAAGATAGGTCTGGGGACCTGATGAAGGATGAGTGCCTAGTTGAGGTGTTATCCTCTGATGAGGAGATAAGGGATTGCAATCCCAAGATGTTGATGCAGGATGTTGATGCCTTGAGAGGCACTGGCAATCTGTGAGGAGGGATTGAGATCCCATGATAGTAATAGTGATAATGTAACTCAATGATGTATAACTTGGTTGCCTCAACAACTCACTTAAAATATACTAAATAATTATAGTGGAACATATCATGTAGTTTTACCTGGCCATAGATCCATCATCATCTGAATTTGGTGATGGTGAAATAGGTTTATCCTTCAGGATTACCTAGAGCGCATATTGTTGAATATACGGGGTTTTCTCCTAGCCGAAAATAGGACGATTAGAGTACAAATGTGGTTGTAGACTCGAGATATATGGAGCATGGTGAACATGCCCATGGCTCAGGATATGTGATAGAGCATGAATGCGTTCATGGCTCAAGAAGCACGGTAATCAGTCCCGTGACTCAAAAAGTATAACTAGCACTTATGTCAAGGTGAGCTAGAGATATGGGTAGCTTGCAGAGCTGACCCTAAGGCTGAGGCCATATAAGCATGAGACTGTGGTCCTACTTTGGTTTTCATGCACTGACCACGAGGAGGTGAGGTCATGGAGTCTGACTCTCCCATTGACCTTGTATGGCACCAGGTTTTGGGCTTCACAGCCAAAGGTTGGATTTGAGCAGGGACAACTCACTTCCTCAGGGCATAACAAAACATAATCCAACCGAATATTATATACTGCTTAGAGAAAAACACAAAGCATTGTTTGAGGCTTTTCTTATATAGATGATCTAGTTATACCTTGCAGTTATGTGTATGATCCTCATATTTTGTGATAAGTTCGTATAAATCTTATCTTGTCAATCATGTTCCATAAAGAAATACTTGGTTATATGCCTCCTAGATATCTTGATAATATTGAAGGTAATAATAGCTTCGCTCAGTATGCTGCTCATATTATCTACTTATATCAGTTATCTGCTTTATATGCTTTAAACCTATGGAGATTTTTTTAGTTTCGGCGGGGAGTTATGTTTCTCGCTGGGACTGTGTGTCTCACCCCGTTGGTTTACAACCTTTTTAGGTGATCACGTTAGACGTGGTGGTGGTCGTGAGGTTGTGGCTGAGCAGCTAGAGGAAGAACAGTAGAAGGAAAGAGGTGGACATGCTACTATTTTGGTGGTTTTGTAGTAGAGTTCTAGAGTCATCCTTGTATTTTCAGGTCCTCAGAGGTGTTTGACGATGTTTTGTGATGTATGGCTGATATAGTTTGTATATCATGTTGCTGGCCTTACGTGGCCCGTTATGTATGTATAAATAGGTGATGAACTCTGGTGCTGATAGTACAGCTGTTTCCTATAATATGTGGACATATATCAAGGCTTGTACATGTTTATATAACATGTTTCATTGCAGGATCTGGATGTAATAAGCTTTCTTTTTTATATGTTTCCGCAATCGGTTTTATTTATCACGTGTTTTTGGCAATATGTGGTTTATGGTGTTTCTGCACATTTTCACATGTCATCCTGTTGTCTGTGTGATGGTGGGGTGTCACACTATGCTACCCTTGAAAGTATTTCATTTTTCTCATGCAATTCTATTCTAGTATAAAAGTCATCAATTATTTTTCCTAATCTTTTCTTTTTAAATTTGTATTTAGATTAATAAGAATGTTAAGCATGAATAAATTTCAATAAGGGCTTCTTTATAAAGTTGATTGAGACTTACATCACTTACCTCAACCATTTCCTCACTTGTACTTTCCATGAGTTACATGTGGCATTCATCTTCATATACGCTTGCATCACTTGACAAGGACTCCTCCCGAGCAGTGTGGGATATCTCTTTGCCCTTCGTGTTAGTCTTCCTTCCGATGGCTAATGGTGTGGTGATTTTTCTTAGATTTTGGGCATTCATTCTTGTAGTGCCACTTTTGTGTACAATCATAGAACCTATGAGTGGAGGATGATGGATTTCTATTGAAATGATTACCCTTGGAGTCATGGGCTTCAAGGTCACTTGGGGACATACCTTCACTTGAGGAAGTAGGAGATTAGGTCATGACTGTTGTTGCACAATAGCTTCAAACTGAGCTTTGAAGATATCTTCTTTTTTTCTCTTGGCATCTTTCTCCTCCTATGTCCTTCTTCCTCTTGTTTTTCAAGTCTCACCTCATAGGCTTTGAAGTTACCTATGAGCTCTTCAATGGGAATGACAAAGAGGGTGTAATGGAACCATTTTTTGCCCAAATCCTAACTCCAAATGACTACAAATTAAATGGAGATAGGACCTAGGCATCCGTCCCTTGCTTGGAATTAACAAAGTGTGAATGTGGAAGCATAAAGATTAGGATACATGGATAGATAACAAGATAAAAGCACCAATCATAATCTCAAAATTCAACAAGTATTATTAAGCAACACTGTCTCATTATACGATTTCAATTACATATTAAGGAGTACAATTTACACATGTCTGCTCATGTACACTAGCAATCTTACAATAGGTACACCTGACATAGCTCACAAAGCCATAAACTTCTGGCCATCTCAGAACCTACAAAATATGTGAAACAAGGCAGGTCTTACACACAAGGTATTGAGTATAGGGTTTGAAATATATATATATATATATATATATATATATATATATATATATATATATATATATACACACACACACACGCATGCTTTGCATAATTTGAAAAGAGTTGCATAAGTAAACGGGAAAGAATAAAAAAGTTAAGTATTTAACAAAGAGAGAGCCCGTGTTTTATATCATTTGACTCATATTATACCAATAACATCATATATCATAAGGCTTTTGACTACTTCCCATCAGAAGAGTCTGTAACGGTGCTCAAGAATACCTAATCCTTTTATCGACATGGTCCTCCCTATCTTGAAAAATCAAGTAGGATACCCAAACTCATGTCCTTACCCTGAGAATACAAGCTAGTACACAAGGTGTGTATAATGGAGTTTTCTATATTATATTTGCAATTTATAAAACAATTACACGATACAAACATCAAGTACAATACTAGAGTACTACATGGAATTATTGGGCAAGTAGACATGCATATATATGTATCACATTTCAAGAAAGAAAGACATAGCTATATAATTATTAAATCCCATACATGATCATAGTTTCTTAATTTAACCTTGATCATTCGGATCACAACCAACCACCTGATTAAGAACAAGATTACACACATTAATAGATTCTCATCATTAACCCTAACTGACTTTATTTTAGAATTTTGGACAAGTAAGGTTTTGAGTTGCTTATTAGTGCATTTGATGATCTCTTATTGATTTAGGGTCCATCATAAGGGCGTGGTTCAAGTTTCATGTCATTTTGAGGTTCCATGCATTTTATATGACTACTACAAGATTCACGTTTCTCATGTACATTCTAGGGTCAAAGACTCATAATAGGGCATACAAGGTCATGATATAAACAAGACAAGGGATCAAAGCATAAAGAATGATTTAGATAAGGAAAGTGTGGACATAAGAATCACATTCTAATATGGGTGGATGTTCCCTAGGGTTTAGGCATCATATTCCCAACATTGGATGTCAACGTTTCAATCATGCATGTAATCATCAATATAGTTCATTTGACATTATAAGTCAACGTAAGACTTAGGTGGACATCCACATCAAGGGAAAGTATTATTAATAGAGTCAATCTTAGATTAGAGAAGGTATTTCATAATAACAAGATCCATGTGAGATTAGGTCACAAGAACCCCAATTCAAGGCATAAAGGTCACATTAGGAAAACAAGGGTTACAAACCCCACCATAGAACAAGATGGCTGATCATTGACTTTAAGGACACCAACCATCACAAGGTTTCTGATTTGAAAGTTATAATATCATTTGACGCATCAAGTAGGTCAACCTAGCATTTGAATTAAGTATAACCATTCATTCACATAGATAGTGTGCATTCAAAGCATTATGTGCCATAAAGACAAACATAGTAAAAGAGGATAATGGTGGATATGTACCATATGGAATCATAACATTACTGATTTAGAAATTATATGGTAGATTAAATAACAAGGATCTAAGTTTTTATCATCAAAATACATAAAGTGTGATCAATCATAGTCAAAGGTCACTTTTTTTTAGGAAAAATAGAGGAATTATAAGAAAATTCAGGTTATGGAACCATATCCAGGTTGTAGATCTTTTTGAAAAGATTAATTTGATATAATGGTTTGTCTTATTCGGCCAAGGGAAGAGGGATTTATGATTTTTCAAAGTTCTACATCAAAACTATAGGGAAAAAGTGACATACCCTTGATACAACATTTGATTGAGGTTTTCTGACCGTCGATCTCCCTTTGGACAAACATGCCTTGTATGCAACCCATCTGGCATTCCAGTGATGGGCTATGATCATCAATTGCCACTGCCCGCTCGGTACAAGTTGGGCACCACTGGCCGACGAACATATCATAGCCAACAACGCCTCCCAACCGCCTACCATTGTTGTCCAATGCTAGCGGCTGTGCGGGTTAGGCCACTTAGCGTAGAATCTCTTCTATTCCCATGCCCAAATAGGGGCCAAATAGGGGACCTCTTCCAGTTCTCCTAGCGCCACCAGCTGTGGGCCAAGGATAGGGAAAATGGGAGAGATAAGTTCATTGGACCCCGACAGAGGCCATGATCACCCTTCCTTGCTGTGTAGAGGTGAGATGTTGTTTGGGCGATCCATGCCCTAGCACCACCATGGATTCCATCCTATAGGAAGGGATGAACCAACGAATGGGTAGAACCAGTAGAGAAGGCAACATCCTCGAGGTTGCATTGGCTGGCGAGGGAAACCATGGGTGAGGGGAAAAGGGCTGGCGACCTAGCTACTCACACCCCGCAGGTTTTTCCCAGATGCTTCAGAAGCAAGTTGAAGTGAAGAACAAGAACATAGGGGAAATGAAGCTGGCAGATAGAACAAGAGTGAGAGGGGAAAGAAGCTATTGTTGGGAAGGGGGCTATAAATGTGTAAAATGTTAGTGGTTAGGTGTGGTTGTCCATAGTGTGGTCTCTTTCCGTTACTCGATATGGCTAGAGGTGGAGGACAACCTTTCATTCATCATCATTCTTTCCTAAAGAGGAAGACTGGAGGCACAAGTCTTCTCATGGAATGTGTGTGGCTTATGGGCCAAAAGGGGCCGACCCACAAGCCTAGGAAACCTTGAAATTGGTTAAAAATGATGTTTAATAGTCCAAATCTCAAAAGTCTAAGTCTCTATATTTAGAGTTTTGTTTTATACAGTTTTTACAATGTTGGAAAGAAAATCGAAAACTTTACAACATGAAATTCATTAATGAGAACCATATTCATATTGACTAGGTTCAATATATCTTGCAAGACAATGACTCATTAACTTATGAAACTTAGATAGAAGTCTCCGTTCAATTCACACATTTCGAAATTGAGCATTGTTGTAACTAAATTAAAGTGTCACAACAATCAAACCATGAAATTAATATACAAGCTAGACAATGTGTCAACATAGAGTGATAAATATCAAAATCAAATAGATAGAGAAAAAAATTAGGGTTGTCACATCCTTCCCTCCTTATAAGAAATTTCATCCTCGAAATTTGTCCAAGATCACAATTCATTGTCAAAGCCAAAATCCATCGAGTATAGGTATCCAATTATGGTTGTCAAGTCATTCCCCACAATGAGATGTACAATAAGTTATCATCATCAAGAGTGTACTCATCTTGAAATATACATATTTACTTATTGTTCTGTCATATTATGCAATCATCCTAGAATTAGGATTTTCCCATCCCTTAATATCCCTATATTAGGGTTTTTGTTTAAGTCTTCATATGAGAACAAGGTATATTATAAAAAACATATTTTGTCAATCATAAAACTTATGTGATCTTCACCATGGAATTCAAACGAGATTATCATTGGATGTGTATATTTCATCATTATACTAGATTTCATGCATGTTTTAGTTTTCCCTCAAAATTCTACCAACTTTCCCCATTTATGTTCATCATTTCTCATTGTGGATATGAAATTAAGGAATTTATTCATCATTATCATCATCATCATCATCATCATCATCATCATCATCATCATCATCATCATCATCATCATCATCATCATCATCATCATCATCATCATCATCATCATCATCATCATCATCATCATCATCATCATCATCATCATCATCATCATCATCATCATCATCATCATCATCATCATCATCATCATCATCATCATCATCATCATCATCATCATCATCATCATTGTCGTCATCATCGTCGTCGTCGTCTTCGTCATCGTCGTCGTCATCATCATCATCATCATCATCATCATCATCATCATCATCATCATCATCATCATCATCATCATCATCATC
The DNA here is from genome assembly GCA_963693085.1 of Alisma plantago-aquatica. Taxonomy (NCBI): domain Eukaryota; kingdom Viridiplantae; phylum Streptophyta; class Magnoliopsida; order Alismatales; family Alismataceae; genus Alisma; species Alisma plantago-aquatica. Next base: position 809,570,075 of record OY856413.1, on the reverse strand, counting down.
ATCATCATCATCATCATCATCATCATCATCATCATCATCATCATCATCATCATCATCATCATCATATCACATCTTCATCTTAGGTTATCTAGGCGACTCACTAGCCTTACCTTTATCATGGCTCTAGACAACTCTAGAGACTAGAACTATCCTCTATACACTTTCATCTAGATTCGATGTTACATCTATTTCTCTTAGGCTACATGGACATTCACTTCCTTTCTGTGAGTAGAAACATTTTTTATATGTACATATACTAATACTTGAAATAGGTTTTCTCCAACGTTGAAATGGGCAATGAAAATCACCATGCTCCATTTGAATAAAACCAAAACCAAAATGAGTTACCACACTCATTAGTTAGTCTAGTACCATGAGACATAGAGAACTAGAAAGAACATGGGGCACACCCATGTAGCTACCCTAAGAACATGCTCTAAACATATGCTTAGGGTGGTAATAAGTAATCCCTTTTCTCACCTTCCTAAACCTATAGCTCATACTACATGAATGAAGGAGGAGAAAACAAGAATTCTAAGGATTACATAAGTATAACCTAGTTCTATAAATCTAGGTTCTAACCTAGAGGCTAAATCAACTTAGTACACAAAGGACACTGTATTAAGTTTATAGGGTTGAGATGTAAGGTTGTGTTTAGTTTGTATTTCATGTAAGAAATGTTTGTTGTAGTTATTGTTCATGCTCTAATACCATCTGTCATGAAACCATTTATTACCCAAATCCTAACTCCATATGACTACAAAATCAATGGAGATAGGACCTAGGCGTCTATCCCTAGAATGTTACTAACAAATCACGAATGTGGAAGCATAAAGCTTAGCATACATGAACAAATAACAAGATAAAAGAACCAATCATAATCTCAACATTCAACAAGTATTATTAAGCAATATTGTCTTATTACAAGATTTTAATTACATATTAAGGAGTACAATTGACACAACTCTGCTCATGTACACTAGGGATCTTACAACAAGTACACCTGACATAGCTCACCAAGCCCATCAGCTTCTAGTGATCTCTGAACCTATAAAATATGCGAAATAAGGTGGGTCAAGCACACGAGGTGCTGAGTACATGGCTTGAAAGATACATATATATTTACTTTGCATAATTTGAAAAGAGTTACATAAGTTTATGAGAAATAATAAACAAGTTAAGTATTTAACAAAGTGAGAGCTCATGTTTTATACTATTTCCTCCAATTATACCAACAACGTCATATATCATAAAGCCTTTGACAACTTCCCATCGAAAGAGTCTATAAAGATGCTCAATATTAGCTAACCCTTTATCGACATGGTCCACCCTATCTTGACAACACAAGTAGGATGCCCAACCTTGTGTCCTTACCCCAAGAATACAAACATGTGAACAAGTTTTGTATAAGGGAGTTTTCTATGTTATGTTTGCATATTATAAAACAACAACACTAGACAAACATTAAGTACAATACTAGAGTACTACATGGAAATATTGAGCAAGTAGACAAGCATACATATGCATCACATTTGAATATAGAAAGCCACATTCATATAATTATTAAAGCCCGTACCTAATCAGAGGTTCCTAACTTAACCTTGATCATATATATCACAAGGATCCACCTGATTAAGAACAAGATTACGTACATGTATTAGATTCTCATCATTAACTCTAACTCACTTTATTTTAAAGTTTTGGATGAGTTAGGTTCCAAGTTTCTTATTAGTCCATTTTATGATCTGTTATTGATTTAGGGTCCATCATAAGGGTGTGGTTCAAGTTTCATGTCATTTTTAGGTTCCATAAATTTTATATGACTATTACAAGATTCATGTTCCTCATGTACATTCTAGGGTCAAAGACTCATAATAAGGCATACAAGGGCATGATCCAAACAAGACAAGAGATCCAATCATAAAGCATTATTTAGATCCAGAAAATGTGGACATAAGAATCACATTCTAATATGGGTGGATGTCCCCTAGGGTTTATGCATCATATTCCCAACATTTGATATCGATGTTTCAATCATGCATGTAATCATTAATATAGTTTATATGACATCACATGTCACCATAAGACTTCGGTGGACACCAAAATCAAGGGAAAACATTATTAATAGAGTGAATATCAGATTAGAGAATTAGAAGCATACTAAAGTGATGGAACCATATCCATGTTGTATATCATTTTGAGAGGATCAATTTGATATAATATTTTTCCTTATTTGGCCATGGGAGGAGGAAGTTATGATTTTTCAAAGTTCTACATTAAAACTATAGGGAAAAAGTGACATACCATAGATACAACATTTGACCATTGTTTCTGACGATCGATATCCCATCGGATGGACGGGCCTTGCGTGCACCCCAGCTGGCATCCATACAGTGGACCAGGTTTGTCAATTGCCGCTACCTTCTTGGTACAAGCTAGGCACCACTGGCCGGTACACTTCTAGAGGGCAACAATGCCTCTCGCCTGTCTGTCGTCACCTTCCTCTACTAGCAACTGTGTGGGTCCGACCACTCAGTGCATAAGCTCCCCTGTTCCTACCCAAATAGGGGCCAAATAGGGGAACTCTTCCAGTTCTACCAATGCTGCCAACAGTGGGCTAGGGACAGGGTGAAGGGGAGAGATTGGTTCCTTGGGTCCTGACGGAGGCCATGATTGCCCTCCTATGTTGTGTCGAGGTGAGATGTTGTTTGGGCAATCCATGCCCTAGCGCCACTATGGCTTTCGACCTGTAGGAAGGGATGCACCAACATCTAGGTACAACCAGTAGAGAAGGTGATATGCTCGGGGTTGCAGTGGCTAGCGAGGGAAATGATGGGTGAGGGGGAAAAGGGATGGCGACCAATCTACTCACATCCCTCTAGTTTTGCCCAGTTGCTTCAAAAACAAGTGCAAGTGAAGAACAAGAAAAATGGGAAAGGAAGCTGACAACTAGAATAAGAGTAAAAGGGAAAAGAGCAAGCATAGGGAAGAGGGATATAAATTTTATAAGGTCAGGGTTCGGGTGTGGTTGTACACAATGAGGTCCATTTCCATTAACCGATATAACTAGCGGTGGGGGACAATCTCCCCCACGTCATGATTCTTTCCCAAAGTGAAAGATTGGAGGCACAAGTCCGCTCATGGACTGTGCTTGGCTTTTGAGCAAAAAGGGACTGGCCCATGAACATAGGAAACCTTGAAATTGGTTAAAAATGATGTTTGAAAGTCCAAATCTTGAAAGGCTATATCTCCATATTTAGAGTTCCATTTTATACAATTTTTACAATGTTGGAAAGTAACTTGAGAACTTGACAACATGAAATTCATTAGTGAGCATTATATTCATATTGACTAGGTTCAGTATATCTTGCAAGACAGTGACCCATTTGCTTATGAAACTTAGATAAAAGTCTCCATTCATGTCACACATTATGAAATTGAGCATTGATGTAACTAAATTGCTCAGTGATCGAACCAACCATTTTAGCCTCTAAACCAGACCGCCAAGCAAGGAGGTTGCCTTGCCTATGTGGAAAAATCTCGGTCATCCTTTACACATCAAATGGTCCTCTATTTTTTCGATGAAAGGTATTTTGCCTCCTCTCTGCTCGAAATTGCAGCAAATGATCAGATCTTGTTTTAATTGTTAAAAATAGATCCTAGTTTGAAATATTATGAACAAGTAGTCTATCTTGATCAGAAAAATCTAGTGAATCGATTAAAAATACCTTGGAAACTTTATTCCAAACTATTCTCACTAATATATCTTAATCTTGGTCTATTGCTTATATAATTAGTCTAAATGACTCTATTTATGGTTAATCTTGACTAAACACTGAAAACCCTAATTCTTGACTCTAATGTTCAAATTGAGACTCTAAAATCATAATTGACCCATTAATGATCTAGATTTATATTTGTTGACCTGATGTTAATCTTGTACATCCTTGAAATACATTTGACCCCTCAAACTGATCATGAATCCCAATTATGCTAATTGATCTTGATTATGGTATAGAAATTTGATGATAACTTGAATGATGACTCAAATATTGATGATAATAATTAGGGTTAGCAAATATATTCCTAAAATAATTAGGTAGATCATCCATCCTTGAATATGCTTGACACTTGAGTAAATATTGAAATCTTGATATAATGTTGACTCTAAATGAATGATCTACCTTAACGATGAATAGGATTGGAAAACCCTAATTTGGTGTACTTGGTATTGGTCTATAATATGATCTTGACTCTCAATCCATATCTTGATTGATCTAGGAACTACTTGAGACCCTAATATTCTACTCTCGTTGTTATATACCTAAAATCTTTGGTGAAAGGTACGCTATTATATAACACCTTCTTGATTGTATTGAAGATACTTTTATGTATCTATTGACCATATGCTTGGCTATTTACTTGGATGAGCTATTGTTCCCTATAATTAGTCTTCTGTTTTTCTATACTATATTTTGAAAAACATGAAAACATAAATTGCATGCCCATTATGACTGCCCGTATATTGATAATGATGATGATATTGATAATGTTGATAATGTTGATATTGAGTGAAACAACCCCCTCATTTGGAGGTGGGACTTGTACATTGGCCTCCTATGTTCCTATGTTGAGAAGGAGCCTAGTGACCTTCCCCATCACATTGGGGTAATAGAGTCACACAAAATATATAAGAACGTGTCTCAAATTACAGCATAATGGGAACTCGTAATAAAAGTTGAACTGTTTGAAAAACTTGTCGAATAAATGTTGGTTTTGCAAATTGCTTGTTACTCTTTTGAATATAAGTCCTACCGAGCATACTATTTTGTTATAAATCATTTTTCTTCATTTTGATAGTGTACTGTGCAATTGAATGATTGTGTCTCAATTTTCTTGATTTTAGGCAATACAAATGGATTATTAAATAAGATCGCTTCTGCACTCATACACTCTGATGACAAAGATAAATTAGGTATATCTCCATATTGGGTTAGTTTGTTCTTTGATTATCCAATTTTTGAGTTATTTATTTCTTATTGTATATGCTAGTGTGTTAGATCCTATCGGGCCACTGAGGGATGGGCGCTTCAATCCCTTTACCACTATTTAGGTAGTGAGATCAGGATTGGGGTAAGAACGGTTCCATGAAAGTTGGTATCAGAGAAAAACACACTCCCATATACTTTAAGTAAATAATTTCTCAAGTCTCTTACACCCAAGAAATCCTAAAGTCCATAATGGTGAAAATTGAGGTGTCTAGGCTCGGGGTCCTGGAATAACTTCTCCTATCCGTCTTCATAGTGGCTGAGATCCCCCGCTCTACCTGGCCTCAATTGATCCAGAACTGGACCTAAAGGTTCTCTTGTGAAACCTTAGAGAGTCTTCTAGCATCTGATCTCTTCTTTAAGGACAATCCTAAGCCACCCATATAGATGAAGCTTAGGTAGTCTTCTCATCTCATCACGTGGTTCTTCTCATGACCTTTCACCACATGATGTCTCAATTATGTGTAGCTTATGCATGGGAAAAGTGAATATTTCTAAATCTTAAAAGTTAATACCATGATCTGACCTTAATTTGAAAACTTGATTTTGATCAATTAAGCTTGAAATAAAATACTCATGTATGACCCCTAATATCATGAACACTCAATTTTGACTATATGCTTCCTATGTTTGAGATTATGATATGGTGAAATAAGGATGACTTATACCTTATACCTTATTGTTGATAAGGTCCTAATTTGATTAATGTTCATATTGCCCTATTGTTGATTAAACCTCAAACATAATTAAGCAAACTCGTATCCTATTTTATACATATCTTGATTATGCTATCAAGTGGCTAAACCTAAGACTCACAAAATCATGATATAAGACTATGATGCAAAAATCATTTTAGCCATTTTAGCCTCTAAACCAGACCGCCAAGCAAGGAGGCTGCCTCGCCTAGGGTCAATGATTAAATCATATATATCAAAGTCCTAAGATCCAAATTCAAGATAATAGGGCAATAATGTCAAGATTTGTAATTCTTTCCTTTCATGATCAAGGTAGTGATATAATTTGGAAATCGATGGTTTGAATCTAGTTCCATAATCATTATATTAAAATCGAGATTGCAAAAGACATCAATAGTTAATAGGAAAAATGATTTTTGCATCATAGTCTTATATCATGATTTTGTGAGTCTTAGGTTTAGCCACTTGATAGCATAATCAAGATGTGTATAAAATAGGATACGAGTTTGCTTAATTATGTTTGAGGTTTAATCAACAATAGGGCAATATGAACATTAATCAAATCAGGACCTTATCAACAATAAGGTATAAGGTATAAGTCATCTTTATTTCACCATATCATAATCTCAAACTTGGTACTAACACCACTTCATCATTGAGCAATAGAGTATCAAGGTCAATGCATATATTGTCCAAAGTCAGCATACGAGTCACAAATATGGAAATAATCCTATGGATCACAAATTTGGAGAGATCATGTTTTAGGTCAAACAAATAGAGTTTAAGTGTCCAAGGTGACTTTCTATCCCAATATTTTAGGGTCCTAGCCTCTACATTGGCCTAGGTGGGGTTATGCATATATGATTTTGAGATTTCAAATTTTAATATTTCAAGTCCACATCATATTTTCAATATCATGATTTTCGGGCTCAAAATAAATGGGGAGGTCCCACCCTAGTCCTAATGAGAGCAAAACCCTAATTCATAAGTCGAGAAGTCAAGATAGTCATCATTTCAAAATTTTCAAGATTTGGATTTTTGAAGTAATTAGTCATATATCTCAATGTCCACATAGTGTGATCATAGGATTTGTATCATTATTTGAGATTTGATAATCGTGAGTCAAAATTCTATAATCAATATCAAGAGTCGAGATTTTAGATACCAAAAGTCATACATCCAAAATTTGATCATATGTATAAATATTCCAAAACTAGGGTTTATATTCCTATTTAGACCTTAGGGAAGATCACTCATCTATATTCAATTTCTAGCAATAATATTCAAGCAATATTTGATCAACATGTCAAAATTTCATTATCATGGTTTCCAAGGTTGATGAATGATCTAGACTTAGGTCTATCTAGGAAGTCAACCTCAAGCTATACTCAATATTTCCATATGTCATTATCAAATCAATATTCAAGATTGAGTATCAACCATGGGTTTAACCTATTAGGCTTCGGTCAATCCAAATAGGGTGAAAGATAATACCTTTCCAAACTCTAAATAATAAATAGGATGAAAATTTTAGAGGTAGTCAAAATAGGGATGTGACCTAGTTTAGGGGAGTCATGAGTCAACTACCACCCTAATCTAGCACATTACCAACATTAGTTATTATCCATTGAGCTTATTCAAATAGAGATATTATCAATGATTAAATCATATATATCAAAGTCCTAAGATCCAAATTCAAGATAATAGGGCAATAATGTCAAGATTTGTAATTCTTTCCTTTAACGATCAAGGTAGTGATATAATTTGGAAATCGATGGTTAGAATCTAGTTCCATAATCATTATATTAAAATCGAGATTGCAAAAGACATCAATAGTTAATAGGAAAAATGATTTTTGCATCATAGTCTTATATCATGATTTTGTGAGTCTTAGGTTTAGCCACTTGATAGCATAATCAAGATGTGTATAAAATATGATACGAGTTTGCTTAATTATGTTTGAGGTTTAATCAACAATAGGGCAATATGAACATTAATCAAATCAGGACCTTATCAACAATAAGGTATAAGGTATAAGTCATCCTTATTTCACCATATCAAAAATAGGGTTGTTATGGCATGGTAGAAAGCCCTCTATCGACTTCTTTCCTATCTTTGGTTATCCTCGTTTTGATTTAAACACAAATATTCTCTCAACAAGTTTGATGCAAAGTCCTATAACACTTTTTTTTCTTGGCTATCACACTATAAGTAGAGCATATAAAGCTTTTAACATTGAATTGTTTGAAGTAGAAGAATCCATCAATGTTAAATTTGTTGAAACTATCCCCTCTATTTCCAAGAATATTGTGAATGATGATGTTGTATATGAGGTAATTCCTCAATAAAAGAGCTTAACATCAAAAATAAATGGAAAGAGGTGGTTGAAGATGGAGAACCAAAGGATGATGAAAAGAAGGATCCTACTCCCCAGTTTTATAAAGATCACCCTAAAGAGGACATCATAGGCAATCCTTCTGAAAGGGTGAAGATACAAGAATCCTTCAAAAAAGAAAAAGAAGACAATGCCTTCATCTCATAACTTTAGCTAAATATTGTCAAAGAAGCTCGTAAAGATTATGAGTGGATGCTAGAAATGCAAGAGGAACTAGAACAATTCAAGAAGAACCAAGTGTGGACTTAGCGCCAATACCAAGTGATAGAAAGACATTGACACCAAGTGGGTCTACCATAACAAAATAGATAAAATTGGAAAAGTGGTGAGAAACAAAGCAAGCTTCTTAGCTCAAGGATATAACCAACATCAAGGTATTGATTTTGATGAAACTTATGCATATGTTTCTAGACTTGAATCTATTCGAATGCTAATTTCCTTTTCTAGTCATAAAAATTTCTTACTATATAAAATGGATGTTAAAAGTATGTTTTTGAATCGTAGAATAAAGGAGGAAGGTGTGTGGCTCAACCTCCCGACTTTGAACATGACAAGCTTCCTAACCATGTTTATTTGTTACAAATAGCTCTCTATGGTCTCAAACAAGCCCCTAGATCTTTGTATGAGAAATTGAAAAACTTTTTGTTAGACAATGTCTATGTCATGGGTAAAGTTTATTATGAACTCTTTCTTAAACACACTTTGAACAATTTTTTTATTATTCAAATATTGTTGATGATATCATTTTTAGTGGGACCAATCTTTATCTTTTTAACGAGTTTAGTTCTCTTATGAAAAGTTATTTTGAGAAGATCATGATAGTGGATCTCACTTTCTTCATTGGCTTCCAAATGAAGAAAACAAAGGATGGAAACTTCTTCAACCAAGTCAAGCAAACAAGTGAACTCTTGAAGCTCTTTGGGATGGAGAACACCAAGCTAATAGATACTCCCATGCCAAACACCTCCACACTTGATAGAGATGAAGAAGGAGAAATGGTATATGAGAAGCTCTATAGAAGTATCAATGGTAGCTTACTATACTTAGCTGCCTGTAGACCGAATATAATGCTTAGTGTTGGCTTGTGTGCTAGATTTCAATTAAACCCTAGAAAATCCAATCTTACAGCTGTTAAGAGGATTCTAAGGTAGCTAGCCAGTAGCCAAAGTTTTAGACTACAGTATTCCAAGTCAAGGGACTTTACTCTTGCTACTTATAGTGGTGTGGATTATGTCAAGTTCTTAATTGATAGAAAGTGCACAAGTGCCACTTGCTTCCTACTAGGACCATTATTAGTTTCTTGGTGCTCGAAGAAATAAAGCACAATAGATATTTCAACTACTGAGGTTGAGTACATTGTAGTTGTGAGTTGTTGTTCCCAAGTCGGATGGATGAAGCAAATGCTCCAAGACTTAGTGTTCAATATGATGATGCTCTTATCTTTTCTGATAATACTAGTGCAATTGATTGATGTTACAATCGTATATTGCATACTAGAGAAAAAATATAGTGGTTCACCATCATTTCCTTCATCACCACATTGCCAAGAAAGATATCTACATCACTCATGTGGACAAGGAAGACCAACTTGTGTATATTTTCACTAAACCTCTAGATAGACAACAATTTTCTTTCATTAGATATAAAATAATAATAACTTCTCTTGATGATGATAATATGCCATATATCTAAAATGTTTACTTACCTATAAAATGTTTCTCATAAATTTCTTGTCTTATACTTGTTTTGTGGTACATGTTCCTAGTTTTAATTCCTGTTTTACTTATTTTTGGCTATTTTTTGCAAACGAGTGTTTTATCACAAAATCATATCTAATAATGAGTCAAACGTGCCTTAATATGTTCAAAATGCATGACAGGCCACATAAATATATTAATGTAACACTCTAGCAGCCTAGAATTTAATTTCAAATCTTCTTGATAGGCTTTCTTGTCATTAAAGTTTTCTCTAGGGAAACTCGACTGGCAACATGTGCAAGGACTGAACTCATAGTAGTGTCGGCTAAGTTTCCCAAATCTTGAACTTGAATGACTTGTTGCTTGAAAATGTAAAAGGACTATCGACCAATTTTATCCCTCTCAACTATGGAAAACTTGACCGATCAATATCCCTCTTCGTTCGTCCTTGACCCCAAGGTCTCCCAAAACCCTTTCCTATCCTTAATATGTCGTGTCTTGACGTTTCCTATCCTAACCTAGACCTTGGGAGGATTTCTACTTGCATTTTCCTCCCTCTGTGGTGCCTTCTTAACCTTGTTTCTTCTCCATGGCATCCAACCAAAGGAAACACATAGGTCCAACAGGAGTTCCATGTTCTTCCAAAACCTCTAGGGTCATTCTTTACAATGGTACCTCTTTCATCTCTTCACATGCAGTCAATCATTACAAGGAGCTGTTGCCTAGAAATTCATACCCTTTTAGGCCATTGTTAATCCCTATCAATGCACTGTTGAAAGAGGTTAAGAAGATGTTTACCAACCAACACCTTGATGCTCTTTGGTAATAATGCATGACCTACAACAAATTCCTATCGAGCACAAAAGTGGTGCATGCATTCTACTCCAATCTTACTTGGAACTACACCACTTCAGTTCCTCCTCCAAATGCCCAGGTCATTCAATCATCCATGGATGGGGGTTCAAGATTCAAATCACTAAGTATTCTCTAAATACTTACTTGTCTAGTTCCTCATCAAATTGTATGACTTCCTAGCTTATTGAACGGCCTAAATCGCACGTCCAAAAGTGGAGTAGATTTGAAGTAGTCGGACTTTTACATTTATTACCCGAAACCTTCTAGGCCCCCGCAACTTTGCTTACGGGGTCGAAGTAGATATACGAGGTTGAACACAGGTACAAGGGTGGTAGTGTCGAGAACACGAAATCGACATGTTACACTCCGGAAAGGGTAAGGAGATGATAAAATTCCCCAAGGGAACATCAGGATAGGACAAATAAAACAAAAGAAAACTATCTCCAAATGGGGCTATGCGGAAAAATAAGGTTTTAAGCATTTATCAGTTTTTAGGGGTTTTCGTGCAACGGAAACAGAGAGATAATACTAATGCTATAGTAAGGAATGTAGGAGAAAACTTCGGTAAAACAAGCGGCATCAGAAACATATTGTACCCCTCCTCTCAAAGTGGGTACCTCTAACCAAGCATCAACACCCTTCTCAAGGTTGCTGGACTTAAGTTAGGGTGGAAAGGTCACTAAAGCAGCTCCGATCCTGGGCACTCTCGTGCTCTAGTATCGGACCAAACACTAGATCCACAACACCTCTCTCAAGGCTTTTGCAATGGGAAAACACGATTCGGTAGCTAATCGAAACACGATCCAAGCGTACAAGCTAGAGTTCAGATGTTAAACATAGCAATCAATAACAAAAGGGTACCAAACATACAATAGCAGATAATTAAAACTCTTCCAATTCCATTAACATATAAGGGTCTGATTACATTGCATAAATAAAGGAAGTAAATGATTGAAATAAATAAGATAAGTGTCGCCTTCTTGATTTAGAAGGGCGACAGACAGCAGCAGACTTTCCAACCCGATACTGGGCAGGGGCCTTGCCCGATACACATGTGTCGGGTGACACTCCCTCTCGGGCGACAGGCTCACGACAGGCGGATGTACCGCGCGGGACGCCCTGGCCCGATATGATCATGTCAGGCGGCACCCTCTCGGGCGACACGCCGTGACTGGCGATGCGTATCGGGGTTCGGTATCATGTCGGGCTAGAGTGTTGCTTCCAGGTAATAGGTACTCCTATCGGGCATTCTTGTTGGCCGATATCGGCCTGCAGTGATGCCCGGGCCGATCCTAAGTGAACCATTCCCTCCCTCTCGGGATGGGGAAGTGCTCACCTAGAATTTCCCGGCACACCTCTGAGGCACGACACGCGAACTCCAGATGCTTTCCTTGGCTGGCTTTTTGAGGATTTTCGAACTGTTTTTCGGCTTCCTATAGCTGCTATTTATAGGCAGTGGTTGGGGGAAGTTATGGTTCTCCAGATGCCACGTGTCCTCCTTCAGCTCCATTATTGCAGCTTCAGGGGTGCCTGATATGTGTGTAGCCCGACACAAGGATGTCGGGATGTCAGTCAACATGACGAGTGGCGCCTGCCGGTGGGTGGCCTGTGTCGCGCGACATGCTTCAACTGTCGTGGTGGGTCCGGCTCCCTGTCGGGTAGAAGGCATGTCACTCATCTGCTTCCTCTTGCGTGGCGCCCTCGTGTCGCGCGGTAGTGTATCGGGCAATGACCGTATCGGCCGACTGGTTGGTAAGGAGGCTGATGCAGGTGGAACGTGTTCATGGGTCGGGACGAGCCTTTTTCCCGATAAATGTGTTAAAAACCGAGGAAAACTCTACAAATGATGACAAAATTGAGTTAATAGCATCATGTGGCCTGTTTATTCAAAAACATGACAAAAAAAAGAGGAAAATAGTTAAAAAGGGCACTTTTGATAACAAAATAAGGGCCAAAAACATCACAAAATTTGGTGTTATCAACTCCCCCAAACTTAAGCATTTTGATTGTCCTCAATCAATCTTTAAACTTTGTTTTGTGATTCTTCTTCTTGACCGATATAGTTTCCAGACTGTGGGATTGAGCAAGCATTGAGATGTCTCACTAAGAATACGGCCCAACCACGAACATCAGACTTTATTTTTCCTACCTTATTTAAGCAAAAATTTTCTCCACAGCTTCGGCGAGACTTGGGTGTATGATTTCGAAGTTCACTTTCACACCAAACAACTTTTGGAGGCAGAAAGTTGTGTGTTTGGGTAGGCTTAAGGCTTTTTTGGATTTTTCTTATTTCCCATTAGTCCATCCAGGTATGGGTTTGTTAACGGGCAAGTGGTCCCTGTAGTCCAGGCCAGTTGGCCTTAGAGCAGTGATTTCACATCCTATGTACCACTGCCCCAGATCTACCATGCCTAAAGATGGGTACTTTTGGAAAACTAGTGTGTATATATATTTTTTTCTTTTTTATTTGGCACAACTCTCATGATTTTATTCACTCTCATAAGGCTATTCTCTCTTTTTGGGATTTTCATTGGGTAAGGGAAAACAAGAGGAATTTTTGATGCTGTTTGGGTAGCTTTTTCCTTCTGCATACACGTCTCTTAGCTGTTGCAAGATTATTTTTTGCAATTTTTGGCATGGAAAGTCGTAGTCTTTTTTTGTTTGAGGTTGCATTGTCAGAAAGACATAACAAAATTTGCATCTCCTTAGGCTCATAGAAAATAGACTGGCAAGAAGTCGTATCAGATTTTTACTATATAGTGTCTTTGTAGATAAGTAACGAGACAAAATAAGAAAAAATTTTCAACAATTTTCAAAATTTTTGTATGTGCATGCATATGTATATGTACACATGATATAGAAGAAGAACAAAAGAATAAAAAAGGTAAAAAGGTGGAGTCTGAAAAATTTTCAAAAATTTTATACCTCCCTCACTGGTACATGGTACCCCCCAAACTTACTCCACACTCTGTCCCAGAGTTGTGAAGTAGATAGGGTAGAGGTAGGGTAATGTTTGTCCAGTGAGGGTTAGATGGTGAGTGCGCCTGCGCCAGATAGAAGCTCCCATACGTATTCTCATCATTTGCTGTGGTGGTCGATGTGGTGGAGCTGGTCAGGTGTCACTTCGTTTGATATCCATTCCAGGACGAAGATGCCGCAGTCGTTCGATAGAGGAATTTGTTGTGGATTGCGGTGGCAGAACTGAAGCTCGTGACATTTTCTTGCTTCCATATCCAAGAATGGTTGTATCAGCACTGCCACCTCATCATAGTATTTTCATAGTAAGCGCTCGAGGGATTTCAACGCTGTCGATGTACACTGCACTGGATGATCTTTGTTGCTGTCTGAGCTGTTGTAGAAGATTCCTGCTCGTTGGCGAGTGTACATCATCAGGAGCATCTAGTGGTTGTAATGCAGGATGGGCAGGAATATTGTGTGTGGAACTGTGTGCTCCAACTCTGCCAGAAATGATTCCTTCGCTCTTATTTCATTGGCGAGGCACATGTCGTTGAACAACATTAGATGAGCTATGTATGCATGTTCAAACTTTGTCTGTAGTGTCTGGATGTAAGATTCCGCCACAGATACCGCCAAGCATCCTCCATCTTTTACCATGTCCCTTAAGTCATCCGTCGGGACTATGACACTGCCTACCTCATAGATGACATCTGCCGGGATAGAATCAGCTAACCTTTGAAGAATTGCGTTGACCTGCTCCTGCGTGAGTGTAGCGCACGAGAAGCGATCAAAATTGTTTATTAGTTCTTCTGAAGTTTTAGGAAAAATAGGGTCTTCAAATCCGTGCACTTCCCGCACGATCTCTAACTGCTTGCCTGCCCCATAGGTGTCAATTTCCATCTCGGCTTCTTTCTCTGGAGTGCTGCTGGGTTGTGAAGATTCGTCTTCTTGATCACTGTCCAGCAGCCTCCCTGGTACCCCTGTGTCTCGAAAATAGTGCCCTTCTTTGATCAGTAGCAGGGCGTATATGCTCCTGAGGCGGTAAAAGTTTTGTCCCTGGAGGTGTCTCATGTATCGAAATATGTTGAGCAACTGCATGGCACGTAAGACGATAAAGGTTCTGTTTCTGCTTCCCTCTTCTGCTTAGACGGGGAAGTCTCGGATAGAAAAGAAGTTCCAAATGTCGTTGTGACATTTGACTCCTTTCTTGATAGCTCATAGAAGATGTAGCGGTAGAAGCCTTAGATACTTGTCTTTCGGGCGACTAAAAATAAGCCCGGAGCGTGGCACCTCATTGTTGCTGCAAGTCAGCAGCTGGACGTCGTGGTTCCTGAGGTCTTCCACGCAAGGGAACCATACGTTGCGGTGCTTGTACGGGGCCAACACCATGTTCATGTTATGCTCTTTGATGTTTCGTAGCATGTTGGCCACCACAATGGAATCTAGCACTCCCATCATCAGCCTTCTCACCAAGGTCCGGGTGGCGTTGTATACTGTCCTCCGACCTGTCCCGGCACTGATGTTCTCCATTATTGCACCTTCTAGGACCCTTTATAACCTTTTTCCTACGACGACTGACAAGTGTAATATGCTTCTGAGTGCTCCCCATCGTACAAAGAAGTAGTCATCACTCCAGATGATGTCTTCTTCATCTGCCTGCGACCTTAAGACCTTATTCAGCAATTTCTGGTCTCTAATCGTTAGGTAGCCGATGGCCCTTCTGTCAAAGTCAGCCATTTCGAAGGAAGGTAGCTCTGACGGCGTAGAGATCTTATCCACCGTTGAATGTCTTCCTCTGGGGGGGTGTCTTTCATTGGTGGAACATATTTCCCCCCTTCTCCCTCTGATTCATCAGAAGAGTCCTCCCTGATGCTAATGTCTTCGTTATCATCTTCAGCCTCGTCTAGGGGGACTGAGGGAGCTGTTTCTTCTAGACTGTGGGAGCTCGTATGTCCTGTTGGAGCTCCATCGACCGATCTTTGTGGCGTCCCTTCCTCGGGTGTTGTGGATGACCCGCTGGAGGAGGAAGAGGACGATGATCTTGAGGAAGCCACTAACGAGGAAGGTGGAGAGCCTGAGCCAGGAGGCGATGAAGACCTTCTCGGCTGCCTTCGGCGCGGATGGTCGTCTCCCATGTTTAGCCTTTCCTAGATCATGTCAAGGTGTTGGAGGGCCTGCTGAAGTGTGGCGTTTAGAGTCTCTAGTTGCCGGGAAGGCCAACTAGAGTCAGCAGTTCCCGTTCTTGGCTATTCAGCCACTGCTGGAAAAATGAAAACTTGCGGGTTAGAGAATTAAACGTAGCCGAGTGGCTCTCTGTTACCTCCCGCAAGTGGTCAAGCTCATGCCCTAGCATTTTCCTGAGCGACAGAGGGGCTCCTGCAAACCTCCCTCCTGTCCTCGTGATGCTCCTCTCGCATGAGGGTCTACCCTACGAGGTACACCCGAGCTCGATCATTCGCGAGGTGGATGCTGCTGGGCGAGGTGTCGACACCTTTGCGGCCGTCACTCCCTTGCCCTCTTGTCGTGGTGGAGATGGCCGTGGCATGGGTGGATGCTGCGCCACCTCCACGTTGTCGGCGATCTCTTCATCAGCTGCTATAGGGGACACCCGTGGTGGTGTTGGCGTTAGCTGTGCAGGTCCGAGCTCCATCTCAAGGATCTCACTGAACACCCCATCACTAGCGTTCGGCTGTGCTACTTCTTCTGCCTCTAGAGGCCGCACAGAAGTTTTGGGGGTTACGGCCGTCTCTTCCGCTGCAGCTCCCGTCGTTGTCTCGGCGACCTCTACGATCGCTGGTTCTTATTCAGCCACGAAAGGTGTTGTTGTTATCGTGGCTGGTATAGTTGGAGCGACGATAGCTCTAACTACTGCTGTCGTCGGTGGCTCTGGAATGGCGGCTGACTCGGAAGGTGTCGTTGAAGTTTTGTCATGCCTTGGTTCGAGAGGGATTGACTGTCCTCTCGCGGCCGCCCTCTCTTGAATTCTGGTGGTGGCGGCGTAAGCTGCTCCTACCGCCACAACTTCAATTTCTGCTGCGATGAAGACCAGCTTTTCTACGTCATAGGTGGCGTAGTGAGGTAGTGGAAGGAGGGTGTTTGTCCTTATGAACTTGTAGAAGAAGCTTCTCCCCTCCTTCTTTATGATGCCTGCCCTCATGAGGTACTTGAGGTCGATCAACTCATCTCCCCTAGTCCTCGAAAGACTACGCGGTTTCTTTAGGTAACCTACCCCAATCGTGACCAGATTAAAGATGCCACCAATGCAATATTCTTTAGTGGCATCTTTTATCGGGTGCAGCATGTTCAGCAAGAAATGCCCCAGATTGATCACCTTACCCTCCATCATGTGCCACATTAGGTGGAGTTGTTCGGTGTAGACGTTGCTGGACTCGTTTTTGCTGAAAAGCAGGCATGCTACCAGCTTGTGCACTATCCTCCAGAAACAGGAGTGTACTGCTGCCACCTTGCTTCCCAACTTGTATGATTATTCACCGGTCAGCCACTTCCAGAGTTCCGCGGGGTTGAACCCGTCTCCTTCGGTGATCCTTTCACCGTTATTCAGCACCTTCTTCTCCTCCTCATTGGAAGAGAAGATCTCGTTGAGCAGCTTTTTCAGAGATGACGTGCTCTGAGTTGTACATCCGCCCTTGTAGTCAGTCTGCTCCGCCATATTATTCAACGTCCTCAGGTGTATTCTTCACTTGGTGGAGAGACGACATGAACTCCCTCATTAGTTCAGTGTAGGAGGCGGAACGGATGAGGCAGATCTTCCTCAGTCCTGCCGCAGCGAGGACATTCTCCAGTCTTACAAAAATCCCCAATTGAATGAAGGATGACTGGAGGCAAAATCTGCTCGGCCTGTAAAGCTTAGTCGCCAATTCTGTGTATCGGCATCCATGCTCATCATCTCTTGCCACGAACCTTCCTGGTGTGTGGTCCAAGGGTTTTGCCGTTGCGGTTGGAGCTGTGGTTGGAGCCGTTACTTCTCTCGTCCTTGTTCTCTTTTCAGCGGTTGATGGCCCAGCCGCCTCGGGATTCAGGCATTTCTGCCCCAACGTTGTTGCTTCAGCTATGACCTCGGTGTCGATTCTTCTGCCATGTTCATCGAATCGAACGATGGTTTGCTTTGTACTGGCCATTTCTATCAGCATAAAACAAATTCATTGATCAATGAAATGTTAAAATTAATTTCAAGATAAAGATTCTGTCCGATACAAAACTACCCGATACCACTGTATTGGGTCATAACAAAGGACGAAACGATGCTTGCACAATAAGCTGGTGTCGGGCGATTCGAAGCCTTCAAACTAAAATCACCGTAGGTTTATGCCCGGTATGAGGTACGGGTATCGTTCACCAAAAGAACATCTTGGGAGATACAAAACTTGGATGATACTAGGAGAACTGTGCGCTAGGCTCGTTGCCCGACATGGGTGTGTTGGGCGATACTGTCGTTAGAAACAAAGTCCCCGATAGGGCCTTACTAATAAAATAATGTTTCGCCCGAGAATAAAACAAGCGAGGTGGCACAAGGATGGGCGACACGGTTATCGCCCGATATGGTGTATCGGGCAAGCGCGTGCTAAAGGCGTGTCGCGCGACAGATGTGTCGGGCGATACAAGGAAATTCAGCTAAAGTCATCTGCCTAATACATTATGCGATGGGGAGGTCGTGTCGGGTAAGGTAGGATGATACGGCTATCGGGCTATACCTTTGTTGTTTTCTTAAGCCTTCCGCGCGACACGAGAGCAGAAGAGGGTTGCGCGACACGGGAGCAAATGAAGGAAATCACAGCACGATACAGGTAGGTGAAAAGAGTAAAGGAAGTAGCCTGACACGGTAAATTCTCCATACTATTTATAGAAATCCCAACCAGGGTAAAACGGGTAATTTTGGGACGCGTGTCGGCCGTTGGGATAGGTCATTCCCGAGATGGGCAGTCCATCCGTCGACACAAGGGTAAATACTCCTTTTGCATGATACGGGTGCACACTACCCATGAATGTCATCCGTCACAGCTTTTGCGATGCCCAAAATACCATCACCTAATATGACTGTGTTCTATGTGCCGGTTGAGCTGCTGCCCGATACGAAAACTTTAGAACAAAATCATGATGAAAAACTTAAAAACAAAGCGGGGAAAAAGCGGTCGATGAGTAAAACATCATTGGCCCAGGGTTAAGTTCCCGGCCTTAGATAGTATCACCTATCCCAGTCCATGAAATAGAGTGATGGCCCATAAAACAAAAGAGTCAGCGCATGTGGCGCATGTGCTGACTCGGGCCTTATTATAGTCTAAATGTTCATAATGTTTGTTTTGCAGGAAAGTAAATAACATCCTATTCTAGGAAAAATAAAAAGCTCGGGCTGCCTCCCGAGGAGCGCTAGAGTTTGTGTCTCCAGCTCAACCGCTTTAGGTTCTTCACTTTTAGCCTCCTGCAGCATCCATACTCGCAACTCAATCTCTGCCTTTTGTGATCACAGCCCTGCCTTTTTGGCGGTTTCAGTGTTAGAGGGTATTTTTCCTGAGGAATTCTTTATTAATTCGACCATCTGAGATAATTGCTGATCAATCTAGTGTTGATGCGTCTGCATATCCGCCATCTGGACCTACAATGAGTTCAGAACACCTGAATTTGAAAGTGCACTCTGTGCCAACTGGTTATTAATTGTGTCTTATCTTTTTACAAAATCAAACAATTGTCCGACCACGTCTGATTGGTTTGGAACCTTGTCCTTTCCCTGCTCTTTGGCTTGACCTTGGTATTTAACTTGTCCTTGGAAATTTCCTTTGTTTGACTACAAGGGGGTGTTTTTGATGAATTGACTATGTCCTCCCCTTTTCTCAAAGGTTTGAGGTGGCTTGGAGGAAGTATGCAGCTGATGTGAGTTTTTAGCTGCATCTTTGTTTCCATAACTGAAACTGGGATGGTCCGACCTTTTGAAGTTAACAAAAGAGACATTCTCAGTCTCCTCAGCCTCAGATTCAGTATCGCTCGATGCATCGGGTCAGGTGTAGATGCAGCTATCTACCCCGTGTCCTCCCTCTCTACAGGTAACACACTTCATAACCTTCTCGAACTGCTTCTTTCCCTTCCCACTGGGCTCTTTCAGCTACTTCACATCAGTTGCGATCCTATGGATCTGAGAAGTGATGGTCTCCAGAGACTTGGATTCAAAAGAAAGTCCTTCACCAGCCTTCTTAGCTTGTCCCCTGTCGGATCTATCATAGTCAATTCTGGCTTGCAGCTCGGCCATGTTTTTGATGATCTTCTCAGACTTGCTCGACTTCTTTCCCAGAAAGTCACTTCCTGCTACTGCATTCAGTGAAACCCTTTCCTCAGGGGTTAAACTATTATAGAAGGTGGTGATCAAGAAACCTTTCTTGTAATTATGATGAGGGCAGTCCCTCTGATATTCTTGATATCTTTCCCAGGCGTCATGGAGGTTCTCGCTTGGATTATGCATGAAGGACGTAATCCTTTGTCTGTTCCGGACGGTCTTCTCAGTTGGATAGAACTTGTTCATGAAGGCATCCGCCAATGCACTCCATCCATCAAGAGCTTGGTGGGGCAGCCCCAGATACCAGGATAGAGCTTTATCTTCCAAAGAAAAGATGAAACCCTTGCAATAGATTACCTCTCGGGGAACTCCCCGCATCTTGATGGCGTCACATATGTTTTTGAAAGCATCCAAGTGGTGATAGGGATTGTCATTATTAGAATTCCCTCTAAAGCTTTTATTCTGAATCATGGAGATAATTGATGTCTTGAGCTCGAAGTTGGTGGCATTGAATCGTGGAATGACGACAGGGCATCTGGAATTGTTAGCCTTTGTGGAAGCTAACTCTCTTAGAGTCTTTTCTTCTTCATCTGAATCATCGTTGTCGCTGCCTCCCTGATGCTATTCCTGATTATTGTGGTTCCTCCTCTGCCTTCGGTGATGACAATGTCTATCCTGGCGATGATCTTCCTCGAACTGCTCCTTTTCTGGATCTTCAGGTTGATCATTGCCGTCATAGCGGTCGTTATCTTCTGGTGGGGGTGCGTGAGGTCTAGCCCTCCCTTGGCGTTCACCTTCTGAAAGGGGTTGTTCAACATGCGGTGGCATGTTTGATGGTGTTGGCGCTCAGGTTAGATGAAGGTCTTCCCTCTGATCACCTGAATAGCATGTAAAATTAAGTTAGAAAAATCTATATCAATAATATGAATTACTTATTTCAGGTTTAAATAATAATAAAAAAAGAGAAAAAGAGAGTGTTGTCAAGCTCATTTCTAAGCTTGAGGCACTATAGTATAGTTAGTGGATTCGGGTTCGTCAATCATACCATTTTTCCTTGTCCCCAACAACGGCGCCAAAAAGTTGTCCAGCATAAATCGCGCGTCCAAAAGTGGAGCGGATTTAAAGTAGTCGGACTTTTACATTTATAACCCGAAACCTTCTAGGCCCCCACAACTTTGCTTATGGGGTCAAAGTAGATATACGGGGTTGAATACAGGGACAAGGGTGGTAGTGTTGAGAACACAGAATCGACACATTACACTCCGAAAAGGGTAAGGAAATGATTAAATTCCCCAAGGGAACAGCAGGATAGGACCAATAAAACAAAAGAAAACTATCTGCAAATGGAGCTATAAGGAAAAATAAGGTTTTAAGCATTTATCAGCTTTTAGGGGTTTTTGTGCAACATAAATAGAGAGATAATACTAATGCTATAGTAAGGAACGAAGGAGAAAGCTTCGGTAAAACAAGCGGCATCAGAAACATCATGTATCCCTCCTCTCGAAGCGTGTACCTCTAACCAAGCATCAACACCCCTCTCGAGGTTGCTGGACTTAAGTTAGGGTGCAAAGGTCACTAAAGTAGCACCGATCCTGGGCACTCTTGTACTCCAGTATCAGACCAAACACTAGAGCCACAACACCTCTCTCAAAGTTGTTGCACTGTGAAAACACGATTCAGTAGCTAATCAAAATGTGATCCAAGCGTACAAGCTAGAGTTCAGATGTTAAACATAGCAATAAATAACAAAAGGGTACTAAACATACAATAGCAGATAATTAAAACTCTTCCAATTCCATTAACATATAAGGGTCTGATTACATTGCATAAATAAAGGAAGTAAATGACTGAAATAAGTAAGATAAGTGTCGCCTTCTTGATTTAGAAGGGAGACAGATAGCAACAGACTTTCCATCCCGATATCGGGCAAGGTCCTTGCCCGAAACACACGTGTCGAGCGGCACACCCTCTTGGGAGACACGCTCATGATGGGTGGATGTACCGCGCGGGGCACCCTGGCCCGATACGATCATGTCGGGCGGCACCCTCTCAGTAGACACGCCGCGACTGGCGATGTGTATCGGGGTTCGGTATCGTGCTGGGCTAGAGTGTTGCTTCCAAGTATCGGGTACTCCTATCGGGTGTTCTTGTTGGCCGATATCAGCTTATAGCGATGCCCAGGCCGATCCTAAGTGAACCATTCCCTCCCTCTCAGGATGGGGAAGTGCTCACCTAGAATTTCTCGGCACACCTCTGAGGCATGACATGCGAACTCCAGATGCTTTCCTTGGCTGGCTTTTTGAGGATTTCCGAACTGTCTTTTTAGCTTCCTATAGCTTCTATTTATAGGCAGCGGTTGGGGGAAGTTATGGTTCTCCGGACACCACATGTCCTCCTTCAGCTCCATTATTGCAGCTTCAGGGGTGCCCGATATGCGTGTCGCCCAGCACAAGGATGTCAGGCTGTCAGTTGTCGTGATGAGTGGTGCCTGCCGGTGGGTGGCCTGTGTCATGCGACATGCTTCAACAGTCGTGGTAGGTCCGGATCCCTGTCGGGTAGAAGGCGTGTCACTCATCCTCTTTCTGTTGCGCGGTGCCCTCATGTCGCGCGACAGTGTATCAGGCTGCCCTATCGGGCAGTGACCGTATCAGCTGGCTGGTTGGTAAGGAGGCTGATGTAGGTGGAACGTGTTCGTGGGCCGGGATGAGCCTTTTTTCCGATAAATGTGTTAAAAACTGAGGAAAACTCTGAAAAATATGACAAAATTGAGTTAATAGCGTCGCGTGGCATGTTTATTCAAAAACATGACAAAAAGAAGAGGAAAATAGTTAAAAAGGGTTGTTTTGATAACAAAATAAGGGCCAAAAACATCACAAAATTTGGTGTTATCACTTACATACTATGACCTCCTTGACCCTGAAGTCTTGTACAAGAGTTTTTGACCATGAGCTTAACCTTCTTGACATCCCCAAAACTCTAAAGAAGCCTGAGGTTCCTTATAGGAAGAAAGCAATCTCACCATCTTCTTATCTGGATATTAAGACTTTCCTGCTTACTCTCCTACATAACTATGATATTCATCCAAAGAAGAATCAAATAGATACTACAGAAAACTTGGCAGTGATCATGTATTGTCTTCTTCAAAATATCTATGTCAAATGGGCAAGATACATTCTACAACACATGATATGCTATAACACAAAGAAGAACACTAGAGACTCCCACCTGCCCCACCCTGACCTGATTTGTGGTGTCTTTCAAGATAATACTAAAAATACCTTTTCAAGGATCTTGGCTACAAAGCTAGTAGGAAAGGAGTTTACACCAATGACACCATTTTCAACAAGCCCTTTCACCCCACCTCATCTATTCCAAGTGATTCCAACTCAAGCTAAGATCCTATACCTCCTCCTAGACTTAATCACACCTCCTTTTCAGTGTCTAATGAAACCCTCACGGGATACATGATGCACCAACATGCTTACAACATGCATGTCTAAGAGAACCTACACCAAGATATTTTTCAAATAATGTAAAACATGAACTTGTCCTTCTCCCATCCTTATCCCACATACCAGTCCTTCCCAGCTGCTTACTATGTCACATATCACTACTACAAAAATGGCTTATGAAATCACTTTCCATGCGTCAGTTATTAACTAAGAACCGACGCCTAAAACCTACATCGTCAGTTTAAAACACAAACCAAAATATATTGTATAGGAGTGGCCAAACACGGGTATCGCTTTCTATTTAGCGTCAGTTTGAGAATAAACAACTGACGCCTAAAAGAACCTGCCAAATCCAATTTATCCAACGAAAAAAATTAGGTCCAGAATGTAACTAACATCTTCAGTTATTAAAAATATAACCGACGACTAAAATTTTTTCGTGCGGGACATTTTTATCATCCTAAAACTGATTCCGATTTGTATACCCGCATTGTCCGCGCCCAAATTTTTACACCCCTATGGCATCGGTTTTTTCTTAGTGACTGATGCTGTTATTTTTTAGCGTCAGTTTTTTAAAGAACCGACGCTTAAGTTTAACTTAACTGCACCCGTGCGAGGGACTCTTCCCCTTTCTCTGTTTCATTCCTCATTCTTCAGTTCGCGTAACTAGGTCTGACGATTTCTTCTTTGCTGGTGTCGCCACCGCTTGATTGCTTCTCTACTGGTGTCGCTGCCGCTCGATTGCTTCTCTATTGGTGCCGCCGCCGCTCACAGCTCCTCTCCTCTCCTCTCCTCTCCGCCGCCCCCGCCAGTGGCTGCTTTGATCGGCCGTCTGCTCCTCTCCTCTCCTGCTAGGTCTCTTCTCCTGGTCGCCCGCTCACCTCCGTCGCCCGTTTATTGCTTGCTTCTCCAGAAACCCACCCTCTCACTCACTGCCGTCGCCTCCCTCTTTCCTGCTCGCTGCTCCTGTAGGTATATCCTTTTCCTCATCTTCTCCACCATGTTGTGAAATTGCAGGTTGGCACGGCCATGCTAGGCAGCACGACTGTGTTGGTAGCACGGTCGTGCTACGTAGCACGGCCGTCGTGGCTGATTTTGTGCTATATTGCTCAATTATGTGTGTATATTTGTGTATTTACTATTTTTTGCTATTTTGTGCTATTTTGTGCTTGCATATATTTGTGTTTAGGGTTTAGGGTCACATGTGGGTCTTCTATTTCTAAATTTATTATGTGACCCTAATTAATACATTATAACATAATTGAATTGTGTATTTGTGTTGTTGTAGGTGTTGTTGACTTATTGTTGATTTGCATATATTTCTTCTTCAGCCTTCAAGTGAGGTATAATATTCTCACTCTCCCAATGTTCCATTGTGCTCCATTTTGATTCAAATCTTTGATATGGAATGATGGTTTATTTACTATTTATTATTTACTGACAAGCATGATTAAATGATGTTACACAAAACTTAGGATATGAATGATGAAACTAGGATTGTAGGTATAAGAATGACAACACATGTATTTGTTGGCCTAGAAACCCATCTAAGATTTACTCATTAGGAGTAAATCTTGGATAGTCCCCAGTTTGGGACTGTTCTTGAACACCTAATCTCACTTAGGATGTAAGTGTATAATGTGTATTGGGTTTTCAAGAAAATTTCGGCAGCATTTCCCCGTTTGTTCTCTAAGTACATATGTACTTAGAGAACAGTGGGGAAATGCTGCCGAAATTTTCTTGAAAACCCAATACACATTATACACTTACTAGTGAGATTAGGTGTTCAAGAATGGGATAGGTGGTACACATTTATTATATATAAGAATGACAACACATGTATTTGTTGGCCTAAAGTTTTAACCATGCATAAACTCTAATCTGTTAACCCTAGACCCTAATCTTGTTGTAATATATAGCTTGTTTTCTCTTTGATCATAGAATGGATAGATCATGGATGTCCATTCGCAATCACTGCACCCCATAGTTTATATTTGGTCTTGAACAGTTTATTAGATTTGCCGAGGAACATAGGAAACAACCTGGAGATAGGTTCTATTATCCATGTAGGCATTGTGGTAACAACTTCAAAGTCAGCACTAGTGACGAAATCAAAAGTCATGTCATGTGCAACTGGATTGTACAAGGCTATACAGAATGGCACTGGCATGGAGAGATTTCAAACCCGAAACCAGTTGATGTCGATAGCAGTGCTTGTGTGGAAGAAGAAATTGCCTACAATGATGTAGATGTGAATGAACCAGTTCCAGTAGACATCGTTGATGCGATGTTGGATAGTTGTGGGGTAGAGCACACCGATCCACCTCCCATTTTTAGAAACATTGTGCATGATGCTGAGATATCGTTATACACAAGTTGTACTAAGTTTACGAAGATTAGAGTTGTGTTGAGATTGTATAAGCTGAAAGCTAACAATAGATGGAGCGACAAAAGCTTCACGTCATTGTTGTCTTTGTTGAAAGAAATGCTTCCTGAAGGAAACGAGTTTCCAATCAAAACATACCAGGTAAAGAAATTGTTGTGACCAATGGGAATGGATTCCAAGAAGATACATGCATGCCCGAAGGATTGTGTATTATTTTAAAAGGACTATGTGGATTTGAAAGATTGTCCAAAATGTGGTGTGTCACAGTATAAATTGACGACTTCGGGGGAGTCCAAAACTGGTTCTCCTACCAAGGTGATGTGGTATCTAGCTATAATATCACAATTTCAACGCTTGTTTTCCAATCCAATAGATGCGAAGAATTTGAGGTGGCATGCAGATGTTAAGACAAATAATGATGGGATCCTACGACATGCGTCTGATTCCCCACAGTGGAAGAAGATTGATCTATTGTACCCTGAATTTGGTGAAGAAGTCAGGAATCTAAGACTTGGGCTTTGTACAGATGGGATGAATCTGTACGGGACATTGAGCAGCCAACATAGCACTTGTCCAGTCATGCTTGTTATATACAATCTTCCTCCCTGGCTGTGCATGAAAAATAAGTACGTAATGCTATCGTTGTTGATATCGGGCCCTAAACAACCTGGAAATGACATCGATGTTTATCTTGAACCTCTGATTGATGACTTAAAGAAACTCTGGGGTGAAGGTGTGATGACCTATGATGCTTCACGAAGAGAGACATTTCGTTTGCATGCTATGTTGTTTTGCACTATTAATGACTTTCCAACATATGGGAATTTGTCTGGATATAGTGTCAAAGGAGCTAAAGCGTGTCCTATATGTGAAGAGAACATTGATTCAACAAGACTAAAACATGGCGGTAAGACTGTATATCTCGGTCATCGAAGGTTTCTTACAAAATTCCATCCGTATCATAGTAAGTGTAAAGCATTCAATGGATTGAATGAGGAACAGAGTGCACCTAAACCTAAACTAGGGGAGGTTGTTTATGAAAGAGTAAAAGACTTTTTCAATGAATTTGGTAAGAGATCACAATGTACTATGGCCACACAGAGTGACAAATCTTTATTCAAGAAGAAGTCAATATTTTGGGATTTTCCTTATTGGAGTTCTTTCATAGTCAGACATTGTATTGATGTCATGCATGTTGAGAAAAATGTTTGTGATAGTGTCATTGGTACTTTGTTGAATATACCAGGTAAGACTAAAGATGGGATAAAATCCAGACTGGACTTACGTGAAATGGGAATAAGGTCAGAATTAATATAATTTCGTGAAATGGAAAATCGGAGAACATACTTACCTCCCGCTTGTTAAACATTGTCTAGAAAGGAGAAGAAAGCTTTTTGTGAATGTTTGGTAAATGTTAAGGTGCCACATGGTTACTCATCCAACATCCGTAGATTGGTATCAATGAAAGATTTGAAGTTGATAGGTCTTAAATCTCATGATTGTCACACTCTAATGCAAAAAATATTGCCTATGGCAAGTAGATCTATATTGTCGAAGCATGTAAGGTTTGCAGTCACCAGACTTTGTTTCGTTTTCAACAGTGTGTGCAGCAAAGTTATTGACCATGATACTCTCGATAAATTGCAAAGAGAAGTGGTTGTTACCCTATGTCATCTTGAGATGTATTTTCCTCCATCGTTCTTTGATATCATGGTACATCTTTTTGTCCACTTGACTAGGGAAGTGAAACTGTTGGGACCAGTTTTCTTGCATTGGATGTATCCCTTTGAACGATACATGAGCGTTTTTAAAAGTGTTGTTCGAAATCGTTATCGGCCTGAAGGGAGTATTATCGAGGGTTGTGGCGAGAGAGGTTATGGATTTTTGCAATGACTTTCTCAGTGGTAATGACACTCCTGATAATGACAAGAATATTGACGAGCAATTTGGCAAAGGAATTTTGGGATCACGTGTGAAAGTAATCAGCCGTGAGCTATTGGAACAAGGTCACTTGTATATTTTACACAACATGGACGAAGTGAATGTTTATATCGAGGAACATACCAATTTCATCAAGAGACAATATCCTCGAGCCAATACAATGTGGCTTGCTAGAGAGAATAACAAGACATTTATTAAGTGGTTTGAAGATAAAGTCTTACATCAACTATCTCAAACACCAGATGATATTACTGAAACTATCAAATGCCTCACCTTTAAACCAAAATTGACTGTTATGTCTTATGAAGGGTATGACATTAATGGATTCACATATTACACAAAGTGCCAAGATGATAAGAGTGTTGTCCAAAACAGTGGGGTCACCCTTCAAGCATCGACTATGTTTTTTGCAAGTGCAAAGGATAAGAGTCCACGTGAAGCTAAAATGTCATATTACAGTGTCATTGAAGACATATGGGAGTTTGACTACATAGATTTTAGAATTCCACTCTTCAAATGTAATTGTGTTGATAACACCAAAGGAGTTATAGTGGATGAATTGGATTTCACTTTAGTGAACTTTGAAAAGATTGGCGAGAAGGGTGAACCATTCATATTGGCATCACAGGAGAAACAAGTATTTTATATCGATGATCCTGCAAATGATAAATGGTCGGTTGTTGTTCATGGTAAAAGACAGTTCATTGAAGATCCTATAGATGAAGAACAATACTATGATAAGTATTATGACTCCAGTCCATTCTCAGTTGGGTTGCCAACACCAACAAATATTGAAGCTAATGATGACTTGTATGTGCACGGAGATCACAATGAAGGATTGTTAATTGATAAAAAATTGCAATATTAGAGACATGTTTATATTTTTTTATATGTTTTATTTTTCTAAATTTGAACTTTACAATGTGAATTACTTTACAATGTCAATGTGAACTTTACAATTTGAATTTTACAATGTGAATTACTTTACAATGTGAACTTTACAATGTGAATTACTTTACAATGTGAATGTGAACTTTACAATGTGAGCTTTACAATTTGAATTAATTTACAATGTGAACTTTACAATGTGAATGTGAATTTTTAGATGGCTGAGCATTCTCCTGATGAACGTGCTGATGATTACCATGAGGGTGAGGACATCAATGTGTCGCCTCACAATGTAAGTTTTAAAAATTTATCATATATTTATATCTATATGTCCATTTATAGTTATATCTTGTAAATGTGTTTATTTTGTCAAATTTTAGGTTGATGATGCACATGTACCATCTGAAGCACTTGAGGCACTTGATCAGCAGCACCAAAAAGTTGACAAGAGAAGGGGCATCACTATGATGAAGAAGTTAATAGCGCAAAAGGGCAATGGACCCAAACTTGTTGTGGATTTTGATAATGCAGGAAATGCATCTGGTGTGAATCGCAATTCGTTTGTTTCATATCTTGGGTATGTTACTCGTAGCCATTATGGTTGTAAGATATATTCTTGGCATAAAGTTCCTAAGGATAAGAAAGACATAATATGGAAGGATTTACGCGTGAGTTAATATTAATTTGCAATTCTATTTTGTAGATTACTAATTTTTTGGATACTAGTTAATAGCAATTCTATATTTGAATTGGATGAAAAGTTGCTTCGTAAATGTGTGATGCAACTCTGTGGGAGAGTCCTAAGGAACTATAGGACAAATCTCACCTGAGAATACATAAAAGAAGGTGACAAGAGGAAGAAGACAACCACAGAACAGTGGAACTTCCTGGACCAAGAAGAATGGGACGCATTTGTTGCTTCAAGACAAACTGATGAATTCAAGGTATTAGGCGTCAGTCCCAATCTCATTAATATATGTTGTATTCACCTATTCAAGATTAACATTTAGTGTTACTAACCAAATCATTAATGTGCATACTAACTAGGCCCTCAGTGAGGCACAAAAATCAAGGCTTGCACTGAATGTGCATGACCACACAATGGGTCCAAAGGGGTATGTAGGCATTCACCAAAGACTACAGTCTGAGGCTACTGCTCAGTCTGCTGCTACTCAAGAGTCCTCTACTATAGGTAGCACACCTCTTCCTCGCCATGATGTTTGGATAGCTGGGAGGCAAAATAAGAAGGGAGAAATAAGGAAGCCCGCAACTACTGAGGTGGCTGCAAATATGTTAAAATACAACTCTTACAGTAATCGTTCGAATATTGATTATTTGTGGTGTTTACTTAATTACAATTTTTTGTTTTGGTGATTAGCGGGAGCTGCAGGAGCTGAGGAAACAAGCAAAGTTCATCCCTGAGGTCACAAGGGATGAATTGACAGTTGCTCTGGGTAACCCAGAGCATCCTGGACGTGTTAGGGAAGTAGGCGTTGGTGTGGGCATCAAAGCTTTTTTTGGGCCATCCCAGTGCAAACCTGTCCCAAAAGAGGGACTTTCACAAGAAGAGGTAACATATTCTTTCTTTATAATGTTACTGTAAAAGAGAATTCAATAATTAGAAGCTAACGCTTCTTTTATCCATGTATAGGTAGATAAGCTATTTGATAGGAAACTCGAAGAAGCACTAAAAAAGTGGCAGGCATCTCAGACTGCCACTTACCAGACAGTACCTATGGCGTCTCACTCTACTCCTATTGTAGAGGTTGGGAGTAATCCTGTAGACCCACCACCTAGCACATCCACTGTAAGTATTTTTATGACATAGTAACTAGTTTTTTAATTCAAGATATTATGTTTTCAAGATGATATGTATATATGAAATTGTAGTCGTTTCAAAAAAAGATGATATGTATATATGTATATAACATTCTTTACACAAATATTTATAGGGGTTGAAGCCATGCCGTCTAAAAAGTAAAGAATATGTCGTTGCAGAGGCGTCGACTTACCCATCCCTACTAGGGGAAATGTTTCACAGGTCTCCATTACCAGCTGGTTGGATTAATGTGAGCCCGGTACATATATTCTCCAAGTGGATGGATCTTCCATTGCCATATGCCCACCCAGATTGTGAAAAGCTTGGTGAGGCAGAAGGCGGAGTGATATTGTGGCTAAAAGCGGATGTCCTCTTTACGAAATTGTATGGTAAATTTACATTACGTTAAATTATTAGTGTGTGTATATGATGTCAGTTGATCTGAAATTATATATATATATATATATATAGGTTAAAAAGAAGACACCCACAACATCTAGGCCTCCACCTCCACCTCCTACATTACCCAGTTGGGTTCCACATGACCTACCTATTCCGTTAGGTCCTAACTGTAGGGGTATGGAAATATGGTTAGGTGAACATGATATAAATTGCCCTATAACTATTTCTATAGATTCAGATGTTGTAGGTCAATCATACGAAAGCAACCTATTTATACAAGATATTTTGGAGTTGTTTTGATATGATTGGCTAAATACATCTGTGATAGAGCTGTGGATAAGGTGAGATCTTCTTTATACATCCATATACCTTGTGTAGGATATGGTGATCTGGTTTCTTATTTATTAATGCATGTGTAATTAATACATGTTTTGCAGCTACTTAGACAAGATATGTGCAGATTTTGCATTCGAACATGTAGGATTTTTTATTCCATCTTTGATTAGTCTAGTAGCTAAAGACCCTCCGTCAGTTCAACAATACTGTTGTGAGGCTTTTACAAATTTTGTTCAAAATAAGATGACGGTGATAATAGCTCCATTCAATGTAGAGTAAGTTTACTTTGCTTATTATAATTTGGACTTAAGAAAATTACATTTTTATTGTGGATTTTGAGTTATTAATTTTTAACTTTTTTACCTCTAGTGGTATGCATTGGGAGTTACTAGTAATTGTCCTCGAGATGTTCACTATCTATTATCTAGATCCTAAGGGGAGTAAATTGAATTCAAAATATGGACACAAAATGAAAATGGCATTATTCCGGTGAGAAATATTTCATTTTCATATCCGTTAACATATGTTATTACATTACTATTTAATTATGCAATGTAGTGCGTTACATTAACATGTAGGAGTTTAGATGAGTTCAAAAAGGTGGGAGGAAAGGTTCCCAAGAAAAATAACCAGAAAATAACTTGGAAGAACGTGGAAGTAAGTTCCTGACTGCAATGTATATATTATTTATGTGAACATTGCTTAATTAGTTGTATTTTTTAATATTTTGTATGTTTCAATTTATAGTGTGCTACACAAGACAACGGATGGGCATGTGCATACTATGTGATGTGATTTATGCACATGATTATCAAATATGCCGCAGTGGACATCGATACTATTAATGAGGTATCATATAGTCTCATTAGATAATATGAAATATATCAATCTTATTTATAGCTCATTAATTATATATATACATCATTCTCTTTGTAGGTGTCTAAAACTGACCACACTACAAGAAAGGCCTTACCAGATGTACATGCTCCCTATATGACGGGAGAATTAAATGATGTAAGAGAAGAATGGGCAACAACCATACAAGTAGTGGGGGTTTTAACATATAATTTGGATGTTGATAGCGAATAATGACAAAAGAATGATATTTTGTAAATGAATTTCTGAATTATAATATATGTGTGAATGTTTCTACATGTCTGGATGTTTCTACATGTGTCTGAGTGAAAATGAATGAAACTGTTGGTTGCTATATGAAAGTTTCTACATGTGTGAATGTGAAAATGAATGGAACTATAGATTGCTAGCTACATGAATGTTTCTAAATGTGTGAAAATCAAATGGAACTGTAGGTTGCTAAATGTGTGAATATTTTTGTTGTTAATTTTGCAGGTTTATTTCCTATTGTTGGCTGATATCAATGGATGTCGTAAAACCTGCAGTTCATAGCTAAACTGCAGGTTTCTCATCCTGCGACCAACCACAGCAAGTCTGCAGATTGTAGAAAAAAAACAATAGACGTCGGTTATTTGTATAAAACCGACGCCATATAGTTACAGTGTCGGTTTCCCTACTCGTAACCGACGTCTGTTTTCTTAACACCACGGTCGTGGCAACGGGCCAGACACCACGGCCGTGCTGACCAGCACAGTCATGGCAGCGGGCTAGACACCACGGCCGGCTGAGCAGCACGGCCGTGGCATCGGGCCAGACAAACACGGCCGTGCTGGCCAGCACGACCGTGGCAGTGGGTGAGATGGCATCGGTTATCCCTAATAAACCGATGCTGATAGTGCCCCAGATGGCACCCTTTCTGTGGTGCGAAGGTATATGGTGTCAGTTTCTTATCTAATAACCGATGCTGATAATCCCCTGCTAGCGCGTTTTCAGTGGCGCATGTAGGGTTTTGGCGTCGGTTTTTGAACTGACGTGTAACGGTTGGGCTTTTAGCATCACCCAAATAGGTGTCGCTTAGAAACCGACACTAAAGGCCTTAAATAACCGACACTAAAGGTCGGTTATGTACTAGTGTATGCATATGATCAGTTCCACCCAACCCACTAGCCTTCCTCTATACCCCCTACCTCTGATGGTGTACCTACCTTTGCTTCCTACCCTCAACTGAGTGCCTCTCAGCTACTTGTTCTTCCTCCTGGCCCTGCCTCCAACTTGCTTTCTGGCATTGATGTGGTTTTACCACCCAACCTTGAGTAAGAAAATGCTTTAGATGCTTGATGCATGCCATGGACTAAGCAACATGGCAGGTGGCCTGTTATTCGCTCTTTTGGACCTCATGAGGATGAAGAGATAGCTGATGAGGATGATGATGATGAGGCTGGTGATGATGATGATGATGAGGATGAAGATGAGGATGAAGTCTCCGATGAGGATGAAGGCTCTAATGTCTTGCGATACCTTGAACTACTTCTTGTTAAGATTTGCTTTTTCCATTCTATTCTACACCAACGCAATCCTAAAAGATGATATTCACCTATTTCATACTTGTAAGAGGTGATGTGCAATTCCTACCATACAAATCCTTGTAAGGTTCCTAGTACATACTCTTATAATATCTTTTATTTTAATCTAACTATATCAAACTCAAGAAAATAACCCAACAAATTGAAAAACTAGAGCAGACATGGTCTCAAAAGATCTTATAGGTTCTAAATAGTCTTTCTGATTAACCATCAATCTATTGGTGAAAAGTTGTACTGAACTTCAATGAACCCCTAAGGTTGCATTTAGACGATCCCAAAACTTTATGGTGAACTAAGGTTCTCCATCTTACACTTTAATAGTGTCTACATTGTGAAAAGAGGCCATCTCATAAGTATACATTGATGCCAACTTGTCAAGTTAAATTCCTTTTGATTGATATAAACGGGCTAATTTTTTGATAAGGTCAAGAACTACACTAATGGAATAATTCCTCCTATCTGTCCTTGTAAGACCATGTTCTAAGAAAGCAACACATCCTTGCCTCATCATGTTTTTGCTATAAATACTGAAACAAAACACGCAGGGAGGATCTACATGTATCCTTTGAATGACCAAAAGATATCACCATCATTAAACTCTAAAACCATGGGATTACAATCTAAAAGAACATTATACATCAAGAATATAACCATCCCTATGTTCAAATAGAATCTATGCATATTATATGGAATGAGATCCACTTAGGTGTTGTGCCTTGTGTAGCAGAGTACACAAGACAAAAACACATCCCACAAAAGGGAAGAACTTGCTAAAGGGCCAAAAAAAGCTGATCACATTTACTACTAACATGCAAGATATAAAGGATATCACCTCTCTTGTGACAAATAAGTGTGTCATACTGAGGTCAACTTGGAATTGATAAGTAACATGGAGCAGTTATGTTAGAACGAAATGTCCCATATGACATTTTAGAACTTGTGGGTTTGTGACTCCATTAGGATAAGTCGTAGAATAAGATCAACTGTCACCAATGGATGACCATGAACCTGAATAATTCCTAGTAGTTGTGATGGTAGCCTACAAAGTGTGGCCTAGTCCTCTTCAAAATTGTTGTACTACTATCTAAAGTGCAAAATATATGTCTATTTTTGTGTCCCTTCTTAGTACAATTGAGGGAAACATGTCTTCACATGCTCACACTGGCTACATTGATAAAACTATCTTGTCTTAGAATGGCATGGACTAGAGTGATTATTAGGTCCTATACTACTTTTTTTACTGAGCCAACCCTTTGATGAACATTGAAACTAAACTTTTCTCCCTAGAAGGAAGAAAACTTTGACATGTACCCTTACTAGGTGACCGTTGTGACTGTACTTATGCCCTTGGATCTAACACTTCTTGTCTCTTGTATTGTTTTTGTTGTTGTTGTGACGTATAATACATTTTCCTTATGAAATTACCAAAATATCTCTATTGTTATGTAGATGAAATTATTTGATATCATGATTACCATCATAATCCTTACAATCCTCCTGACTGCCATAACAAAAGTTGAGATCTTCACTCACGTTTCTTGAGTAGATACCAACTGTGCCACCACCAAATTCATGCCCATCTTAACCGTATAACACTTTTGTCCTATATGGAAGGTAAGTAAGGACACAATATCAAAAAATCCATAAATTGTTCCTCATAGTTGTGAAATAAAAATGTTCTCTGACTTAAGTGCTCAAACTAATTCATCTTCTCCTCTAGGTACTACTAAGGAAAGTACCTTCCGTCAAACTACATACCAACCTCATCCTAGATAATCACTTCTTCAGGAAAGTTATCCTCCTCCACTTCCAACCATTGGCCAACACTACTCTTCATAGGTAGATTGAATGACTAATATTTCCCTCCTCTTCTATATCTAGGATCCAAATCCCTTCTTGATCTCGTTCTACCAGATATTGGATCTTCCTGATCAGATGTCCGAAAAAACCCCATGTCACCCATTCTCTTCAACCTCTCAATATTTTTCCTGGACCCTAAGAAGAATAAGCACACAACGATGGCACATTGGGTGGAGAAACTAGTAGCATATCAACCATATATATAATGGTATAAATTTGTTGCCCAAACATATTCTAAAATGTCATGTCAACTATGTTGTAGGGTTTAGAGGAGGGAATATAAGATTTGTAGGTCCCACCTCAAGTAGTATATAGTTTAGTACCCTCTATCACTCTCCAACTGATGCCAATATAAAGCTACTTTTTACATTCTCCTCAAATGTTAAAACATATGTACACAATGATATCTAGTGATTATTTTATTTTGTATGAAAGTTATGTATAAAAATAAAGAAAACATTTACAATATCCATCACATTCTATGAAGATAACAACCTCCAACAAGTATGAGGATGAGCCAAGATCCAAAACACTGCCAAAATCCCACCAATTTCTCACCCATTTTATTCCTAGAAAACTCAAACACGAACTAGGTCAAAGAGGGTAGAAAGGAGAGAAATTTAGTGTAAAGATGCTACTTCCACTATGCTTACCCAATAACCATGACCAAAAATGGTAAGACGAGAGAGGATCAATAAGGAAAAGATGAGAGGATGTGATGATCTTAATTATTCTCAAGTCAAAACATTTATCTTTTACCATGGATTCTCACAACCAGGCTTTAATACCGCCAACCAAGAACATGCATGATCAACATTCTCAACATCGACCTTCTCATGCTCCAATGACATTTTAGCATCTCTAGGGTTTAAAAAGGAGATATATAAATGGTGGGTGTAGATATCTATTGTGTTTGGATGTTGGACATGTAAAAACATACCTTATACATGCTCCATTGGGCTAAAAATGATGAAAAAGCCCATTGACCAACTCAAACATCTCATTAAATTATGTACATATCCCATCAAAAAATGCAAAAATCCCATTGATCAAGCATAAATGATATTTTCCATAGATATCCAATTGACCTAGAACTCCCATCCAGCCCAAACTCCCATCAACCTATAAATGTAGCCAAGCTAAAATTTGAATGACCCATAAATCAAGTTGAACTGGAATTCTAATTGACTCACACAGAAAACATATTGGACAACATGTGAACCCTTTTATGTATTGATATAAATGCAAAAAGGTATACCACTATGAAAATACAGGTTTAACAACATCATTTTTTGTTTATATAAAACATATGTGAACCATGTGATAAAATTAGAGTTTATATTTTTGATGATTTCAAAACATAATTTGATCAATTTAGTACATCATGCAATATAGACATATAAATCTAGATTAAAAATAAGGTAGGTTTAAGATAAGGATAGGGTCTTACAGACTCCTATCATTGTATTTTTTCTTATGGATTTATATTATACCATGTTGAATAAATTATAGATTTTTACTTGATTAATCCAATAAATTCATTAAAACCATTTATTAACGTATACAACTGCAATGTTAATTGTCCTAACTAAAATAAAAAATCCATTAATAATATTTTCTATTTTTAGTAAAATAATTAACCATAGTAATCATTTATGCATATATCTATCCAACCAAGACTTATTAAACCCATTCAATTTATTTTGGGTATATTATTGAACAATGTGACATGCTAACACATTTATGAACTACACCTACATATTAGGCCATATTAGGTTATTAGGTCCTTTTGAAGTGCGTAAAGCTACGTTATAGAATTTGAGCCATCTAAGATGACCATTGCATTATGTATGGCACAAAGAGTGTAAATGTTAGGGTTAGTCGACTAAAACAATGGTTTTAGGTCCAACATCACTATTCATCAGGTTCACATCGTCAAATTCCCCAAGCCTAAGGTTAGCATTCATTAATCAAAACTTAGTATCTATTCATGGCTTATTGATAAAATACATGGTCAAGGTCATTGGTAACTAGGGTTATGGCTGTATGTGATTACTCGTGATACATGTGTTATTGGTTCACTTGGGTAAAATAAGGTGTACTAAGGTATACCTAAATTCTTATGGTGAAATCTATTTGAGATAGAAAAATAACATCTAAATCATGGAATTAGTGTTTTTAGGATCATGTTAAATGATTTTGGTGTCCTACATATTTCACTCAGAGGAGTGTGTCAATTCAATTTGGTTACAATGGGGGATTAGTTGTAGTCTGCAAGACATTCATTATCTTAGGTACCTTTTAAAGAATTGATTTATCCACATGTATTGACAAGCGATATGTATCTCCTTAAAATCATATATTATTATGTTTCCACTGATTTTGATAAGACTAAAATATTTTATCTAACTTTCCCTTACACAAAACTTGAAACTTATAATATTAAAGTTATCATTTGAATTACTTATATGGACACTATGAGGGAAACCTATGTTACTGACCAAAGTGCATCTGGACTATCTAATATATTTCACCTAAGACACTATCTTGATTAATCACATACCTTTGGATATTGATTGTATTGCCATTATTAGAAGTGGACTAACTTCACTCCTATTAATATTAGTTATATTGATAAAAGAAAGAGGCCATATTCCAAAATGGTGTATTTTCCCTATATATTAAATGGAGACATGAAAATATATTCTACATTAAGGAAATTATGTATATGAAGTAGTTAAGATGATGAGAAGTGTTGTAAGAATTTATTGATACGTGTTGTTGATTCTAAGGTAGATAAAGGAGAATAATTTTATATAGGAGTTGTCTATTGTTTTTGATTGCTCATACATTGTCCCTAACGTGCTTCCATGTTTACCTCCTATGAGGTATCTTGAGTTTGAAAGCTAAATCACAAAGGTAATCATCCAATTGCACATCCTATTTATATATGGCACCAACAGATTTGAGAGACCAAAGGACTTGGTTATATCAACTTTTAGATAAATTCTTAGATCGACCTATAACTTGAACATGGAAATCCCCAATATTTTTTTTCTTAAAAAAATAATGATGTAATGCATATTTGTATTTATTAAATGCAATTACATATACATAATAATTAAAACATATTTTTGCCAATATTCTATGATGTCTTTTATAAACTATATGATGCAATAATCTTACTAATATTGGTATTATATTATATTACAACAGATGAGGTTGAAGGGGACGAGTATGCCTAAATCCACTTTTTAAAGTCAGTGTGGAAATTATGAATTCATACTCATGCCTACACTAATTACAAATGTTGATGTAGTTTTTACGGATATGATAAATGGAATATCTAGCCTATTCTTATATTTTCATATATTCATATGATTTTAGATGATATTTTGGTCCATTCTTAACAATGCAGATAAACATTAACACTTGGAAATAACCATACATTTTATACTGTGACATTGTCTATAGACTAGATTAAGTATGTGTGAGTTTTATTTAAATCAAGTTTCTTTCTAAAACATTTATTTTTTAGAGAAATAAACAAACCAGATTCTAAGAAGCTAAAATATATGTTTTAGTGGGAATACCCAATGAATTCTACTAAGAATCTTTTTGATTTTGGTTGATGTTAATAAAGGCTTACACGAATTGATACCTTCATTTCTCCTCTTAACAATTTCATGTGGATGGATATTCATTTTGTTTGGTCATATGGTTGTGAATAATGTTTTCATGTGTTGAAAGAGCGGTTGGAAACAACACCCAACCTGACCTTTATTAAAGACAATTTAGGATATGTTAAGTTCCAATCATGCATCTAGGATAGGTTTAGGATGTTCAAGTTGGTATATTCATATCTTTGTCTAAATACAACTCAATAGAAATAAATATATATTCTACTCATGATTTTTATTGGTGAAGATAGACATGCATTGAGGACTCGATGTATTTATCCCTCTAGTAAGACTTTTTAGATTTTCACCACCCAAAAAAGTGTAAAATATGAATTTACATAGGAAGAGATCAGTCTAAAACAACAAATATGGTTGTACATGATCACATACATCATGATATTATTGATTAAAATTATATTCAGGTGAACATATCAAACCATGCCTTAAGAAGTAAGTAAATATCTTATGAGAAGTTCAATGTAGTTTGTGATAGAAGATTTTTTTGGTGAAACAATAGAGATGAATTGTGATGTCCCCGGATTTTGATTTCTCCAAACCCTATTGGGAATGAGATGTCAGAATTCGAAAACATCATCCAATCATATCAGAGAGCGATGCGGAAGCAATATGCGCATACATGAACAAACAACCATAACATACTCAACATTCAACATGCATATTTATACAAAATGAATTATTACAACTTGGATTCCAATTACATATTGAATGAAAATTCTACAAGTCTATGAACATGTATGCTAATAGGATCTTAACACAAAAGGTACAACCTGGACAACTACTCACTTCTCATCTTTTATCCCTAGCTAGCTCTGAACCTAAAACATACGTGAAACAATGAATCAACACACAAGGTGTTGTGCACGTGGGTAGAAAGATACATATATTTAAGGCTTTCATAATTTTGAAAAAGATTTGCAGAAGGAAAGAAAATCATAGAAAACACTTCTTTATTAAGCAAAATACGCCAATTTAAGTCATTTTCCTAGATGAATTGCATTATCAAGGTGGACTAGTACCAAAACATAAATATTGGGCCCATCCCCATGTACCAAGTACTCTAGGGAAACTCCCCGTACACCGTGTGCTCTAGGGAGGTGTACTAGCCAACATTAATGCTTTCCCTCATAAGGGGGATAATGAACACCTTAAATAACCACAAAGCATCTACTTATCATTTATGTTTACAAGTGATAAAACATCGAGTACTATATAGTTCTACTACATCCAATATTTGCAAATATAAGAGAGCATACATACATATCATGATTGCAAGCAAGAAAACCATAGGCATATACTTAAATAAAAACCCACATACCTGAGTTCAGAGATTCCTATATATATATATATATTCTGGATCATCTACATCTCTGGTCAACACCTGATTAATAACAATTAATCATCATTAATACATGGTTCATTATGTCCTTGATATTTTAGGTCTAAGTTAGGGTTTAGGCCAAACCTAGCTCAATCTGATGTTAGGATGGTGTCTAATATTTTTCTACCGATCATACAGTCATTTTAGAGGTATGGTCCAAAATTCATATTTTTCTGATGATTTGTCTATTTTCTAAAACTAAAATGAGGTTAAAAACATTAAATTATGCATTAATGAGAAAATACCTAATATTTAGCAAATATATTCGTATTATATTCCATAAATTGGTTTCAGTAATCATTAGGATTCTATAAGAATTTTCTGAGAATTAATATCTCCTGAATAATATTTATTTCATTTAATGAATCCTAAAAAGGAGCTTTTTAGTCTAAATTAATTATCATCATTGAAAGTGGTTCAAGGGTCTAATCTAGGTGTCCAGTAATAAAGAGAACATTTTCCGAGAATTTTGGTATATTATTTGTATTTTTCTGATCATTGAGCTAATTGCTATGAATTATTCAATAACTGAGCATTTTTGGGTATATTTACCTTTTTCAGCCTATCTGGGACTGCCACGTGTCCACTAAGAGGGTGCAACTTCACTTGTTGGCCGCCTGGTTCAGCTTTTGGGCTGGCCGGTCCAATGCTGGTTTGGGCTCGGTTCACTTCTTCTGGACCGCCTGGTTCACCTTTGAACTGGATGGTCCTTAATTGGTCCTCTTCTATTCTGAGTGAACAGGGATTATGACGGTTTGCCAACCGGTTCACATTGGTCTGATGGGAGCTGGACCCGGTCTGCTTCCTCCCTCGTTCTCGTGTGAACGGGTTCACGCGCTGCAAAATCCATCGCCGCCTATTCTCCTCTCCCGCATGAGGGCCAGGACAGCCGATGCTCACGTTCGTTCCCCTGGATCACGCCACCGCTGATGCTAGCATTCCTGCTGACAACAGACCACTCTATCAACTTCGTCATCTCCACCTAACCACCACCGCTGTGACTAGTCCCCTCAAAGATCTGTCTTCTGGACGTGAGCTGCCGCCAAGGCCAAGGCTCTCTGTCAGTGAGGAATCGGTCACTATGGGCGCTCCTCTACTACGTGAGATCTACCTCCAAGTCTTCCCTTCATGATCAGATGGTCTCTCCATTCCGCGCTAAATGTTGGCGTGTGTGAGCGACGTCGTGACAGGGATCTGTGGTGCCGCTGCCTCTGCCCTCTTCTCCAGCTAGGAAAAACGGCCACCCACTTCTTCTGTGTAGATCTGCCGCCGCCTGTTCTTCGGGTGGGTGATTGATAGTCGACCATGGTGGGGCGACTCATAAGGGTGATCACCATCTACGGCGCAACCTCGTTAGGGCTCATCATCATCAATGTGTAGAAATAGGTTCCTCCTGGATCTCAGATCTGGTAGCCCGCCGCTTCCTTTCTCGACTGCAGCTTGGATAACACATCAGAAGGCCTGACTCCTAGATGACCCTCTGTGGTCTCTGGTTCTATGGATGTCATGGATGGGAAAGCTCTCCGTCAAAAGGAAGTCTGAGTTACCAGCATTCCCAGTCTCCAAGTCCGCTTGCTGCTTGAACACCACGGTGGAGGATGGCAGTACTAGAAAGAAGGTTATCGTGGCTGTTGGATTGTGCTGACACCATGCGTGAGATGATGGACCAGGATGGACGATGGGGAAGGTACGGATGAGGATTCTAGTCTCTCAGTGACGTGGGTCTCTAGAGTCAAATGAAGGTTCAACCTATCCCGAGTGTTGTGTAGATCATGGGTTTTCCAAGGGATTCACTCAGACTACCCCGCCTTCATCGGATCTAGAGGATGCTTCAGCTGCGTTTTGTTCCTCCATATGCGGAGCTTAGGGATGACCTTGTCTTGGATCTGTTTGAATAGTTAGGATTGTGAGTGTGACCAGGTATTATGAATGAAATGGGCCACGTGACACACATAATAACCAGCCAGCTTTGACTTTGTTCGAGTGGTATATGGCCTAGTTTCAAGATACCCATTTAATCATAAACTTTCATAACTCAAACTCTTATATTTCCTAATAGGAAGCCCCAATTTAGATGGAATTTTAATCCACATGTTCCTTGTCACATGAATCTTTATATATCCAAGGTGGAGCCCATGCTTACAACATTTGGTCATCTAACTTAATTCCCCAACTGAGTTCAACCACCTCAAGAACACTCATTGTCCACAAATATCATATCGCGTATCAAAACTCTAAAATCAGGGTCATCACATTCACCCCACCTTATATGGAATTTCGTCCTCAAAATTCAACTAATCTCATATTTAAGGTGAAAACAAGGAGTTCAACCTCATATAAGTCAACACTTCCAGCCTTCAAATCCATCATAGTTCTGGATATACCCTAAGTTGTTATCTTAGGATATTTAAGCATGCAAGGGTGTACCCACCCCACCTTAGGTGAAAGCATTTTTTATAGGGATCGTAGTATCACTTAGTGTCTTAGTCATCGTATGCATTCTTATATTTTATGAATTACATCCTCATAGTCCCTTAAGGATAAGGGTTTTGTTTGCTCGTAAGAAGTTAAGGAGGTATTACTAAAGTTTTCATCTTTCATTATACTTGCCTATGTAAGATGATGTCAAGACCTCACATCTTCAGTCACTAGAATTATCATGTTTACATCATTAATGTGGTTTATGATCAGCATCATACCATGATTCCAGCAATGGAGAAAAATTGCTTATCATACTTAAATATTAGGGTTTCACCCTATTCACCAAGTTATCCTCAAGAGAAGCTTAGATTTAGAAGGATTGATCCTAGACACTACATTTTTTTATTATTAATCTATGAGCCAAAGATATCTTCCTTATTTTTTTTTTGCTCATGGTTTCAAATTAATATCATTCATGCAGGATATAGAGAGAAAGAGAATATACCAATCCAATTTTATCATACTTACAAACTTGGATATCACATGTATGATATAGGGAGGAAATATAGACAATATTAGGCCACGCTTACACGAGTGACTCTTCATAAATAAATCATCTATATAGCTCAAGTGAGGTCTCTAGTATCATAAATAAAGAAGGAGAAGTGGAAGGAGAAACATTTATGAGTATCTTATGCACAAAGCATCATACTCTCATAACTAGAGTTCATATATTACCTCACTTGCAACTAATGATGAGATTCACAAAATATGTCAGTCAAGCTAGGACCTAACTCAGTC
The DNA here is from genome assembly GCA_963693085.1 of Alisma plantago-aquatica. NCBI lineage: Eukaryota > Viridiplantae > Streptophyta > Magnoliopsida > Alismatales > Alismataceae > Alisma > Alisma plantago-aquatica. The sequence goes on along the minus strand of OY856413.1, from coordinate 809,526,321 downwards.
AAAGGATTGACTTTATCATATGGGTTATCTACCCATCCTTTTCTTTTACCCCAAATCTCACATATAGATATGAATCATGCATAAGGACTCAACTCAACACTCGAGAGTAATCTAGTGCAGGATTTTTTTTTACATATCTCATATATTAGAGTCTAGGTCCTATGACCTTCTCCTTGTGGGTATTACTCTCTCTAGAGTTCACCACATATCTCATCCTACCACTAGACATCCTCCTTGTATAAGAGCTTGAGGCTCATGCACACTCATCTCTATCTTAACTTAGCTTATCTTAAGTAAGAAAAAGGAATGTACTTTCATCATCACAACTTAGCATAGATCCTCTAAGAGTGGATTCAGCTCATCTACAACTCAAATCTCAATAAGAAAACTTATACCATCATAGATCAACTTAGGTAATATTCTAAATACTTATTTCCTTCATCTTTATTTTGTCTATCTATCTATCACATAACCTTATGAGGTTCTAGACATCTAATCTAGATCTATTTTCTCTTCTAGACTGATGTCACTACCTTTCACTTAAATTGCATGAACACTAACTACTCTCCAGTGTGAGGGACACATTTTTATATTTACATATAGGTAATAAAATATTATATAGTTTTTCTCTGAGAAGGCAGACGGCAGAGAAAACTATCGAGGCTCGAGCCGATTGGAAAACAAAACCAAATTAGCAAAATCGAGTGTCCCACACACAGTAGATAGTCTAGTGTCATGTCACCTAGTGATATGGTGAGAACGAGATGTAGACTAGTGTAGCTACCCCATACATATGAGCTCTATATGGAAAGGGTCTCACACACTTGTCTAAACCTAGTTCTCGAACATCTGGGTTCTAACCTAGAGGCTAAGTCAGAACTTATTCCTATAAAACAACTTGCTAAATTTTTAGGGTTTAAAGTGAAAGGTGAAAATTAGTTTTCACGTTTCTTGGTGAGCAATTGTTAGGTGTAGCTATTGTTCATGCTCTGATACCAACTGTGACGTCCCCGGATTTTGATTTCTCCAAACCCTATTAGGAATGAGATGTTAGAATTCGAAAACATCATCCAATCATATCAGAGAGCAATGCGGAAGCAATATGCGCATACATGAACATACAACCATAACATACTCAACATTCAACATGCATATTTATAAAAAATGAATTATTACAACTTGGATTACAATTACATATTGAATGAAAATTCTACAAGTCTATTAACATGTATGCTAACAGGATCTTAACACAAAAGGTACAACCTGGACAACTGCTCACTTCTCGTCTTATATCCCAAGCTAGCTCTGAACCTAAAACATATGTGAAACAACGAATCAACACACAAGGTGTTGTGCACGTGGGTAGAAAGATACATATATTTAAGGCTTTCATAATTTTGAAAAAGATTTGCAGAAGGAAAGAAAATAATAGAAAACACTTCTTTATTAAACGAAATATGCCAATTTCAGTCATTTTCCTAGATGAATTGCATTATCAAGGTGGACTAGTACCAGAAAATAAATATTGGGCCCATCCCCATGTACCAAGTACTCTAGGGAAACTCCCCGTACACTGTGTGCTCTAGGGAGGTGTACTAGCCAAAATTAATCCTTTCCCTCGTAAGGGGGATAATGAACACCTTAAATAACCACAAAGCATCTGCTTATCATTTATGTTTACAAGTGATAAAACATCGAGTACTATATAGTGCTACTACATCCAATATTTGCAAATAGAAGAGAGCATACATACATATCATGATTGCAAGCAAGAAAACCATAGTCATATACTTAAATAAAAACCCACGTACCTGAGTTCAGAGATTCCTATATGTTTATATATTCTGGATCATCTACATCTCTGGTCATCACCTGATTAATAACAATTAATCATCATTAATACATGGTTCATTATGTCCTTGATATTTTAGGTCTAAGTTAGTGTTTAGGCCAAACCTAGCTCAATCTGATGTTAGGATGGTGTCTAATATTTTTCTACTAATCATACAGTCATTTTAGAGGTCTGGTCCAAAATTCATATTTTTCTGATGATTGGTCTATTTTCTAAAACTAAAATGAGGTTAAAAACATTAAATTATGCATTAATGAGCAAAGACCTAATATTTAGCAAATATATTCGTATTATATTCCATAAATTGGTTTCAGTAATCATTAGGATTATATAAGAATTTTCTGAAAATTAATATCACCTGAATAATATTTATTTCATTTAATGAATCCTAAAAAGGAGCTTTTTAGTCTAAATTAATTATCATCATTGAAAGTGGTTCAAGGGTCTAATCTAGGTGTGCAGTAATAAAGAGAACATTTTTCTGAGAATTTCGGTATATTATTTGTATTTTTCTAATCATTGAGCTAATTGCTATGAATTATTCAATAACTGAGCATTTCTGGGTATATTTACCTTTTTCAGCCTATCTGGGACTGCCACGTGTCCACTAAGAGGGCGCAGCTTCACTTATTGGCCACCTGGTTCAGCTTTTGGGCCGGCCGGTCCAATGCTGGTCTGGGCTCGGTTCACTTCTTCTGGACCGCCTGGTTCACCTTTGAACTGGATGGTCCTTAATTGGTCCTCTTCTATTCTGAGTGAACAGGGATTCTGGCTGTTTGCCAACCGGTTCACATTGGTCTGATGGGAGCTGGACCCGGTCTACTTCCTCCCTCGTTCTCATGTGAACGGGTTCACGCGCTGCACAATCCATCGCCTCCTATTCTCCTCTCCCGCATGAGGGCCAGGACAGCCGATGCTCACGTTCGTTCCCCTGGATCACGCCACCGTTGATGCTAGCATTCCTGGTGACAGCAAATCACTCTATCAACTTCGTCATCTCCACCTAACCGCCGCCGCTGTGACTAGTCCCCTCAAAGATATGTCTTCTGGACGTGAGCCTCTGCCAAGGTCAAGGCTCTCTGTCAGCGAGGAATCGGTCACTATGGGCGCTCCTCTACTGCGTGAGATCTGCCTCCAAGTCTTCCCTTCATGATCAGATGGGCTCTCCATTCTGCGCTAAACGTTGGCGTGCGTGAGCGACGCCGTGACAGGGATCTGTGGTGCCGCCGCCTCTGCCCTCTTCTCCAGCTAGGAAAAACGGCCGCCCACTTCTTCTGTGTAGATCTTCCGCTGCCTGTTCTTCGGGTGGGTGACTGATAGTCGACCATGGTGGGGCGACTCATAAGGGTGATCACCATCTATGACACAACCTTGTTAGGGCTCATTGTCGTCAACGTGTAGAAATAGGTTCCTCCCGGATCTCAGATCTGGTAGCCCGCCGCTTCCTTTCTCGACTGCAGCTTGGATAACCCATCGGAAGGCCTGACTCCTAGATGACCCTCTGTGGTCTCCGGTTCTATGGCTGTCATGGATGGGAAAGCTCTCCGCCAAAAGGAAGTCTGAGTTACTAGCATTCCCAGTCTCCAAGTCCGCTTGCTGCTTGAACACCATGGTGGAGGATGGCAGTACTAGAAAGAAGGTTATCATGGATGTTGGATTGTGCTGACACCATGCGTGAGATGATGGCCTGGGATGGACGATGGGGAAGGTACGGATGAGGATTCTAGTCTCTCAGTGACGTGGGTCTCTAGCGTCAAGTGAAGGTTCAACCTATCCTGAGTGTTGTGTAGATCATGGGTTTGCCAAGGGATTCACTCAGACTACCCCGCCTTCATCGGATCTAGAGGATGCTTCAGCTGCATTTTGTTCCTCCATATGCGGAGCTTAGGGATGACCTGGTCTTGGATCTGTTTGAATAGTTAGGATTGTGAGCGTGACCAGGTATTATGACTGAAATGGGCCGCGTGACACACATAATAACCAGCCAGCTTTGACTTTGTTCGAGTGGTATATGGCCTAGTTTCAAGATACCCATTTAATCATAAACTTTCATAACTAAACTCTTATATTTCCTAATAGGAAGCCCCAATGTAGAATGTTTTAATTAAATATCAGGGACAAGGTGTATCATCAAGTTTCACACGGAAGGGTGTTTAAAGGTTTTGAAAGTGGTGCAAACTAAATCATTCATATATGGAACCTTATCGTAGTGTCTTAGAGAATTAAACAACAAAAATATGTTGGAATTTCCATGTGAGTTAGCTAACCTTCATTATGTCTTTCATTCATCTATAATAATGAAGTGTAATATAGTTTCAAATGATATTATTAAAATTGAAAAAATTATTTAAGAAAGGTTTTTTTATATTAAGGGCCATATACATATTCTAAATCAAAGAACATGAGATTCAAAGAAGAGGGAATTACCTTTTAGTCAAAATCATGTGGAGGAACCACAAAGTAGAGTTGTGAGTTGGGAGCTATAGTAAGATATGATTTTTTGAATATATTGAGACCAAAATTTTATTAGAGGATAAGCCTTCTTTTAACCACATAAATGATCTATGCAAACTTCCATGAGTTGGGAGATATAACAAGATATGTTTTTTTTAATACATGCGTTTATTAAAAATATTACTAGACATGAAAAATGATCAATGCAAACTTCCATGAGTTGGGAGCTATAATAAGATTTGCTTTTTTTGAATATATGCATTTATTAAGACTATTATTAAACATGAAAATTATAAATGTAAACATAAATTTATATATACTTGGCTCTTGGTTTGGGTTAGAATTTATCTAGGATCTCAAAATAAAACCTCAAAATTTACTTCCCTAATGACACCTTAAGGTGGTTGAGTTGTAGATTCTCAACATTGGTGGGCCAGTGTGTCAATTGGAGAACTAGGATAGTGAATCAAGACACCACCTTGATTGTTGGTGATCAATTGATAATGACTAGCAATAATTTAGATGAACATCGTAGCTAGTTAGATTGACCTATCAAAATATGATGATCATGGTCAACCACTTATAATCATAGAGACAAACCAGATGGGGTCACCACCACCACATGATTTTGGTGTAAGGGACTAGAGATGAATTTGAGGTAAGCCCTTGAGGTCATTTAAACTTCCTCTATTGTGAGATAAAACTTATATTGATTATATAACCATTGACCTCATGATAGACATCCATGAGTAAATGAAAGTGGAATAAAAAAATGGCATGAAGGATGATCTAATTATCATGTCAAAAAGATAAGTAGGTTCACCATATTGTTTAGTTTTACCAAATTTGTTTTTTAGATGCTAATTGAATAACATAGAGTTTAGTTACATGCTAACCATAAAATGTTTCGGGTAGTGTTTAGTCACGATGCCTCTCTCTTTTGGTCTTCACTTATTTCTTTCCACTCATTTACAACTTGTCTAGGTCCCTATTTTATAAAGATATGAATGTTTGACTTAGTCAAGAAATGGTCATTACACACACACACACACACACACACACACACACACACACACACATATATATATATATATATATATATGTGTGTGTGTGTGTGTGTGTGTGTGTGTGTATAACATAAATGAGGCAATAAACCTTTCTTGTATGAAAAACAATAAAGGGCATCAATTCATCCTTTACATGAGGGTAGAGGATTAATAGGAAGAGACAAGTGGTGAGGAAAACAAATCATGATGATGAGATTGAAATAATCATGGGATATTTTGTCTCTCCTAAAGACTTGATATTCAGTAAATGGGAGATCAACTAACAAGGTGAGGAGCCTATGTATGAGGTGAAAGAACTAGATATGGTTTGGACATGGTATTCCAATCAATAAAATTATCAAAATATGAAATAGGAGTTGTTGGACAAATTACAAGATCAATTGGAATTTTTTAGTGAAAAGCATCATGAATTGTTTTGGGCGGGTGCAAACAAAATGAATAGTTTTGGGTAGGATGGAGGAAGGGTATGCACTATTATTTGGAAGATTAAATGTAGTGTACTAGGGATATTATGCACCCTCCGCCCACAAATATTTCCTCAAGTGAGATTTATATTAATATTTTGAATATGGTAGAAGTGGTGGAGTTTGAGGAAGAAGAATAAAAAAAGTTGCGAAATTTACTTATCAGGGAGAAAATTTGTTGTTGCTAAGTGAAGAACATGTGTTTGTATTCATAAACAAAGTAAAAACACAAAAAGTTTAAGTGTTTCTACATCTTCATAACTTAAGAATGGAACTTTAATACAACTTTGGGTTAAGTATATATGAAAATTATGCTTCTCGTTTGTGAGTTGAGTAAAGGAATTATATTCAATGAAATAATATGTGCATGTAAATGTTGGGCACATACATGAAAGATAGACATAGACATAGAATGGTTGTAGAGAGTGGGATGGATATAGCATTAGTTTTAATTGTTTGTTCAATAAAAGAGTTTATTCAATTGTGGCATGTGTACTTGTGATTCTTTCAACCCACTCAACCATTTTGTTTCATAATTTGTTCTTATCATTGGGTCCAAAATCGTCTAACACGATTCCACATATATTTTGAGTTGAACTCACTTTGTTTTGGTTTTTACATGGACCACATATTCTCCACCAACTATCATTTTTACTTGTTTTATGTAGAATGGGATCGTAACACTAATTTTTTGAATATTTGTATCTGATTAAAAAGAAAAAAGTTAGAAATTTGATAGTTTCATGTTTCCCATACTTCATTATGATGATCAAACATAGAGAAAAAATTAGTGATGAGGTATAAAGTAATTAACGATACCTATTGTACACCCTCTATTACATTAGAAAATTGTACACACATTAAAGCATCATGATTCATAAAAAATATACCCAATATGCATGGATATACAATGAATATTCACAAAATATACAAAAAAAATCGAACATTACAGATTGTTGTTGAGTTGCCAAGGAGTGATAACTCCAAACTATTGAAGCATAGATCATATAAATCAATGTACACAATTTATATAGAAAACACACAAAAATTACAATAAGTAGACAAAAAGTTTGGATCGTTGCAGACAAATGTTGTGTTGTATTTGAGAAGTTAGCTCATTGTTATTTAATTTGTATATTTTTCTAAAGAGTAGTGGTACAAATAACCCCCTCCCAACCAAAATGATACTCATTTACAATAAACTCTATGTTGGATATCACACGCCATCCATCAAGACTTAACCTTCTAGGGAAAAAAGTAATTTTCTAGGACAAAGAACATGGGGGAATGGGTGAGAAACAAAATTACAAAGAAAAAAAAGGAAAGATAATCTTAGAAATAAATGAGAATAATGATACAAGAATTTGAGAAAAATCCAAAATATTATATTTTAATATCATTATTTGTAAAAATGCAAAATATGAAATATTTTATGCCTATTATGATGTATAAATGTGTATGCATAAATTAGTATGTGTATTTATAATATAAGTATTGCATGGAGTTTTTACTTATCTACACATATAAACAAATACACAAGACTCGATATACAATACATAATATGCCATTTGTCTTTATTATTTTATATTAAATTCTCCATAATGTTATCTAATAGTTAGTGTACTAATTATGTATACTTCATACATTATTCTACCGTTAAATGCATACTTTGCACTGAGTAGAAATATGCTTTATTTGTGTATACTTATGTGTCTTACTACTCTACAAAAAGAAGGATTTCAGAATGTGTGCGTGTTAATCCTAGTAGTTTATTTGGATATTTTACCATTTTCATTTTCTTTTTACCATTTTTTCCACTTTTTTGGTTTTTTCTATCAACTTGAGATTTTCCACTAGGTCATTTTTTCTCCTATCCAAAGTATATATTCTAGATCCTTTTATCAATATTAGTTATATGGTTTATGAGAATGTTTTCCACCCATGTCTGCATACTTTAGAAAGACATCTATGTTCTACTATAACTTAGCTATGTAGTTTAATAGTCTGTCTATGAGTTCATTGGTCCAATCCTAATGTAATGTCTGGCTTCTCCATATTTTCTTAGTTTCTTTATTGGGGCATTTTTATTTTCTTGTTTCGATCTGAAAAGTTTCATTGGGTTATTTTTCTCTTGTCAAGAGCATATGTGCTGCCTCTTCCTACTAGTATAGTTATTGCTTTATGAACATGTCTTTAACATCTGTAACCATGCTTCAACAATAGATCTACATGCTTCAAGAATCTGTATTTCTATTTCAACAAATAGTATGTGAGTTCATTGGTATAGAACAACCTATGGTGTGTGTGTTAAACATCACAATTGTTCACCATTTTTCATTGATTTTTCTTTAATTTGCCACTTTTCATTTTTTTCAATTTGAGATTCTTCAACTGGTATTATGCTGCCCCTTTGTCAGCTTAATGCATTGACAAAATGTTGCTTCACCGGTTGGTGATAAAGTTCGTCTATCAACTAACTCAATGATATACAATTCATTTCAAAAAAATGTTTGCAAATTTTGTCAAGTTGCTTGAAATGCTTGACATTTTGTATTTCGCTATACACGTTACTTCACCTATTTTTCTTTTTTAACATTTCATTTTGTTAGTGGACACACCCAAACTATGTGTGCAAAAGGCAAGCGTACATACGAGTAGTACATGCCTATTGTTGGTATGTATGCCTTGAGAGCCAATCATGGGATGATTGGTGGGATTCATTAAGATTGATTTGATAAACTTCAAAGGCAAGCTTCCAATTGTTTCTGATTTAGTCATATGAGATAGTGATAGAACAGATTGAATGTATAGAGAATGACATTACTCAATGACGTACACTTTCAGGTGGAGGACCTGAACGATGAGATCATACAAATGCTAAGAGTTTGTACATTCTTGTTATGTCCCTAGTCGGATGTCATTGTGGAAGGTAGATAGACAAAAATGACTCACAAGACTAGATTCTGGTGTTGGTTGATGACAGAAACTCATTAGTCATGATATGGAGATATCAAACCAAACACATAGGTACTTGTTAGAAAACAAGTTTACCAGACAGACCCACTGTGAGTTTGACACATGGAACCATGACATGGTAGTCACAATCAGTTCTCATAGTGATGGTGGTGAGTGTGATTCTTTGACTTGAAATCACTACACTCAACACATGTCATTGGGTACACTTTGACATCATCAAACACAGTCCTAAAACATGGGTTGTTATAAAGGTGATCATTGGGTGGCTTTGACACATGGGGCTTTTGAGGGGTGAGTGATAGATATGGGATTTGTCCCTCCTGAGGGAGTTTGATATCCATGGTCACTTGATGAGTAGGATTGATATAGGCGTGCGCACACATGTGTGAATCAGTATGTGATATTGATGTCATACATATCTCCTCCAATCTAGTATGAGATCAAGAAAGTGAATGAATGTTGACAGGATGATTGTTCCATGCCTTGAGTTCATTCGGGATATCAGTGACAAAGGAATTATATATTCACTATAACACCATTCATGGATTGTAGGATTGAAAGTTGTTCTCCAACTTTCTATTTCACTTGGGTAGCACTGATGTGCGACTAGGCACCGCTCTTTGCTTGTGAAGTCATAAGTGTTATGGACTTTCACTGCCAATGTGAAATGGACCTACAGGGTCACACACATAGGATTTAACCTGGAAGAGGAGTTTATCCACAAACCATGTTTAGATTGATTACTAAAGGAGTTTAGTAGTTCAATTAAACACTCAATTGATTGATAGCTCAATATCATAGTGTTCAAGGTATTGGACTGATTGATTAGAGTATCAGATTGATTGCAACTGTGATTCACTGATTTGCACAAGTCTGCTGCCCCAATCGATCGACTCATGAGATGAACCGATCGGCTCAGGTTGGTGAACCATTCGGCTCAACTGATGAGACGATCGGCTCATGTGCAATGAACTGATTGGCTCAAATGTTGAACCGGTCGGCTCATGAGACAAACCGAGATAGTTTGGAAAGTCGATTTTGCAAATACAATTTTTTTCACTTGTATAAATTTGATTTGGAGAAGGATTAATGCTTGATTAATCGGATACAAGTTTGCAAGTCAATTTGAGTGGGATAAGGACCATGAACCAATCGGCTCATGTGATGAACCGATCGGCTCAGGTGCCCCAACCGATCGGTTGAGGTTGAACCGATCGGCTCAACTCCCCAACCTCCCATTTCATGTATGAAACGATCAGTTTAGCTGGCACAAGTTGCTTGTTTTGTGAAAAATCTCAAACACTTCTACTACTGCTTTAATCCCACATTGCCCAGGGTAGAGAACCCTGTCCCATGACCCTCCTATATATATAGGGGTCGTGGGGGCTTCTCAGGGTAACAACTCAGTGCACCAGTTTCTCTGCAAAGTTGTCGTTCTCGCTGGTTTTGGTAACCGAGAGAGAGCCCAAGAAAGTGCTACCCGATAAGGGAGACACAACAAGGGAAAGACAACTACAGAAAATGACTGGTGGCAGGAGAGTGTGTCGGTGACTAGTACACTGAAAGGAGGGTGCGACACCTTTCGATTCCTTGTGGTACAAGGAGATCAGAGTTCTAGGTGGTCTGTGTGGACTACTACAGAGGCAGGAGACTTCTGCTGCTCAGAGGACAACTGTCAATCCCGATAGTCCCATTGTGACCAGGAGCTACACAGATGACGTCCAAGACCAGAGGTGAAGACTGTGCAAGCCGCAAGGTAAAGTCACCGAGCAAGCCTTGGGAAAAGGTACGTCTCTACAAACCATCCTTTCTATTGTATAGACGTTGATGCGTTTCCTTTGTTCAGGGTTTGGGAGGAGAAATTTTTTGTTTCTACTACCTTATCTGTCTCCCCTAAAACCCAACATTGGTATCAGAGCCACCTCAACTGCTCTATACTTTAGGATTATCGATATGATCGATTTTGGTTTATCGCCTTTATTTATTGCATACGATGCAAATAAAATTGACTTTATGCATGTCCAATCCTAAATCCACAAATCCCAATATGAATGCACTCGATACACGTCTCCCTTAAATGAGTTTTGTGGTGGATGTATAGCTTGGTTATAGCTAATAAACCCTATGTTTGTGTGCTTGGTTGTATGTGGTTGTTTGCATCTCGGTCTGCGCACTGATTCCCCTATCTCCTATTCCTGATGTAACTCAAGATAACTCGATATTTCTTTCCTACCCTTGCTCCCCCCGAATGTAACTCAGGGTTTCCCAATTCAAATGTAAATAGGATAGATTTTTATTTCCTATTATGTCAAACAATGGCGGACAATCTGATGACGACTGAGATGATCGGTTCAAGGCGTGAATTGATCGGTTGGCGATCCAGACGACCGATTCGAGGAGCGAGACGATCGGGTGGTGGCCATGAAGAGATGCACGATGAACAGGCAAACGGATCGGTTGGAGGAGCCAACCGATCGGTTGGTGGCACCCAGACGATCGGCCAGGACGAGTAGGTCATTCATGTGATGAGTTGATCAACTTGGACAGCTATAGCACTTCATCTTGTATAGGTTGCATGTGATGTAGATCTAGATGACCGTGATTCCTCTTGGCTCGAGGAATCACATTAGGATGGCCATAATCATTGCTTTTATCATTTCACATGTTTTCTGTGGGATATAGCATGTATATGCTACGTACTATATATTGTGGTGATTGGATATGTATATGTACCTATAAAAATCAAATCTCTCATTAATATTAAAGTTTTAGATGCCTTCCAAATGTGACACACATGAAAAGTTTGATCGGAAAAGTGTGGGCACACTCTAGCGTGGTGCACTGTCTGTGGCGACTGTCTCACGAAAACATGATTAACTAATGCGGAAGCGAATTATTTGTAGCGGATTATTGAAAATCACTGAAAATTAAAACTTTTTTTTGCAAAGAGATCGTCACATAGGAAATCTTTTCCAACAAGAACCATTGCATAACATTTACATTCTGGTTCAAATGTAAATAACATGTACCATCTGTTTTTAGAGATTACATCATCAACTATCTTATAAACATTATATACAGACAATATACGAATCTTGAGGCATCAAGCCAAAACCTCAGATTGATTCATAAAACACTGACTAAAAACTCTGAGGACCTGAGAGTATAGAGACGACACATAGGACTTTCTAACTACATAACTTGACAGGCAGTATCTCCACCCGAGATATTACTGCTGTCCATGCTGTCACTGTTGTTGTATATTCCCTGTAATGAGATTCTGCTTCTTTCTCTGCGTCCACCTAAACAGTTGGATCCCACGGGGGTGAGACAATTGTAAATTTCCCCAGCGAGAGATATAACTCTCCGCCAAAACATTGTTATAGTAGTTTAATAAAATAAACTGAGCAAAAGGATTTATATATTTAATCAACAACAGGTAAGTCACTTGTATGAACAAAGTGAAGTAAACTCCTTTTTCAAGGATAACCTTGCATCTACTCTTGGTAGACTCATAGTTCATCCATCTACTTGTAATGAATACAACAGATATGAACAACATCAATGAACTACATATATATAATAGAAATGTAACATCAACCAATGAATTTTTGTATTCAATCCTTAAGCAACCATGCTATAGGGCTGATTTCATTTTACAAACACACTTATGCCCTGAGGAGATGAGATATACCACTCATTCTCCAACCGACCACTGCGAAGTCAAAATCGGTACCATACAAGGTCAATGGAAGAGCCAGATTCCCATGACATCCCACATCTCAGTCAGCACGAAATCACATGCAGGACATCTTGTGTCACTGCTAAATATAGCTTTCCAGAGTATACTGGAAACTTTGCTATCAGAGATATAGTGGCATGCAACACTCTCTTCGCGATCGTGAGATTTTGTGTTTATCTCCACCGATCCGACATTAACATTATTGGGAGATGTGTACGGCATCTAACCCAATCATTAGGTGATTCGTGATACATCCATCCTGGTACATATAATGAAGGATTGAGAGATTAAAAGTACATATCACATCAAATCCTACATTAGGACAAGTATATTCGTGTCCATAACCCCAACATACTCAAAAGTATGCTCCCCAGGAGTTCCCTTAGGAAAACCTATTTCACCGTCATTTAACTTCTGACAATGTTGGATCTATGGTCAGGGCTCTACATGATATCATTATACATGATTGTTTAAGTACATTATGGCATTCTTTTAGCATCAGTCAAGTTCTCAAACATAACTTATTACAACAATGCAATAAAGAGACATGTACTACTTTCATCAGATATGTATCAGTCTTTCAAAGACCTTGGGAACTCAGTCCCTCATTTCAAAACTGGGAATTCTCATCCCTTCACATTCTCATCACCATAATCATATGGTTCTGGGTATTCAAACCCTTAACTCATCATTGAGTATTATTATACATTTTTAAGGTAACTATCACCTTCAGGTCATCTGACCAGGGCATTCATTATACTTGTTACACAAGCATCACACCTGGCTCATAAGGCCATGAAATATCTTGTCACCTCTTTCTAGGCAACAACTTGCTCATATGACTCATAGAATCCTTACACATTGTTACTTTCACTAAGCAACAACAACATTAAAGCTCATAATGCCAATCAACATTTATTATATAAATGTCATAGATGAAATCTAGCTATGTTCATTATCTCATCATACATGCATGGTTGTTAGGCATGATAACAGTCATACAAGATATTCATCACATCATGTGATACAATAGTAACACCATCATTCCTTTTTCAGGAATTAGGGTTTACTATCAAACAGGGCTTATCATTCCCTTTACCCAAGTCAGGGTTAGGGTTCCCCTTTTCTCATTAATTAGGGTTTCATGATTATATAATATATCAAAACCTTAATTCATTAATCCATACCTCTGGGGCATTCAAAGATATTATATTTAATTATTCAAGAACATTACTTTCATCATATAGCATTAATGATCATCAATTCAAGGTATGAGTTCATTTCTCATCCTCATCATGGTATGATTATATCATACACATCATTTGGGCTTAACCCAATTCTCAAGGTACATTAATTAACACTCATCAAGGTGCAACAATTAATTACATTTCATTGTAATAGCTGCATAACACACTTCCTATGTTTCTTACCCAAATATATTAGATTTGGAGTGTATCCAGGTATATCAACCCTGAAGTGTTGAATGTGATAACTATCATATCTTGATGTATCACTTTCTCATCATTTCAAACTCTCTTTAGTTAACCAACTTATCTTGTATTAAGGTATTTCCCTCTTAATACATTCCATTACTAAACTCTCACCTTTAGCATATAATACATAGGCCACACATTAGAATTGTCCATCTATCTTTAATGATATAGACTTGTCTAATGCTAAAGACATTGTTTACAATTAGGTTACATATAATCAACCACTTGAAATGTTTCACCTTTATAAGGTCATTTCGTTTATCTCATCATTAGGATTTCTTTATACCCTTACTTAAGATTAGAATAATGATTCATTGTCATATTGTCCAATATTAGGGCTTTATGTATTATGACTCCTCATTAGAGTCTCACATGCCTTCACCCTTCTTAGGGCCTCTCATCACAACATAACATTAGTACATCATGTGGTGTTAATACCTAGTCAGGGTTTCTCATAGAATCACCCTCAACTAGGGTTTCCACCATAGTTTCCCACAATTTGGGTTTACTATTCATCTCCATTAGTTATTCATTCAATTGTCCATAATTAGAGATTCACTATTCATCCCAATTACGGTTTTACATCTCATTTCCCTAAATTGGATTTTCACACATCACTACCCTAGATTAGGGTTATATCCTCACCCTGGATTAGGGTTACATTTAGAATTGCCCTCAATTAGGGTTAGAATTCAATAACCCTATCAATTAGGGTTTATATTCATGATTAGGGTTTCATAATCTCTCTACTTAAGGATCATACCCTTAATCACCACATGAATTATATTCATGTTATGAATTCATGCTAACATCATCTCAACTTTATAAGGTCATATCATCCCTTCAATCAAGTACATACAACTAAGAATGACATAGTGTACCAAGTCATTGATCCTATAGGTAGTTAGGGTTCATCCCTTAATTGGCACTAATCACTTAGGTACTATTAGGGTTTCAAACTTTGTACCTTCAATGATCATCATTACTAATCATCATTGGATCAATTAATCATTCATCATCTCTATTCTCAAAAGATTCAATCACCTTGGACCTCCATTACATAAGGTATCCAATTGAATTGATCAATTGAGTCGTCAATTACAATAGGTGTCCAAGTGGATTAACCCATTGAATCCTCAATCAACCTCGACTACTTGATCCCCAAATGGTCTTGGTCTTTCAAAGTTCAAATGGTTTGAAATTGTTTGGTAAAGGTGGTGATTGAGACCGTTTGCTAAAGCAAGTAGGTGAAGAACGTTTGCCCAAGTTTGACTTTTGACACCGCATGGGCACAAACAATTTGGGATCGTTTGGTCCCAAATGGTCTTGAGACCATTTGGCCCCAAACGGTCTTGAGACCGTTTCGACTCAAACGGTCTTGAGCCCGTTTGGTCCAAACCTCCTCAAAACTGCATGGACCAAAAAGTGTCTCAACCACTTTAATCGTATTAGGGTTTCCAATGTTGATCCCCTCAATCGATCATATACATGTTAGCCAATCATCAATTGAGTTAATTAGGTCAAGCTTCAACTGATTTGACCCTCAATTGACCCTAAATTGATCATCAATTAGGGCTTGAATCAATTGGATTAGGGTTTGGAATCAATAATCCTTCAACACTAATCAATGCAAGAGTAGTTACTTTGAAACCATTGAACCATCATCCAAATTGAACATGACCTGACCCCAAACGGTCTTGAGGTCATTTGGATGACCACCAAATGGTCTTGGGACCGTTTTCCCATCACATCATCAAAATTCAAGTCAACCAATTAGGGTTTGGATCATTGGATTGATCACCAAATCAACAATTGATTACACTTTAACTTAGCATCATTGGATCATCAATTGCTTAACCATACTCACCCCTAGACCTCCAAACGGTCTTGGGTGACCTTCAAACGGTCTTGAGACCATTTGTATGAGATCCAAATGGTCTTGAGACCGTTTGGCTCATCCAACCCTTGGATTCTAGTGAAAAATCATTAGGGTTTGAGCTATTGAGTTGATCATCAAATCATCACTTAATTGCAAAGTGATTTGGTACCTTTAGACCTTCAATTGGTCAACCATACTTAACCCTAGACCTCCAAACGGTCTTGGGTAATCCCCAAACGGTCGACCATTTGGGCGATTCCCAAACAGTTTTGAAACCGTTTGGGTCAATCAACCCAAAACATCAACTCATTCCAATGCAAAATCAGCACTTAGCCGATTAGGGTTAACACCATATCTTTTGTCCTTCAATCACTTAACCATATCCAACCCTAGACCTACAAACCATCTTGGTGACCCCCAAACGGTCTTGAGACTGTTTGGGTGATCCCCAAATGGTTTTGAAACCGTTTGGGTTAATCCACCCAAAATCTCAAAACAACTCATTGGAATTTCAGCACAAATTTCAATTAGGGTTTGCCCAATTGATTAGCCTTCAACTCATGATTCCTTGGGATTTAATCCATAAAAATTTGGTGAGTCATTAAACAACATGAATCGGAACAGTAATCTCAAACGGTCAACCCTCTCAAACAGTTTTGAAACTGTTTGCCCAAAAAATTAAAATACTCAAGTTGAAAATCAGCACTTAATCCAATTAGGTTTGCCTAACTGATTAGCCTTCAACTCATGATTCCTTTGGAATTAATCCATAAAATTTGGTGGGTTATCAAACAAAATAATTAGGAACAGGATTCGAAAATGGTAAATCCTTGGTCAACTCCCCCAAATGGTTTTGAAACCGTTTGGTGAAACTGTTTTCTTCTAAACGGTTTGAAACAGTTTGCTCCCAAACGGTTTGGGAAACCATTTGAGCAACTCAATGAAACCGTTTGGACATGATATATGGTGAGGTGCTTGCTTATGATGATTTCATCATCATAAAGCTATAAACCCACGAAACCTTCTGTGATTTACAATGAGATTGCATCAATCAACCGAATCAATTATTGTAAACGTAGAAATGATCATTATTTGATATGGAATTGAATGTAATAGCAAAGTTAGGGTTTCAAGTTATAAAACCCACCTCCAATTGAGCTCCAAAGCTCCATGTCCACGGAAATAATGGTGGATGAAACTCCTTTCACCATTCCAAGGCTCATCCTCAAGGTTTGAATGAAAAGGAATGGTTAGAATTGAAGAGGAGATCAAAATAGGAAGAAAGCCATAATTTATTTTCGATTTCCACCATGGAATCAAGGTGAAATGGATCAAGAACCTTACCAACAGGTTGGGGGTCGTCCTCCTCATCCTCTCAAGCTCCCTTGGTCGTTTCCCAAGCAAGGAGAAGAAGTGGGATAAAAAAAGCCTTCCATTTGTCTTGTAAAGGGTCTTTTTATAAGAAATTCAAGGAGAGAGAAAGTGCCTTATAAAAATTCATTTAATCCCAAAAATGTGGCCGCCTCCTCCCCATTATCTTCCTTAGGGACGAGGCTATCTTGTTTTCCTTTTATACCTCTCAATTATCCATGATTTAAAGAAAAGCAAATTAAGCACCTTAAATCATATTATATTAATATCCATATGTGAGTGGATATTTCTTTTTCTTATAGAATTGTGTGTGAGTTATCCACTCCCTTGGATATTTTCGTGGTCCTTGCAAGGCTCAAGGACGTCACATACACATCTTAATCCAACCATTTTAATTTTGGTTGAAGGCCCTTTAATTCATACGTTCATTTTTGCCCTAAATCGAATTAGGGTTTCAATTAGGATTAAATCTTGATTATTTTAATATCAAGATTCTCTCTGCTCCAACTTAATTCAAATGAGGCGCCCCTCTCATTTTCTTTTCTCTACATGATGCCAAGAAACATTAGGGACCTTATTGAAGTGGTAATTTATATATTTCACCCTAGGTTTTGGGTAAATTGTACATTACACCAAAACTGGGTTTTCATGCACATACATTGCTTTATCATCTCTTTCTTGGTATTCAGGCTTCCATAAGTCACACCTCCACATCATATTCACTCTCATGATGCTTCAACACATGAGGAACATATTACCATGCACAATTTGCACTTAAACCCCTCAACTTGGGTATTTTGCACATTAGTCCAAAACAAACAAAACATTGATTTCAACAATGTTCAAAAAGGACTAGAATTGCAACATAAGTTCCTCTTGAGGCCTAATTACTCTTCATAAGATGATATTAAGCATTTAATCACATTTCTTAACCACAACACATAGGGTTAAAGTATAACCCAGGTCAGGGTTGTTACAAATTATAAACCCCTATCAAGGATTTCATCCTCGATATCCAGATAAAGGAAGACAGATGTATTTTATTCTTCGTACTATCTAGTCTTCACATAACATCTCCTTATTATGGAGACACCATAAAACATGGATCAGCACAAAGTGTTTCCATACAAGATTCTCATAGAATCAACACACAAGGCACATGCTCCATTGTTCCTCATCATTGACTATAGAGTCAACTTTGTGTCAAACAACACTTTTCTTGTTCAGAGAAACATCATACATTCTTTATTAATATCATGTTTATGCAGAGCCTAAACCCCTAACATATGATTTTCATATTGTTTTATATATCCAGACTAATTTCACAGTTGACCACCCTATGTAGCCAACCTAACCCATCTGATAACTCTCAGATACCAAAATCTTTCACCTTGGTATCTATCATATGTGTTGGAAACACATCATATATATCTCTTCCTTTCATCTTGGAACATTAATTGTTTCATAAGTCCTCATCTTGGGACCAAATTCCAAGAGAACTAATACTTTTCTAAGTATCCATTACATGAACTCCTTTATCTTATGCACATCAAGTTTCCTAAGACCCACTTGATTGCCATGTCCTAGAAAGGAAAGAAAATAGGGATTCATATTCCTCTTATTAATTCATGTATTTTCAACTATTCTTGAACCATTTACTCTTTATCTCATCCTAGGTTCCTTGCCTTTAGCAATGGAATTTGTAACTATGATTGCATGTCATTATCCCTTTCTTTATTATTATCTAGCATGTTTATGATCATCTCAGGATCTCATCACATTTCCCATTTCCTCATTATGGGAAAGATCTTTATTATGCGGGCAGCATTATTGAATAGGGTTCACCTCCCTCATTCTTATTCTTATCTTATGAGGAGTACATTTTTAGTTCCTCATACAACATGCTCATCTGAGATTATCTCAGACTTATCTTTCTTATGCATGGGATATGACACATTTATTCATTCCAGATTTTTGATTTCATGATACTCATGAGATTGTCTCAGAATGACTACTTGATCAGGGCAATCAAAAAGACAACAATCTAAGAGTTTCCATACCCACTTTATCATCAATAGTTGTATACCTGGCCAGGGTATATAAATACTGAGATTAAGTGGTATGCACTTTGTATACTATCATATTCCTCCTTTTAATATTATCACAAGCATAAGACTTATCATCCCTGAATTTCATTCAGGCACCTCTTCTGTACCTCATCATTTCTCAAGGAGGTAAGAACAACATAAAACATTTGTAATATTTTACTATGCAAAACATAAGTCCTCATAGGACTAATCAAGGAAAGTTCAATCATTTCCTTTCTCAGTTAATCTAGGAATTCATAAATTAACATATTTTCATGACATTATCTTGTCTCACTTGTCATAATTCATGAATTATTCACTGCCTCGGGCTAACTTTGCCTTAAAGGTTGATTCAACAGGCTATGGTTGAGCACAAACTCAATTTAAGTCCAGAAATTCATCATTTCCTTTTGCTTCAACCTGCTGATGCTAATTACAAATCCTATTGACATCTATAACATCATCATTGGGACTGGTAATCTAGGTTACACTGCCAAAACATGATCCACTATATACATTACTGTTGCCATAAGTTCTCCAACAATAATACTTAAAGAAGGATTTTCTTATTATAGTTGGATCAGCTAGGGGATTCTCAGGAAATTGTCTCTCTCTTGCCTATTCCCATGCACCTCTTCTTGGTGCAACATTGCTGCTCTCAGTAGCAATCTCCTCATGTGACCCAGTCATCTTTAAGTTCTTCTTCTCTTATACGAGCAGAAGACACTATCATATACACTGGATGACACCAGAACAGACTCTACTACCTTAGTCCTATGTCTCTGTAGACTCAACGAATGTAGAGATCTGATACCACTAATTGTGGTGACCATCTCGTGAAAACATGATTAACTAATGCGGAAGCTAATTATTTGCAGCGGATTACTGAAAATCACTGAAAATAATTTTTTTTTGCAAAGAGATCCTCACATAGGAAATCTTTTCCAACAAGAACCATTGCATAACATTTACATTCTGGTTCAAATGTACATAACCTGTACCATCTCTTTTCAGAGATTACATCATCAACTATCTTATAAACATTATATACAGACAGTATACAAATCTCGAGGCATCAAGCCAAAACCTCAGATTGATTCATAAAACACTGACTAAAAACTCCAAGGACCTGAGAGTACATAGACGACACATAGGACTTTCTAACTACATAACTTGACAGGCAGTATCTCCACTTGAGATATTATTGTCGTCCTTGTTGTCACTGCTGTTGTCTATTCCCTATAATGAGATTATGCTTCTTTCTCCGCGTCCACCTAAAAAGTTGGATCCCACGGGGGTGAGACAATTGTAAATTTCCCCAGCGGGAGATATAACTCTCCGTCAAATCATTGTTATAGCGGTTTAATAAAATAAACTGAGCAGAAGGTTTTATATATTTAATCAACAGCAGGTAAGTCACTTGTGTGAACAAAGTGAAGTAAACTCCTTTTTCAAGGATAACCTTGCATCTACTCTTGGTAGACTCATAGTTCATCCATCTACTTGTAATGAATACAACATATATGAACAACATCAATGAACTACATATATATAATAGAAATGTAACATCAGCCAATGAATTTTTGTATTCAATCCTTAAGAAAACATGCTACATGGCTGATTTCATTTTACAAACACACTTATGCCCTGAGGAGATGAGATATACCGCTCATGCTCCAACCGGCCACTGTGAAGTCAAAATCGGTACCATACAAGGTCAATGGAAGAGCCGGATTCCCATGACCTCCCACATCTCGGTCAACGCGAGATCACATGCAGGACATCTTGTATCTCTACTAAATATAGCTTTCCAGAGTATACTGGAAACTTTGCTATGAGAGTTATAGTGGCGTGCTGCACTCTCTTCACGATCGTGAGATTTTGTGTTTATCTCCACCGATCCGGCATTAACATTATTGGGAGATGTGTACGTCATCTAACCCAATCATCGGGAGATTCATGATACATCCAGCCTAGTACATATAATGAAGGATTGAGAGATTAAAAGTACATCTCACATCAAATCCTACATTAGGACGTAAGGATATTCGCGTCCATAACCCCAACATACTCAAAAGTATGCTCTCCAGGAGTTCCCTTAGGAAAACTTGTTTCACCATCATTTAACTTCTGACAATGATGGATCTATGGTCAGGGCTCTACATGATATCATTATACTTGATTGTTTAAGTACATTATGGCATTCTTTTAGCATCAGTCAAGTTCTCAAACATAACTTATTACAACAATGCTATAAAGAGACATGTACCACTTTCATCAGATATTTATCAATCTTTGAAAGACCTTGGGAACTCAGTCCCTCATTTCAAAACTGGGAATTCTCATCCCTTCACATTCTCATCACCATAATCATATGGTTCTGGGTATTCAAACCCTTAACTCATCATTGAGCATTATTATACCTTTTTCAGGTAACTATCACCTTCAGGTCATCTGACCAAGGAATTCATGATACTTGTTACACAAGCATCACACCTGGCTCACAAGGCCATTAAATATCTTGACACCTCTTTCTAGGCAACAAATTGCTCATATGACTCATAGAATCCTTACACATTGTTACTTTTACTAAGAAACAACAACATTAAGGCTCATAATGTCAATCATCATTTATTATATAAATGTCATAGCTCAAATATAGCTATGTTCATTATCTCATCATACATGCATGGTTGTTAGGCATGATAACAGTCATACAAGATATTCATCACATCATGTGATTCAATAGTAACACCATTATTCCTTGTTTAGGAATTAGGGTTTACTACCAAACAGGGCTTATGATTCCCTTTACCCAAGTCAGGGTTAGGGTTCCCCTTTTCTCATTAATTAGGGTTTCATGATTATATAATCTATCCAACCCTTAATTCATTAATCCATACCTCTGGGGCATTCAAAGATATCATATTTAATTATTCAAGAACATTACTTTCATCATATAGCATTAATGATCATCAATTCAAGGTATGAGTTCATTTCTCATCCTTATCATGGTATGATTATATCATACACATCATTTGGGCTTAACCCCATTCTCAAGGTACATTAATTAACACTCATCAATGTGCAACAACTAATTACATTTCATTGTAATAGTTGCATAACACACTTCATATGTTTCATACCCAAATATATTGGATTTGGAGTGTATCCAGGTTTATGAACCCTGATGTGTTGAATGTGATAACTATCATATCTTGATGTATCACTTTCTCATCATTTCAAACTCTCTTGAGTTAACCAACTTATCTTTTATTAAGGTATTTCCCTCTTAAGACATTCCATTACTAAACTCTCACCTTTAGCATATAATACATAGGCCACACATTAGAATTGTCCATCTATCTTTAATGATATGGACTTGTCTAATGCTAAAGACATTATTTACAATTAGGTTACATATAATCAACCACATGAAATGTTTCACCTTTATAAGGTCATTTCTTTTATCTCATCATTAGGATTTCTTTATACCCTTACTTAAGATTAGAATTATGATTCATTGTCATATTGTCCATGATTAGGGCTTTATGTATTATGACTCCTCATTAGAGTCTCACATTCCTTCACACTTCTTAGGGCCTCTCATCACAGCATAACATTAGTACATCATGTGGTGTTAATACCTAGTCAGGGTTTCTCATGGAATCACCCTCAACTAGGGTTTCCACCATAGTTTCCCACAATTTGGGTTTACTATTCATCTCCATTAGGATTTCATTCAATTGTCCATAATTAGAGATTCACTATTCATCCCAAATACAGTTTTACATCTCATTTCCCTAAATTGGAGTTTCACACATCACTACCCTAGATTAGGGTTATATCCTCACCCTGGATTAGGGTTACATTTAGAATTGCCCTCAATTAGGGTTAGAATTCAATAACCCTATCAATTAGGGTATATATTCATGATTAGGGTTTCATGATCTCTCTACTTAAGGATCATACCGTTAATCACCACATGAATTATATTCATGTTATGAATTCTTGCTAACATCATCTCAACTTGATAAGGTCATATCATCCCTTCAATCAAGTACATACAACTAAGAATGACATAGTGTACCAAGTCATTGATCCTATAGGTAATTAGGGTTCATCCATTAATTGGCACTAATTACTTAGGTACTATTAGGGTTTCAACCTTTGTACCTTCAATGATCATCATTACTAATCATCATTGGATCAATTAATCATTCATCATCTCTATTCTCAAGAGATTCAATCACCTTGGACCTCCATTATATAAGGTATCCAATTGAATTGATCAATTGAGTCCTCAATTACAATAGGTGTCCAAGTGGATTAACCCATTGATCCTCAATCAACCTTGACTACTTGAGCCCCAAATGATCTTGGTCTTTCAAAGTTCAAACGGTTTGAAACCGTTTGGTAAAGGTGGTGCTTGAGACCGTTTGCTAAAGCAAGTAGGTGAAGACCGTTTGCCCAAGTTTGACTTTTGAAACCACATGGGCACAAACAGTTTGGGATCATTTCATCCCAAATGGTCTTGACACCGTTTGGTCCAAACCTCCTCAAAACCGCATGGACCAAAAAGTGTCTCAACCACTTTAATCGTATTAGGGTTTCCAATGTTGTTCCCATCAATCGATCATATACATGTTATCCAATCATCAATTGAGTGAATTAGGTCAACCTTCAACTGATTTGACCCTCAATTAACCCTAAATTGATCATCAATTAGGGCTTGAATCAATTGGATTAGGGTTTGGAATCAATGATCCTTCAACACTAATCAATGCAAGATTAGTTACTTTGAAACCATTGAACCATCATCCAAATTGAACATGACCTAACCCAAAATGGTCTTCAGGTCGTTTGGATGACCACCAAACGGTCTTGGGACCGTTTGCCCATCACATCATCAAAATCCAAGTCAACAAATTAGGGTTTGGATCATTGTATTGATCACCAAATCAGGAATTGATTACACTTTAACTTAGTATCATTGGATCATCAATTGCTTAACCATACTCACCCCTAGACATGCAAACGGTCTTGGGTGACCTCCAAATGGTCTTGAGACCATTTGGCATCCAACCCTTGGATTCTAGTGAAAAATCATTAGGGTTTGAGCTATTGAGTTGATCATCAAATCAACACTTAATTGCATAGTGATTTTGGTACCTTTAGACCTTAAATTGGTCAACCATACTTAACCATAGACCTCCAAACGGTCTTGGGTAATCCCCAAATGGTCTTGAGACCGTTTGGGTGATTCAAATGGTTTTGAAACCGTTTGGGTCAATCAACCCAAAACATCAACTCAATCCAATGCAAAATCAGCACTTAGCCGATTAGGGTTAACACCATATCTTTTGTCCTTCAATCACTTAACCATATCCAACCCTAGACCTCCAAACGGTCTTGGGTGACCGACAAATGGTCTTGAGACCGTTTGGGTGATCCCCAAACGGTTTTGAAACCGTTTGGGTTAATCCACCCAAAATCTCAAATCAACTCATTGGAATTGCAGCACAAATTTCAATTAGGGTTTGCCCAATTGATTAGCCTTCAACTCATGATTCCTTGGGATTTAATCCATAAAATTTGGTGAGTCATTAACCAACATGAATAGGAACAGGAATCTCAAACGTTCAACCCTTGGTCAACCCTCTCAAATGGTTTTGAAACCGTTTTCCCAAAAAGTTAAAATACTCAAGTTGAAAATCAGCACTTAATCCAATTAGGCTTGCCTAATTGATTAGCCTTCAACTCATGATTCCTTTGGAATTAATCCATCAAATTTGGTAGGTTATCAAATAATATAATTAGGAACAGTATTCTCAAACGGTAAACCATTTCTCAACTCCCCCAAATGGTTTTGAAACCGTTTGGTGAAACCGGTTGCTTCTAAATGGTTTGAAACCGTTTGAGCAACTCAATGAAACCGTTTGGCTTTGATATTTGGTGAGGTGCTTGGTTATGATGATTCCATCATAATCAATCTCTAAAACCACGAAACCTTCTGTGATTTCCATGAAGGTTGCATCAATCAACCAAATCAATTATTGTAAAAGTAGAAATCATCATTATTTGATATGGAATTGAATGCAATAGCAAAGTTAGGGTTTCAAGTTATAAAACCCACCTCCAATTGAGCTCCAAAGCTCCATGTCCACGGAAAAAATGGTGGATGCAACTCCTTTCACCATTCCAAGGCTCGTCCTCAAGGTTTGAGTGAAAAGGAATGGTTAGAATTGAAGAGGAGATCGAAATAGGAAGAAATCCATAATTTATTTTCGATTTCCACCATGGAATCAAGGTGAAATGGATCTAGAACCTTACCAACAGGTCAGGGGTCGTCCTCCTGATCCTCCCAAGCTCCATTGGTCGTTTCCCATGCAAGGAGAAGAAGTGGGGTCGAAAAAGCCTTCCATTTGGCTTGTAAAGGG
Source organism: Alisma plantago-aquatica (assembly GCA_963693085.1). Taxonomy (NCBI): domain Eukaryota; kingdom Viridiplantae; phylum Streptophyta; class Magnoliopsida; order Alismatales; family Alismataceae; genus Alisma; species Alisma plantago-aquatica. The sequence continues at coordinate 809,500,496 of OY856413.1, read as the reverse complement.
TCTTTTTATAAGAAATTCAAGGAGAGAGAAAGTGCCTTATAAAAATTCATTTAATCCCAAAAATGTGGCCGCCTCTTCCCCCTTATCTTCCTTAGGGACGAGTCTATCTTGTTTTACTTTTATCCCTCTCAATTATCCATGATTTAAAGAAAAGCAAATTAAGCACCTTAAATCATATTATATTAATATCCATATGACTTATGGTTTATGACCATTATGTCCTAAATGACTTCCATGTGAACCATAAGGTATGACCTTGATGGTAGCACCCATTGGGATCAAATCCATAAGTGTGAATGAGTCTTGAGTGTTAAGACACATGGATAACATTTTGAAAAGGATGATGCTTGTTAATTGCAACTTAATGACTAAGAGATTTGGCATATGGATACGAAAACCATATTCCTATGAGGAATAAAACAAGGATGTGTACGTTACACAACCTATAAGGTTTATGAATCCATTAATGAAAATGAAGTCTATAAGTTACAATGGACTAATCAATGTGATTTATTAAGTACAAGAAACTCAAAGCTAGATCTTTACTTTGATAATATAGTCAAAGGGTTTGACTGATATGTCAAAGATAAAGAAGGGATCTGTGATTTAGTGGGAGCGTATTCACATTCCACATGTTGATTTGAAATGGAAATGTTCTAAAATGGAAATCCAAAGTGGAAATTATCTTTAAGAAAGATAGAGATGTTTCCTATGAGATCGGAATAGAGATTTATAGAGATAGTTCTCGGAAAACCTCTTGACCTAAAAAGAGAGAGCATACATTGACAGTCTATATTGAAGAGTTCAGTGTGCATAGATTCAGTGGGAGAAAACTTGTCCATGTTACATGGAGTTGATATCCCAAGGCCAAGTATCCAATTCTTATGAAGAATGGGAACACTCAGAATATATATGGATCTATCATGTATGTAATCCTCTCATTATCTTGCATGTTTGGACATGGAAAGAATAAAAGACATTCATCTTGTATGTAGGACATGACAATATGATATGCTCATCCTAATAACTCGTATGTGGGACATGATGAGTGGATGTATGTCTAGTTCCAGTAAGGGTTACTGGAATACCATGAGAACTTGATAAGTAATAGTTCTATGGAAATAAGGAAGAGTTCTATGTAAAAGGTTACACTGATGCGAACTTTTGAAAAGGGCAAAAAATTAATCGCAATATATATATGGGGATATATATATAAAAGTGAATGTTTGTTGATAATTGGAAACGTTCCAATAAATTTGTATACAAGGAAATGTCGAGTATCGGTGAGTTAGAGAACAATAGTGGATACTATATGGATCTGGAAGTTCATGAGATGAACTTATAACTATTCTAATCATTGATGACAAGTTAGGAGTACTTGGTCATGCAATGCAGCTAAAGGTTAGCAAAGGAATACTAGATCGCATATTATGGCAACTCCATCTCATATGTGTGACGTACAACGAAGAGATGAGAGACATGCAATTAATACCGACTTTGGCAAGGTGTTTCCATAACTCACTATGTTAGCACTAGAGCACAGTAACATGTGGGACATGTTTGAAGATCACTATGAATGTGATTCAATGGTGATTGGCTCACAGTGCAAGTGGGAGTCCGTTGGTATGTATGCCCTGAGAGCCAATCATGGGATGATTGGTGGGATACATTAAGATTGATTTGACAAACATCAAAGACAAGCTTCCAATTCTTTCTGATTCAGTCATATGAGATAGTGATAGAACAAATTGAATGTCTAGAGAATGATAGTACTGAATGACGTATGTTTTCAAGTTGAGGACCTGAATGATGAGATCATACAGATGCTAAGAGTTTGTACATTCTTGTTATGTCCCTAGTCAGATGTCATTGTGGAAGGTAGATAGACAAAAATGACACACAAGACTAGATTGTGGTGTTGGCTGATGACATAATCTCATTAGTCATGATATGGAGATATCAAACCAAACACATAGGTACTTGTTAGAGAGCAAGTTTACCGGATAGACCCACTGTGAGTTTGACACATGGAACCATGACATGGTAGTCACAGTCAGTTCTCACAGTGATGGTGGTGAGTGTGATTCTTTGACCTGAAATCACTACACTCAACACATGTCGTTGGGTACACTTTGACATCATCAAACGCAATCCTAAAACATGGGTTGTTATAAAGGTGATGATTGGGTGGCTTTGACACATGGGGCTTTTGAGGGGTGAGTGATAGATATGGGATTTGTCCCTCCTGAGGGAGTTTGATATCCATGGCCACTTGATGAGTAGGATTGAGATAGGCGTGCGCATGCATGTGTGAATCAGTATGTGATATTGATGTCATATATATCTCCTCCAATCTTCTCTGACATCATGAAAGTGAATGAACGTTGACAGGATGACTGTTCCATGCCTTGAGTTCATTCGGGATATCAGTGACAAAGGAATTATACATTCACTGTAACACCATTCACGGATTCTAGGATTGAAAGTTGTTCTCCAACTTTCTGTTTCACTTGGGTATCACTGATGTGTGACAAGGCACCACTCTTTGTTTGTGAAGTCATAAGTGTTATGGACTTTCACTGCCAATGTGAAATGGACCTACAGGGTCACACACATAGAATTTAACCTGGAAGAGGATTTTATTCACAAACCATGTTTAGATTTATTACTAAAGGAGTTTAGTAGTTCAATTAAACACTCAATTGATTGATAGCTCAATATCATAGTGTTCAAGGTGTTGGACTGATTGATTAGAGTATCAGATTGATTGAAACTGCGATTGACTAATTTGCACAAGTCTACTACCCCAATCGATCGGCTCATTAGATGAACCAATCGACTCAGCTTGGTGAATCAATCGGCTCAACTGATGAGACGATCAACTCATGTGAAATGAACCAATCGACTCAAATGTTGAGCCGGTTGGCTCATGTGACCAACTGAGATCATTTGGAAAGTCGATTTTGCAAATACAATTTGTTTCACTTGTACAAATTCGATTTAGACAAGGATTAATATTTGATTAATCGGAGACAAGTTTGAAAGTCAATTTGAGTTGGAAAAGGATCACGAACCGATTGTCTCATTTGATGAACGGATTAACTCAGGTGCCCCAACCGATCGGTTGAGGTTGAACCGATCGGATCAACTTCCCAACTGACTGTTTCATATATGAAATGATCAGTTCAGCTGGCGCAAGTTGCTTGTTTTGTGGAAAATCTCAAACCCTTCTACTCCTTCTTTAATCCTGCATTGCCCAGGGTAGAGAACCCTGTCCCATGACCCTCGTTTATATATAGGGGTAGTGGGGGCTTCTTAGGACAACAACTCAATGCACTAGTTGCTCTGCAAAGTTGTCATTCTCTCTAGTTTTGGTAACTGAGAGATAGCCCGACCAAGTGCTACCCTATAAGGGAGGCACAACAAGGGAAAGACAATTGTAGAAAGTGACTGGTGGTAGGAGAGTGTGTTGGTGACTTGTACGCCGACAGGAGGGTGTGACTCCTTCTGATTCCTTGTGGGACAAGGAGACCAGAGTTCCGAGTGGTCCGTGTGGACTACTACAGAGGCGGGAGACTTCTTCCGCTCGAAGGACAACTGTCAATCCCGACAGTCCTGGTGTGACTAGGAGCTGCAAAGACACCATCCAAGACCGGAGGTGAAGACCGCACAAGCCGCGAGGTAAAGTTTCTGAGCAATCCTTGGGACAAGGTAGTAAACCATCCTTCCTATTGTATAAACGTTGACGCATTTCCTTTGTTCTGGGTTTGGGAGAAGAAAATTTTTGTTTCCGCTGCCTTATCTGTCTCCCCTAAAACCCAACACCTATGAGGCCTAAATTTCAAATTCAAGGAAACGTTAATCAAGATAATACTGCTAACTATAACCTAATCTACTAGTCCTAAAGATAAAGTGATTAATTGTTTGATAAAACTAATTGCAAGAATTAAAAACTAAAATAAGTAGATTATGATCATAGATTTGATGGATTCCTTAGGGTTACAGATTCGCCATTGTGCACATTGCAACTAACTCCATTTCATAAGAAAGAATTGACCTTTAATCCCAGACTAAGAAACCTATAGGGGGTATTACCTACTCCCGCAAAATAATACACTGCCTATGCTAAGATAAATCTCACTCCAAAAATCTAGGTTATTCTCTTCACAACTGTAAGCACTCTCTCACAACTCGATATATGATATATAAATCACCAACCTTTCCATCCCTTAATCCCCCTCCTTAAGAAATTAATGATCTAAATAACTAACTATGGTGATCAAGCATAGGTAATTCATTAGGCAATCGAAAATTTAAGTCCAAACTTAAAAGCAATAACTATATTAACTAATGGAAATAAATTACAATGCATAACTAGGATACTCCTAGGTCCTAAGGTACAAGGGGAACAACTGACATGATTTCTATCATTTCATACATAGAGGAGAAGAGAGAAAATGTGGTAAACATGTAGAAAACGATATATACCCCTAGAGAAACTGGTCAGGAATATCTCCTCTGACAAATGTCTCAATCCATAGTGTTTTGGCTACAAACCTTCTCTCTGGAGGTGCCTATATCGTCTGGGACATTGTTGTCTCATTTTTCCTCCTCTCCCGGCTCTATGCTCTATTTCAATAGAACAAAATGTCCTCCTTCATCTGGATGAACTCTTCTAAGGTCATAAGTGGTACTCGGGCCGTCATTAAGTCCTGAATATCAGATCTGGCTTAATTTGAAATTGACATTGATCACAACGAGTCGATACCATTGACGCAAAGTTGGTGGCACTGAGTCTATGGGTGACTCAACACCCTTGCTATGTCTTGGTACCGACAAGTAGGTTGGTAGCACCGAGTTGCTATTTTGCAATTTTTGACTTCTCCTATTGATGAATGTTGATACTACCAACAAGTATGTCGGTAGCACTGAGTTGATAAACTCAGTTCCTATTTCTCTCTGGATCATAAGTTGGTTGCACCAACTTGCCAATCAGGTGGCATCAGATGATAACTCGATAGAACCAAGTTACATCTTGATATCATTGAGACTTCTCTAGTCTCCCTGTTGGATTTCACATTAAGTTGATACCATCAACTATGAGTTCAATAGCTTACCTAAAATGTGGAAAAACTCAGAAAATTCTGAATAAAATATGGAAAATTGACATAATTTGGTAAAATATTTATTATTTAATGCAATAATATTTTAAATGAACTATAGATAATGCATACTTAATGTCAAAATGAGCAATGATGTATTAAATACATAGCAAAATAGTTTGTGAAAAGTGAATAAAACTCACTACATCAAAATTCACTAATCTTAAATGTTGCTCGCCCTTGAGCAATGTTACCTTTGTATCTTTTTGAGACAAGTCAGCAAGAGGACAATTAATATAAAAATAATTCTCAAATACCCCCACCCGTCAGTCCCGAACCATCCCTTACTGACCACTGAATAAATAACTACTCTATAGTGCCCAAAAATACTCATTAAAGACATTCAACCTTATATCAATGAAACAATATTATTAGAATAGTTAATATCATAGTCAATAGGTCATTTTCTTGATGTACCATGTGATCTCCTATCTACACTAGTATTATCCACCTACCAACTACATTGGAAGTAGTCCCCCATATGAAGATGAATTAGGGGATCAATCATATGTGTGGCCTACCATAAAGAGAAATGTGTGTAACGAAGTAAGTGTCTGTGAAAAAGAATCATAAGTAACATCTAAATAGTTTATGCAAAAATAAAATATAATGAACCTATAACATGCATGAAATGAGAAATGCATGAATCCTTATGCCTACTATATTGGTGGAATGATGCATACACTTAAGGTCTCATCTTATTAATGAGAGTAAAAAAAGAAAGCATACATGTGACTATTTTCACTTCTTCTTGAAGAAAAAATCTGATTTGAGTTCAAGGCATCCTTTTCTTTCTCTCTTCATTTGATTTTTTTTCTTCCCTCTTATTTTTTCATGTTGAGAGTTTATGCTAGAGATTTTCCTAAATATAGTTTTTTTTCTTTTTTTTCAATGAGAGATATCTATTTGTATCATTTCAATTTATTCTTGTGAGGGAAGCAACATAGATACATGATGAAATAATGATGCAAAAAGAATATGCAATATACATAAAATATATTATGCAACTAAGTGATATTCACAATTTTTTTTCATTTTCTCTTCCTGCACAAAGACTATTCAAGTTCTTCCATGATGTTGTTCGAGATACTCTTTTATACATTATCTCTCATGCGAGGATAAAAGCCTTGAAAGAAGCCTGAGTCGCCTTTCTTGGGACACATTGCGATGGCCTACACATCCAAAGGCCTTCTGACATCTTGTTATATGATTGGTATTAAGGTAAGAACACTTGTCTTGATCTTGTTGGGGTATCTCTAATGACTGGTAGTTTTCACCACTTCAAGGAAGGCCATGCAGATTGTGATGTTTCCACACAAAAAGTGCATAAACATGGTGTTGCATGGGAAACTAACAATCATCATTTCACTCTATTTTCCTTTGATATCTTTTGATTTTAGATGATGATTCTATTTTTCTCTTACATTGCATTCAACACAACATAAATAGGAATGTGATGATGTCTTCATATTCATCTTCAAATTTTATTGTTAGATCATTGGGATTTCCCATTCAAAAAGGTTTGGCTAGCCAATTTGTAGCCCGTTCTTTTGCAAAGGCATTTCTTTAAATTTTTATGTGTAATAAAAAGATATTTTAATCATATGTAGTTTGATCTATCAAAAATATTACTAATACTTGGGCAAGTATTTTTTTACTTCTAACTAATGCAATCGGATGACTAACTATCATGCCACCTATCATGCTATGCAATGCAATCGAGAGGAAACAATTTAGGTTACTTGATCACCATAAGGTGAAATGTCATGAAAAGATGGTGGAATCACTTGATTAAGAGATAATGCTTGTCTGAAACTATGGTATGTCACTCTCCTATGAAACTGTGTATAGGCTAACCTTAGAGTTTCTTTCTATAGATCCCATTCAAGGACTGCCTACTTGTTTGGTTAGTTTGGACTCAAACCACATCTTCATCCAAGAATCTTGGATAATTTTCATTCGTATTAAGTGTACTCAAGATGACTAACCCATATAGTTCCTCTATGTGGTGTTGTCTTCGACTTTGAAAATTTATATTAGGAAAATATGATCATTAAAAAAAAATCATTGCAAAGGCACAAAACACATTTCTCTTTGATGATAGATGAAATCATGAAAATTAAGATCCACGATTACACTAGATAGATGTAGACCCTACACTTACAAAAACAAAAGAACTAACATAAAATAAAAGATAAAGCCATTCCTACACCTCCCTATGATTGAACTTGACTATGTCCTCATAGTCAAAATCAAAACCTAGAGATGGAATGTGTCAAAAGTTAACAACCTAAACCCATTCTACACCTTAGGTCTAAATAAGGTTACTAGGTATTTGATACACATATATTGACCTATGTGCTTGCTCTGATACCACTAGATCAGCCTGGAGCTCCCCCTATTCAACCAACTGCTCCTATAGACCAGGCCCAGCCAGAACATCATCAGAGCCGAGTATTTGCAATTGATGTAGAGGAAGCTGAAGGTAATAATGTTAATAATTTCTTTATATATGGAAACTCCCTATAACCATGATCTCATATAAACATCATAATGTAGGTGTGATATGTCTCCAAGATCATTATGTTGTAGCCCTATTCAATTCAGGATCAACACATACTTTACTTTCTAGAAATCTTGCTTCCATGCTCAAGTTAGAAATAAAAGATCTAGGTTATATCTTGGATGTAACAACTCCCAGTGGCAAAATCTATACCTCTCTTCAGAAAACCAAATTATTTCCTTTTTCTTATCGTGGTCATCAATTTCATTCTGATTTCATTCTTCTTGATATGGAGGATTTTGACCTAATTTTGGGGATGGATTTGCTTTTTTCCAACTATGCCATGCTTGATTTATGAGCCAAGAAAGTAATCATTTTTGCACCTAATTCTAAACCTTTAATAATACCATAGAAAAAGGAAAGAAAATTAAATATGATTATCTCTTCTCTTAAAGTTGAAACCTTGATAACTAAAGGATGTAGAGCCTATCTTGCAGTTGTGTCCATGTCTGATTATAAGGTAAGACCTTAAGAGAGCTTGCATGTGGTGAGAGATTACCCGAATGTATTTCCCGAGGAGCTTCTAGGGCTGCCTCCAGTACGTGAGATTGAGTTCTCAATTGAGTTAGCACCGGGCACCGCACTAGTGTCAAAGGCACCTGCTGAGCTTGTAGATCTCAAGAAACAATTAGAAGAACTTCTTGATAGAGGCTTCATCCATCCTAGTACATATCCTTTGGGTGCTCCTATCCTTTTTGTTAAAAAGAAAGATGGGTCAATGCAAATGTGTATTAATTATCGCATGATCAACCAAGACACCATCAAAAATAAATGTCCTCTTCCAAGAGTTGATGACCTATTTGACCAGCTTCGTATTGCCACTATGTTCTCCAAGATTGACCTTAGATTTGGCTATCATCAATTATGAGTGAAGGATTTTGACATTCCAAAGACAACTTTTAGAACTAGATATGAACATTATGAATTTGTGGTGATGCCCTTTGGATTGAACAATGCTATTGGAGTATTTGTGAATCTGATGAATACTGTCTTCCACCCTTTTCTTGATAGCTTCTTTGTGGTCTTCATTGATGATATTCTTATATATTCAAACTGTGTTGATCAACATCGTGAGCATCTCCTGAAAGTACTTGATGTATTGAGATCCCATAAATTGTATGCTAAACTATCTAAATGCGAGTTTTGGATTGACCAAGTCATGTTTCCTGGCCAAGTCCTTTCCTGTGGGAAAATTTTAGTTGACTCTGCCAAAGTCTTAGCCGTCCTTGATTGGAAAGCCCCTAACAATGCTTCTGAAATTTGTAGCTTCCTTGGTCTAGCAGGTTACTACCTTCGATTCATCCTTAATTTCATTAAAATAGCCCTACCCATGACCAAACTTACTAGAAAAGATGCCAAATTCAATTGGACTTCTGAATGTGAATCTAGCTTCCAAGAATTGAAATCCCATTTGACTTCTTCTCCTATCTTGACTACCTTATGGTAATATTATCTGATGCTTCTAAAATGGGTTTGGGTTGTGTCCTCATGCCAGAAGGAAAAGTTGTTGCCTATGCCTCTAGACAATTGAAACCCAATGAGGTCAATTACCCAGCTCCTGATTTAGAATTAGCTACCATTGTCTATGCTCTCAAAATATGGAGACATTATCTTTATGGTGCTAATTTTGATATATTCACTGATCACAAAAGTCTCAAATATCTCTTGACTCAGAAGGACCTCAACCTTGGACAAAGAAGATGGTTGGAATATCTTAAAGACTATGATTTCACTATTGCTTATCATCCAGGTAAGGGCAATGTTGTAGCTGATGCTCTTAGTCGTAAGGGGTCAATTTTTGCATCTATCCATACTTCTGAATCAGTGGGTCTAGAGCCTTCAACATCTAAGTAACTTTAGGCAGAAGTTGGCATGATTATCCTGGCAAATATCAACAACATTCCTAGTCTTCTTTCTGAACTCCTGACATCTCAATAGAATAACCCTAGCTTAATGGAGATGACAACTCTTTTGGCTAAAACCTTGACACATATATCTATTGTTATGGATGGTGGACTAAGGTACAATCACCGGATGTGGGTAGCTAAGGATTCAAAGATTAAGAAGCATATTCTGCAAGAGGCACATGGGTCTATGTATTCCATACATCCTAGATCTACTAAGATGTACAAGGATCTGCAGAGACACTTCTAGTGGAGAGGTATGAAGAATGATATAGTAGAGTTTATCTCTAAGTGTTTCACTTTTCAGCAGATCAAGGCCGAACATCAACGGCCAGGCAGTCTGTTAAAACCTTTACCAATCCCTAAATGGAAATGGGAAAATATCACCATGGATTTTGTGGCAGGATTACCAAGGACCAGGAAGGGATATGATGTGGTATGGGTCATAATGGACCGGTTGACCAAGTCTTCACATTTACTACCTATGTGGACTCCAACCAAGGTTCCTGAGCTTGTTGAGTTGTATATAAGGAAGATTGTACGAATGCATGGAGTGCCAGTATCTATTGTTTTAGATTGGGTTCCAAAGTTCACATCACATCTATGGAAGAATCTACAAAATGAGTTGGGTACATAGTTGAATTTCAACACAACATATCATCCCCAAACGGATGGTAAGTCAGAATGCATTATTAAAATCTTGGAGGATCTTCTTAGAGCATGTGTTCTGGATTGGGGAGGGTCTTGGGATTACTACCTTCCATTAGAAGAGTTCACTTACAATAATAGCTATCAGTTCAGTATTTATATGCCACCCTATGAAGCTCTCTTTGGTAGTCCATGTAGATCCCCTCTCCATTGGGATGAAGTTGGAGAAAGAAAGATGCTAAAGTCTGAGGAGTTGCAACTCTATGTTGATCATGTAACATCCCTGACCTGGGTTATGCTTTAACCCTAGGTGTTTTGGTTGAGAAAGGTAATTATATACTTAATATTATCTTTTGAAAAGTAATTAAGGCTCAAGAGGAACTTATATTTCAATTTTAGTCCATTTTGTATAATGTTGAAATTAATATTTTACTTGTTTGGACTAAAGTGAAAATTACCCAAGTTGAGGGGTTAAATTGCAAATTGTGCATGATAATATGTTCCTCATGTGTTGAAGCATCATGGGAATGAAGATGAAGCAGAGGTATGGCTAGTGAAAGCCTGAGTACCAAGAAAGAGCTGATAAAGCAATGTTTGTGCATTAAAACCTAGTTTTGGTGTAATGTGCAATTCACCCAAAACCCATGGTTCAATATGCAATTTACCACTTCAATAAGGTCCCTAATATTCTTGGCATCTTTTATAGGAAAGAAAATGAGAGGGGAATCTCATTTGAGCTACTTTGAAGGAGAGATAATCTTGATATTAAAATAATCAAGATTTAAGCATAATTGAAATAATGCAAAAACAATTATATTAAATGGATTGCCTTTCAACCAAAATTGTGTTGGTTTAAATCCACATAAATGGACGTCCTTGTGCCTTTCAAAGGCAAAGGAAATATCTACGTGAGTGGAGAACCCAGTCACATTAAGAAACTAAAAAGAATTATCCACTATCTTATGGAGAAGTACTATTATAAAGGTTAAAGTGCTTAATTTCTTTTCCCTTAATTCTTGGATAATGGAAGGGATTTCGGTGGTGATAAAGATACATTTGCATGCAAGGAACCTAGGGGGAATAGGTGACAACAATTTTGGAATTTAAGGATTTATATGAGGCATTTTCTCTCTTATTGATTTTCTTATAAAAGCACCCTTTACCACTCAAACCAAAGGCTTTTTCAAATCCACTTATTTTCTTTGCTTGCAAAAACGACCAAGGAAGCTAGGAACAGCAGGAGGACGACCCCCAACCTGTTGGTAAGCTTCTTTACCTTCGTTCACCTTGATTTGATGGTGGAAATCACAAATCAATGTATGATTTCTTCTTATCTCAATCCCATTCTCAATTCTAACCATTCCTTTTCACTCAAAAGCTTGAGGAACGAACCCTGTGGTGTGAAAAAGCTCTTTGCACCATTGTTGACGTGAAGCTCCAAGATTTGAAGCTCAATTGTAGGCGGGTTATATAACTTGAACACTTATTCATTTTTATTGGATTCAATTTCTCAATCAATTATGTTCAATTGCTCTTCTTGCAATTCCTTTGATTAATTGATGCAACTACCATGATAATGGCATTAGTTTTTGATGAACTATGACTTGATGATTATAACATCATCTTAGTCTCACTTTCCAACAAGTTTGGTTTGCAAACGATTTTAAGACCTTGGTCCAAATGGTTTCAATAAACTGTTTGGAGACCAAACGGTTTGCAAACCGTTTGGAGGTTTGAATCCCAAACCGTTTGGATGGGTTGACCATTTGTACGGGTTGACCATTTGAGGTCAGGACCCTAGCTCATGTTGGATGATGATCTAATGGATTCAATTGATTAATTCAATATATGGACAATCCTTCAATTAGAAACCCTAATTGGGTTAAGTGCTGAATTTTCAATTGTTTGACTTAATGTTTTGGGTTGATTAATCCAAACGGTCCCAAGACCATTTGTAGGTCACCCAAATGGTCTCAAGACCGTTTGGAGGTCAACCAAGACCTTTTGGAGGTCTAGAGTTAAGTATGGTTGAGTAATTGAAGGTCCAGAGATACCAAATTGAAATGCAATAAATAGCTGATTTGATGATCAATCCAATTATCTAAACCCTAATTGGATTTCACAAATTTTAATGAATAATGAGGAAAACGTTCTCAAGACCATTTGGAGGTCATCCAAAGGACCTAAAGACCGTTTAGAGGTCATCCAAACGACCTCAAGACCATTTAAGGTCAGGTCATATCATAATTTGATGATGATTCATTGATTTCAATCGAATTAGTTCCACAATGTTAACCATTGATGGTTCCTCGAATTCAAAACCCTAATTGATGGTTTATTGATTATAAAACCTATTTTAATTGGGTTCAAAACCCTAATTGATGGTCCAATTGAAGAATGATTCAATAGTTCAATTGATGAATGATTCAAGGAATCAATTGATAGTCGGTTCATTGATTGAAACCTTGAATTGTTTAAGTATTAAAAGACCTTTTTGATCCATTCAGTTTTGAGAGGGTTTGGACCAAACGGTCAAAAGACCGATTGAGTCTGAATGGTCTCAAGACCATTTGGGTGCAAATGGTCTCAAGACCGTTTAGGTCCAAACGGTCTCAAACTATTTGGAGACCCAAGCCCATTCAGTTTCAATACATTCTTGCTTAAACAGTTTCAAGGGCAATCTACCCAAATGGTTTCAAACCGTTTGAACTTGGAGAGACCAAGACCATTTAGGGTCTAAGTAATCAAAACCATTTGAGGTTCAACATGGTTAATCCATTTGGATATCTAATGTAATTGAAGATTCCATTGGTCAATTTATTTGGATACCTTATGTCATTGAAGGTTCAATTGATCAAATCTTATGGACACCTAATGTATTTAGATGGTTGATACCATTAGTGGGAATAATCATTGATGCATAAGGATGCAATAACTCAATACATCATGCTAACCCTAAATGCATGTTCTTGAATAAAGAGTAGGCCCAATCTAATCAAGAATTGAGTAGTGGACATCCTAGAAGAGGATGAGAGAGAGAGAGGTTCATACATGTAAGATAATCATGTAGTAATCAAGCCTAGCACATTCAAAATGAGTATGATATACAATTTAGGGTATGATCCTTGATAAAGAGATTATGAAACCCTAATTGAGTTAATTGATGAACTCAAACCCTAATTTAGGGCAATTTTGAGTGAAACCCTAATCTAGAAGGATGATGTGATATGAATTTAGGGTAATGACATGAGTAACCCCAATTCAGGGTATTTTGATATCAAACCCTAATTAGAATGAATAGTGAACCCTAATTGTGGGTCATTGAATATAAACCCTAATCTGGGGTTATGTGATGTGAATAGTAAGCCCTAATTCTAAATAGGTTGAAGGTGTGTGAAACCCTAATTATGGGTTATACTATATAGCAATAAACTCTAAATCTTAGATAATGAAATGATGAATCATTGGTCCTAATTGGAGAAAGGGGATGTGTAATCTTGATTGAAATAAAATGGGAAACCCTAACCCTAGTAAGGGAATAGTAGTGTTACCCTTGAATAGCATGGAATTGAAATATGATTGATATATCTGTTCTCATGTATGCTAACCATGCAGGTATCATGAGATGATGAACATAGCTAGGTATGAGTTGTGATGCTTTATTTATTGAAATTATTTATTGGGCCTTATGTGCCATAATATGCCTTGTTGCCTAGTAAGAGGTAATAAGAGAATTAATGGGCCTTAAGAGCCATGAGAGATGCTTGTGTAGCAAGTGTCATGTTCACCTTGGTCAAATGACCTGAAGGTGATAATTACCTAAAAAAAGTGGTAACAGTGCTCATTAATGAGCTAAGGGTTTGATACCCAGAACCATATGACATTAAGTTTGTGAAGGGATGAGTATTCCCAAAATTGAAATGAGGGACTGAGAACCCAATGTCTTTTAAAGACTGAGAAGTAACTAATGAAAATAGTACATGTTTCTTTATAGCATTTGTCCTAATAAGTTATGTTTGAAAACTTGACTGATGCTAAAAGAATATAATAATGTACTTAATTAACCAAGCAAAAGCTATTCATGTAGTGCTCTAACTATAGATCCATCATCGTTAGTAGTTAGTGATGGTGAAACAAGTTTTCTTATGAGATCTACTGGAGTTCGCATATTTTTGAATATGTGGGGGTCAATGGGCAAAAATATCCGTACGTCCAAATGGGGAATTGATGGAAGGTAAACATTAAACCTCTCAATCCTTCATTATATGTTCCGAGATGGATGTATCACAAATCTCCTGATGATGTTAATGCCGAATCAATGGAGGTAAACATGAAATCTCTCGATTGATAAGAGAGTACAGCCGCCACTGTAACTCTATAGTGAAGATGCCACTATACCCTGGAAAGCTATGTAGCAGATACAAAAGATGTCCTGCATGTAATCTCGCACTGACTGAGATGTGGGATGTCATGGAAGTTGGCTCTTCCATTGACTTTGTATGGTACTGATTTCGACTTCGCAATGGTCAGTTGGAGTATGAGTGGTATACCTCATCTCCTCAGAGCATAAGTATGTTTGTAAAATGTAATCAGACGTGTAGAGTACTTGCATAAGATTGAAATACGAGAACCACTGGTTGATGTTATCCTGCTTAGCATGTCCTTGATACATAAATATTACTTATGTTCTTTAATTCCTTAATGAATAAGAGACATACTGCCTTGTCAAGTTATAATTGAAATACTTGAATAGGATTGTTTCTCTAATCTCCATAGACATTGATTTATCTGCCATTAAAGTATATTATTCCACTTCTCAGTTTATTCCTATTAAACTGCAATAATATTGTTTTTGGCGGAGAGTTATATCTCTCGCTGGGGCAATTTTACAATTGTCTCACCCTCATGGGATCCAACATTTTTAGGTAGATGCAGACAAAGAGGCAGAACCTTTGTAGCAGGGGAAGAGCAGCAGGAGCAACAACAGGGACAACAGTGATATCCCAGGTGGGGATACTAGCTATCAAGATTTGTACATATGTAAATAGAGTCATATGTGTCGTGTTTGTACTCTCAGGTCCTAGGAGTCAGTAGATAGTGTTTTCATATCGATCTGAGATTTTGGTTTGATGCTTCGAGGATTTTGTTACTTGTGCTTTTTAGCAAAGTAATGATGTATATATATTCCTCAAGAAGAGACGGTACATAGAATGTACAATGTGGACCAGTATGTAAATACAATACTTTGGTTCTTGTTTAAAGAGTTTTCCTACAAATGTATCTTTTTATAAAATGGTTTTAATATTTTAGTGATTTTCAGTAATCTGATGCTAACGATGGCTTCCACATTAATTAAATCTGGTTTCATTAGTTAAGACCGGTTTGTTCGCCACAGATTAGTGGTATCAGAGCTCTAGGTTTGCTGAGTCTAAAGAGACATAGGATTAAGGTTGTTGAGTCTGTTCTAGAGTCTTCCAGTTTATCTGATAGTTTCTTCTACTCATATAGGAGAAGAAGAACCTGAAGATGTCTGGATCACATGATGAACATGCTGCTGAGAGCAGCGTTGCTGCACCAGGAGGAGGTGCAAGGGATCAAGCTAGGGAGGAAACCGTAACTGAGATTCCTCAACTTGATCAAGCTGCATTAGAGAACCCAACTTTCCATACCCTGATCGGGCAATTTATGGCAACCATGACACATATGGTAGATAGAATGCCACCACCTGCACCAAGGGAACCATCCCACAATGAAGGACATGGAGCCAGTAAGAATTTTGAATGACTTCGTCGGGTGGGAGCCACAAACTATGCTGGTACGGCTGACCCAGGTGATGTAGATTTGTGGTTGACAGAGATGGAGAAGGCTTTTAGAATCTTGAACATCCCTGAAGTAGAGAAGGTAAGGCATGTTGTATACCTTCTGAAGGGGAGTGTTGGTCATTGGTGGACCATCAAAGAAGGTGAAAGACCAGGTGTTGAAGTTGGATGGGATGAATTCCGACGTGAATTTGTTGCTAGATACTTTCCCAAGACGTATCTAGATGGGAAGATCTCTCAATTTGAGAGGTTGAGGCAAGGATAGATGAACATTAGCGAATATGAAGCTAGGTTCATGGAACTTTTGCAGTTCTGTCCGCATATGGAAACTACTGATGAGGAGAGGATTTGGTGTTTCGAGAAGGGATTGAATGTTGAATTGACCACTCTGGTGTCTACTTTAGAGAACCGGGAGAGGTTTGCTACTTTTGTGGAGTCTGTGAGGTGGATTGAGAGGTATGTGATCAAGAAGCGACATACCAGTAATAAGAAAGTGTATCCTCAGTTTCAAGGACAGAGGTCTGGGAGTTTCAAGAAGCTGAGATTCTCTGTACCACCACCACCAAGGTTTAATACCCCCACGCAGTGGACGTCAAGTAGGGGTAGGTTTCGTAGTTTTACTCCAAGTAGAGCCCCCAGTTCAGCATCAGAATCAGTGACAGGACCACCCAGGTAGAGTTTGGGAAGTTACAACTACTTCTAGTATGGGAGGTTAGGACACTTGAAGAGAGATTGTCCTGAGAAAGTCAGAATTGTAACTCAACCCCAAAGGCAGAGTCAGCAAGGCTCACAGAGGTGACAGTTCAGTAATAATGCTAGAGAATGTAGACAAGCATCCCAAGCTAGATCATTGGCACCCAACAACCAACCACAGGGTCAACAATAAGCAATGGCTAGATTCTATGCCATGAATCAGCCCAAAGCAGTAGTCAACCCTCAGGTTGTGATAGGTCAGATGAAACTACTTTATTCTGATATGTCTTTTTCCTGCTTCGTATCTGTGTTAATTGATCCAGGTGCTATGCATTCCTTTATCACTCGAGAGGTGATTCATGACTGCAACATGACTGTCAGTCATAGAGCAGATAGGTTGATGCTAGAAACCCCTTTGGTGGGATTTGTAGTGTTGTGAGAGGTGTGTTCTCCCTGCAATCTTTCCTATTCTGATCATCGCATTCAGGTGGATCTTATACCACTTGAGATGCAGGGTTTTGATATAATACTAGGGATGGACACCATAGAAAAGTATAAGGTTGTCTTGGATTGTAGTTCCAAGCAGGTTGTGTTCACAAACAATGGTGACACATGGAATTTTCTGGGAGATAGAAAGATTCTTCCAGCCTATTTAGTGTCAACATTCTTTCCAGTTGCTGAAAGAAAGGTTAACCAGTGCACCTGTGTTAGTGCTACCTGAGCAGGGAAAGGGGTACATAGTCTTCTGTGATGCATCTAAGAACAGACTAGGATGTGTGTTGATGAAGGATAAATAAGTGATTTCTTTTGCTTCTCGATAGATCAAGAAACACGAGGAGAATTATCCAACACACGATATAGAGTTAGGTATTGTGGTCCATGCCTTGAAGATCTGGAGACATTATCTTTATGGAGAAACATTCCAAATTTTCACAGACCATAAGAACCTAAAGTATATCTTTGAATAGCATGAGCTGAATATGAGACATCGCTACTGGATGGAACTAATCAAGGACTATGACTATACAATTGATTATCATCCAGGGAAAGCTAATGTGGTAGCTGATGCAGTAAGTAGAAAATCAGCAACACCAGCCTTAAACAAAGCACAGTTAAACTCCTTAGTGTGCTCTAAGAGAGATATGCTTGTCTCCTTAAGGAAAGGCAATATAGAGTTTAAGGTGTCGTTGTTAGTCGGGCTGTTAGATGAGATGCAAGTAAAACCTACTTAGGCAGTAGATTAAAGAAGCACAACAAGCTGATATTGTGATTCAACAGATTAGATTAGAGTATGGTAGTGAGAAACGAGATGGATTCCATGATTCAAATGATCAGGTAGTCTGTTACCATGGTAGGATGGTAGTACCTGATATCGATAACATAAGGAAATTAGTTCTGGAAGAAGCTCATTCTTTGATGTATTCTATGCATCCAGGGAGCACCAAAATGTATCATAACTTCAAAGATATGTATTGGTGGCCTGGATTGAAGAAACATGTAGCTGAGTTTGTTATGTGGTGTCCGGTGTGTCAGTAGGTTAAAGTTGAACATCAAAAGCCTACAGGAACAATGCAACCTCTGCCTATACCGCAGTGGAAATGGGATCATGTAACCATGGACTTTGTGATTGGTCTGCCTAAAATAGCCAAAAGTCATGATTCCATATGGGTGATAGTTGATAGGTTGACAAGGACAACACATTTCCTTCCTATCAAAACAACCTACACTGTTGAGAAGCTTGCACAAATATACATAGATGTGATAGTGTGTTTGCATGGGGTTCCAGCTACTATTTTATTTGATAGAGGTCCCCAGTTCACGAGTCATTTTTGGGAGCGACTCCATAAAGCTCTGGGTACGCAGTTAAGGTTTAGTACATCCTTTCACCCACAGAAAGATGGACAATCTGTGAGGACCATACAAACTTTGGAGGACTTGCT
This sequence comes from Alisma plantago-aquatica, assembly GCA_963693085.1. NCBI lineage: Eukaryota > Viridiplantae > Streptophyta > Magnoliopsida > Alismatales > Alismataceae > Alisma > Alisma plantago-aquatica. The sequence continues at coordinate 809,481,767 of OY856413.1, read as the reverse complement.
TAGGGCATGCATCCTTCAATTTGTAGGAAGTTGGGATCTACACCTGAACATGATATAATTTGCTTATAATAATAGATATCATCATAGTATTGATATGGCACCATATGAGGCATTATATGGTAGACGTTGTAGATCTCCTTTATGTTGGTATGAAACATGGGAGTATCAACTTTTGGGTCCTGAGCTAGTACAACAAACAACTGAGAAGATTAAAGCAATACAACAACAGTTGAAAGTGTTCCAGGATAGATAGAAATTTTATGCTGATAAACATTGTAGTCCCTTAGAATTCCAAGTTGGAGATAGAGTATACCTCAAGGTCTCACCTTGGGAAGGTATTCTGAGATTTAGAAACAAGGGGAAGTTAGCTCTGAGATTTATTGGGCCTTATCCGATCATTGAAAGGATGGGAAAGGTATCTTATAAGCTGGAGTTACCACCTGAGTTGCATAGATTGCACCCAGTATTCCATATCTCCATGTTAAGGAAGTGTAATCCTAACACAAAATTAGTTCTGCAACCTGTGGAGGTAGAACTAAATGATGATATATCTTATGTTGAAGGACCTGTGTTGGTTCTTGACAGAAGAATTAAAAAGCAGAAAAATAAAGACATTTGTCTTGTAAAAGTTATCTGGCATCACCATGCCATTGAAGAATCCACGTGGGAGTTAGAGGAAGAGATGAGGAGGAAATACCCTACTCTTTTCTCTTAATGTTTTCGTTGATGATTTCGGGGACAAAATCCTTATAAGGGGTGGATAACTTGTAACATCCCTGACCTAGGTTATGCTTTAACCCTAGGTGTTTTGGTTGAGAAAGGTAATTATATGCTTAATATTATATTTTGAAAATTACTTAAGGCTCAAGAGGAACTTATATTTCAATTTTAGTCCATTTTGTATAATGTTGAAATTAATATTTTACTTGTTTGGACTAAAGTGCAAATTACCCAAGTTGAGGGGTTAAATTGCAAATTGTGTATGATAATATATTCCTCATGTGTTGAAGCATCATGGGAATCAAGATGATGCAGAGGTATGGCTCGTGAAAGCCTCAGTACCAAGAAAGAGCTGATAAAGCAATGTTTGTGCATTAAAACCAAGTTTTGGTGTAATGTGCAATTTACCCAAAACCCAGGGTTCAATATGCAATTTACCACTTCAATAAGGTCTCTAATATTATTGGCATCTTGTATAGGAAATAAAGTGATAGGGGCATCTCATTTGATCTACTTTGAACGAGAGAAAATCTTGATATGAAAATAATCAAGATTTAAGCATAATTGAAATAATACAAAAATAATTATATTAAATGGATTGCCTTTCAACCTAAATTATGTTGGTTGAAATCCAAATAAATGGACGTCCTTGTGCCTTGAAAAGGTAAAGGAAATATCTACGTGAGTGGAGAACCCACTCACATTAAGAAACTAAAAAGAATTATCCACTATCTTATGGATAAGTACTATTATAAAGGTTAAAGTGCTTAATTTCTTTTCCCTTAATTCTTGGATAATGGAAGGGAGTTCGGTGGTGATAAAAATACCTTTGCATGAAAGGATCCTAGGGGGAAGAGGTGGCAACAATTTCGGAATTTAAGGATTTATATGAGGCATTTTCTCTCTCATTGAGTTTCTTATAAAAGCACCCTTTAGCACTCAAACCAAAGGCTTTTTTGAATCCACTTCTTCTCTTTGCTTGAAAAAATGGCCAAGGAAGCTAGGAACAATAGGAGGATGACCCCCAACCTATTGGTAAGCTTCTTGACCTTCGTTCACCTTGATTTCATGGTGGAAATCACAAATCAATGTATGATTTCTTCTTATCTCGATCCCATTCTCAATTCTAACCATTCCTTTTCACTCAAAAGCTTTAGGAACGAACCCTGTGGTGTGAAAAAGCTCTTTGCACAATTTTTGACATGGATCTCCAAGCATTGAATCTCAATTGGAGGTGGGTTATATAACTTGAACCCTTATTCATTGTTATTGAATTCAATTTCTCAATCAATTATGTTCAATTGCTCTTCTTGCAATTCCTTTGATTATTTGATGCAACTACCATGATAATGGCAATAGTTTTCGATGGACTAAGGCTTGATGATGATAACATCATCTTAGGCTCACTTTCCAACAAATTTGGTTTGCAAACGGTTTTAAGACCTTGGTCCAAACGGTTTCACCAAACCGTTTGGAGGTTTGGATCCCAAACTATTTAGATGGGTTGACCATTTGTATCGGTTGACCATTTGAGGTCAGGACCCTAGTTCATGTTGGATGATTATCTAATGGATTCAATTGATTAATTCAATATATGGACAATTGTTACAACCCCAAATTTTGGGTTCCTTTGGTGAGAAATGAAATTTCTCATATTAAATATATTTGGACAAATAATGATATAATTTGTTGTGAATAAATGGATTTCAATTAAAATAGCCTTGTTGTTTAATTTGTGGGCTTTATTGGCTATTGGGCCCAATAACAAGGAAATTCAATTAATTAATGAATAATTGAGTTATTGAGAAATGGAGGAAAGAAAAGTATGGAAATCTCTAGAAGGCAAATCCAAAGAGGGATTTCGTGCCTCTTGGGTTCCTTGGGTTCCAAGGAGTCTAAAGTTGCATAAAGAGAGCAATAAGAAAAGAAAAGATCAATTAAGTATTTCTTTATTAAGAAAGAAATTGAAAATATTGATGAAATGTAGAAAATAAGTATAATTGAGTAATCCTTGGTGGAATTTCGTATCCCAAGGATTCCTAATGTTGAAAGGAATACCAATGAGGAAAATAAAAGAGAAATAAAGAGAAAACCTCAAAAAGATATATTTTAATGAGAAATAAACAAGATAATGTGAAATAATGCATTTAGATGCATCTAGAAGGATAATGAGTATCCAATAAAAAGGATTTCGAAATAATAGAGTTTCTTGGGATCCAAGGAGTCCCAATGAAGAGGAAAGAAAGAGAAAATACCAAAATTGCAAAATAAAAGGGTAAGGTGATACATTATTAATGAATTTTGTGATATTGATAAAAGGAAGTATCTTCTATTAAAAGGAAAACTTAATTTCGTGCCTAAGGGTTAAAAATCAAGCAATAAAGAGAGTAGGTGAGAGCAATTTCGAATTCCTAATACCTAATGAAAAGTATACATGAAGAGAGAGAAAGATACTTCAAATGTAAGGAAAATCTATTTCCTATAAGGAGAAACCTTGTTTGCTTTATGGGAAAGCAATCTGGGGCATGGATACTCCCCTATAAAAGGGGTAGACCGTTTGGGACGAGTTCTAGAGAGATTCTGCATCTCCCACTCTCTTCCCCCATCTTCTTGTTGTTGTTCTTCATCGTGCAAACCCTAACAGAGGGTGTAGATCTACCCCGGGGACAACAAAGGTGTTGTGTGTAGTCTTGATGGAAGAAGAACACTCCCACGACTACCATGGAGTGCCCAGCCATCATCTCCTTGCTCTCATCCGTGCCCAGCCACTGCAGGAGTCTATAAACTCGCGGGAAAGCACATGCTTGCCACGCATGGAGCTGGCCATCTCGGTCGAGAATGGATGCCTGGTTGGATGTGGCAGAGGGAACTAGAGGCAAGGAGGTGGTTTCGGGAAAGCTCCGAGCCTTGAGGTGGTGGGGGGCGGCCGCACGAGGCACTGCAGGTCGGCGACATAAGGGTTTCGTGAGGTTGAAGACGAACGGTGCCGTTTGGACAAAACTATGGCTCCGGGTACTGAAGAAACGAGTTACTTATCAAGGGTAGTTTGGTCTTTGCATTATGTTTTGCAAACCGGGTCGCGCTGCATGGATAGAAATGACGTGTCAACTCTTGATTTGCTCAAGTAAGTAGATTCTTGAAAAAATCATAATTAATTAACCGTAGCACGGATGGATACACATAATATTTGAATTTTGCACAGCAGAACACGAGGAATTCATTAAAAATATACTTGAAGCCTGATTCCTTTTGCAATTCGAAAATTAATGGAAGATATCAACTTTAATGTATTAATGTTTAAAGAACCCTATTTTGATATAATTAATGTGATTAGTAGGGTTAATTGATGATTAAAATTGATATTAGCCTGTTAATGATAAAAGGGAACATTAGGAACAAAAAGGAATGAATTTTTGCATGTAATTCGTTTAATTTAGAGTTTATGTGCATAATTAGGCTTTAATGGGCCTTGAAACCCTAATGATGGTAATTAGGACTACTAATGGCTTTAATTATTCGATTTCATGTATAGAACTGAGTTTTCATGGTTATAAGATATTTTGAGCATTAAAGTTCCTAATTTGTGGATAAATACCCTAAATGTAGTAATTAGGGTTTTCTCATGAATAGAAGATAGAATTAATGATAAATAACGTTCATATGAGTATCAGAGCATAATGAACTACAAAATGATGATAAATGAGTGTAAAGAATTTGTCATGGAGTAAAAAGGATAAAAATAGCATTTTTGATGTAAAAGAAGCTTAATGAAATTAAAGGATGGTTAATGGTACCTTTAAATATGAGAATAGGGTTATATGTCGTTAAGATAACCTTAATGTTGAAGAATAGATAAAATGACAAGGATATATGAGTAAAGGTATAAAATTAGGGTTTGAAATAGTAAAAGGTGAAGGGAAACCCTAATTGCAATAGAAACCCTGAAAGTGAAAAACCCTAGGAAGCGAGCTAGGTTTAATAGATCTTAATGACATGAGTAATATAAGGAAATTGTATAATTATTTCAGGATCTTGTTGAAAATGCTTGCTTGCTTGGATTCTTAATTGCATGGATATTTCTGTTCAAATCGTCAGATCAGGTATGTGGTTAATTATGAATAACTACCTTAGTTTCTCAAGGATTTTCCGGATGGTTAATTGCATTGAATGCAAATTATCAGTTTGGATGTTCATACTTGCAAACTATAAAGTCACTATGATTATCACATTAATAATGGAAGTATGGATTCTCGCACCTACATGCCACCCTGATGGATGATGCCAAAGGTCAGGCCCAGATGGGTAGACCAATGGACACCTTGAGGGGTGACCCCAGGCACCTAGCTCGAGATTGAGAAGGTTGCCTATGACATTGCATGACTAGAGGGCGCCATGAGTGGTGACCCCATGCACCAAGCTTGGGATTGAGAAGGTGGCCTTAAGTCATTAGGAAAGGAAACCCTAAGGTGGGTATGCCAGGGTTAGGGCAAAAGCAGTGGAGAATGTCATACTGGAAAATGTAAATTGGCTGGTTAATTAACTTGATTGTGATAATTAGATTGTTATCCTTATGTGCAAACTTTTGGTTGTTCCCACATACCAGTATATTTTGATATATTGACCGACGTTTTGTTTGTCGACGTTTTTGGAACAACAATTGAAAGAACAAACAGTAAAGCGACACATTATGGAAATAAGAAATAAAGTGCAAGCATGATTATATAGAATAATTCAAGCTCTGGATAGATATATTTCCAAAGTTTTCAAAGGTAAGTAAAGTTTTAATTTTATACCAAATTCCAGTTAGTTAGTAGAATTTCATAATTATTATTGATTATTTGTCGAACCTTTGATCATGTTAATTGAATAACGGCTTTGACCTTCGGGTCTCCCTTAATTGGGGGTCACCGGGAGGCGGGGTCGTTACAATTGGTATCAGAGCATAGGTTCCTCAATTAATCTTTAATAATTATTAAATTTTACAAATTTTGTACAACCTAAGGGAGTTATTAGAGGATTATCTGAAAGACAGATGCGTCTAGAAAAGGATCACGACCAGGGGCTGACAATATTTTCCTCCGTAGCGCTAGTCGGAATATGAGGACTCCTGGATCCGTGTGACTGCCTAGCCAAAGTCTTAGGGTATGAATCAAAATAAGATACCTTTATGACCCTCTCATCTTTTTCATCCCTTCTCAACCCAAATTCTATTAAGGACCTTAAGGATTAGGGTTTTCTCTCTTTTCCTCACCCTCTTGAGGTATGGGTAAGGTTGATAAGGATTAAGGAATCCTCCACCAAATTAATAAAAAGCATGTAAATAAGATGTCATGGATATAGCTTAATAGATTAAGCGCAAACTAAAGAATAGATACATGCTTAGGTCGTATGACACGAGTTGTCATTTCTCTCAGGAGAGACCTGAGGATAGACCTCCTTGGCTGGAGGATGAGTAGCGAGAGTGAGTCTTAGAGGTAGAGATCTCCATTAAAGTAGAGACCTAGCATATCCTTTAAGGATGATGTTAACCCTAACCCTAAGTGTAGGTTAGAGAGAGATGCCATGATGAGTTAGATGTCATGGTTGACTGGGTGTTTGGATAGATATGCTTTTGGATTGCTATACGAACCATGAGAGATTGGATAACCTGGTACCTCTGGCGACCCAACCCTAGAAAGGGTCATGCATGTTAGAGTGAAGGGTGGCTCCTTCATGGACGAGGTTAGAGAGGAACCTATAGAAACCCTATGGCTTATGCAAGTAGGGGATAGCATGCGCCCAGAGTACGTCAGTGGTACGGTAGTAGGTTGAAACCCTGGCCAAAAGGGCACGATGGATGACTTATGAGATAAGCATATGGATAATCTAGAGCCAAACATGAGTTGAGCATAGGGGTATGCTTGTGAGCATGAGCCTTCATGGAGAAGGGACCTCTAGTAAGTATGGTTCGAGGTGGAATTAGATCTAGAGAGAGGAAGCAGAACCCCAACAAGGAGGGTGGAAGCCTAAAACCCCAAAACTTGAGGAATAGTGGGGAATTGAGGATGATGTGACCTACGTGGATGATAGTGGTTGCCTTATGATTGATTCCTAGAGGCTGATGATATCCCGGTTGCCTTTAAAGGAACCAAACCCTAGAGAGAGGACGATGCTTCTAGTAACCATGGTATAAGTGGTTACCTGCTAGATGAGATAAAGAGTGCTTTAGACCCTAAGGAGGTTTAAGTAACCAGTTGTAAGGCTTTATACCTAGTTGGTTGTCCTGGAAGAGGACTCAACTCCGAAGAGTTGCTCGAGTAGAAGTATCATGGAAGTACATGACATACCTTGGACATGTTTGATTCGTGGTTAAGAGGTTCAGCATGTAGTTGGATATCCAAAAGTGAACCTAGGGTTCCTAGCTGAATAGAGGAAGTGGTGTACCTAATGCTCATGATGAGAATTTAGTCTCTATAGTTTTGAGCGGGGTATAGAGGAAAAAAAAGGAAACCCCTTAAGTTAAAGGTAGGTTTGATGAACCCCTCACAATTAAGTTGGTGTAATGTTGAGGATGAGAACAAGTGCGACCTAGCATGGTTTAGTAGGTATGCCTGTGCCTTAGTAGTTGCTGGTTTAAGCATGCTCATATGGATGTAAACCCTAAGGGTGCTTGTGACCTTTGTCATAAAGGTGTAGTTTCCTCCCATCCTCGGAGAGGGACCCTTTGGTAGGGAGTTTACCAGTTTGGTTGGTTTTGAGGTAACCTAAGGAGGTTAAATATGATCTTGAGAAGCTAAGTGAAGCGTACATGGCATGAGAATGAACCTATAGACCCATAGATAACCATCTCTAAGTGCATGTGGATGTGTTACCATGAAGGTAACCGGTATGAGGCTCGACCAAGGTAGGCAGGTTGCCATGAACCCTATGAAAGGATGAAAGTCAACCCATGAATGCAAGAAGAGAGATGAAGAGTGTTTGGGTAAGGTTCTAAGCTAGAAATGTACCATAATGGAATCCTAAGTCTATCCTAGGGTCAGGTAGGGATAAGACCGATGGAAGAAGGAGTTGCCTAATTCCCTAGTTGCACATGACCATAGGGTCGGGAGGTAACAACTATCATTGTCTGAGGGCCATGGGTTAGGAGATTGATCACCTTCATGAACTCATGGGGCCCAAAGGGCAGATGAGTAGGGCACTCTCTTGATGCATGAGGGAAGACGGATGACCCCAGAAGTGTCGTCACCCTATAGACCTAGAGGAGATGACCAAGGGATGTGTGTAAACCTCAGTAGGTTCAAGACCAGTTTTCCATGGAAGTAACCTTGACATCGAGATGATTGTGATGTAGACGCATAGGTGGCACGTCTCAACTTGGATTTAAAGGTGTTCTGGCAAGGTGGGATGTACCATCTCTACTCCTGGAATGGAAATAACTTTGTATTTGTATGGCCGCCAAATGCTTATTTCTTCTTGTTATGGGAGTGAGAGATAGGAAAGTACGCATGCCATACACCAAGGATAAAGATGATGTGAGTTGGAACGTTGCTATGGGGTATGAGGACAGAGATGATAACATACCCTAGTGGAGCGAATGATACATGGATGGTTTACAAACACTAATAGGAATGAACTAGTCACCTTATGAGGATGTTTTATCATGAGATATGAGTCATACAAGGTTGAGTTTGATCACCATGAGGATGAGCTCAGACTTTCTTGAGGAAGACAAACTAAGAGTTTGAGATAAGATGATAAGTGGAATATGTGGAGGTGTATGTCTTCAACATTAATTGACACCTAAGGAGGTGAAGTGGTAATGAATGGCCTGGTTGAGATATAGATGTCCAGGCTAGAAGAGGTTGAGGTTGTTCAACTAACCCTATGTTTGGAAAGAAGATGAGTTTTGGCTAACACACAGATGTAACAAGATATGTTGAACAAGTTAATGGTTGTTTGGTTAGCCAGTTTAGTCCTTGATGTAGTGAAAGGATGGTGATAGAACCTCAGATACACTTCTTTGGATAGAAGGTAATAAAACCCTCTTGAGAGTGGTTTAGGGTTTCTAAGGTATCAAGCTTGAGGAATCATAACAATACAGGAGGTCATGATATACCTTGGTACTACAAAGATAGTAAGTGATGGTAGCACTCTGGATGCTTAAAACAAAGTTGCATGTAGCATGTGGCCATGCAAGCTAGGGGGTGAAGGACGAACACCAGTAACCTAGTGTATCGATAGAGGATAAAAGAGTCCCTGAGAGGGAATGGGAGTTCATCACTATGGATGTTGTGGTAAGTCTCCCTTTGACCCAGAAGGTCAAGATGCAATATGGGTTATGGTAGATCGCCTTACCTAGATAACATGAGAAAGAAAGGAGTATTGTCAAGAGATAGATTTTGTTGAACTACATAAGAGAGAGAGATGGTTCGACTATACCATGATACGAGTTCAAAAGTTCTTAAGTATGACCCAAAGGTTCTCTTCCATAAGGTGGAAGTAGATACATGAAGAACTCAAAAATAGTACAGTTTATCACGCCGTACTAATGGATAGTATCATCCAGACTAGAGGGTCTGATGAGAGCAAGTGTGCTTGTTCAGGGTGATACAAAGAGACAATTCTTAAGATGTGATGTTAACCACCATAGCCTTTATCGAGATGCAAGAAGTTCTAGAAGGAGGTTGTGTCGGTCACCACTTCATTAAGATGATGTTGGTGAAGGAGGCCTCACAAAGGTCAGAAAAGAACCATAGTGTGTGTAGATGAAGGCGCTTTGATCGTGCAATGGCCGAGAGAGAGCCCAGTGGTGACATGAGTCACAAGATGATGCAAAGTAGACTGACATGCAGTTCACTGTGGGGGAATATGTGATGTGAAAATCCGACCCCTCTAAGCTACAGCTGAGAAAGTTGAGTCCCCGATATATGGGTCCATTTGAGATGGATTGGTGGAGATGGTTGTGTTTAACCTTACCCCTCAGGATAAAATGATGTGTTGCATGAGTCCAATCTAGAGCACTATGTGAGGTACCCAAGCTAGGTGTTGTGCCCTGAACCTATTTATCTTTTGAAAGGTTGAAAAGTCCTGAGTCACCTATGAGGGTATGATATACCAAGGTAAGAAAGAACTCAGATGGAGGAAAATGAGATAATGAAGGTTCTTGGGGAAACACCATGGAAAGGGTGAAGCCACATGGGAGCCCTGATGGACATAAGAAGACTTATCCTATTTGTTTGCTTACTTGATGGAACTTTGAGGGAAAAATTCTCATAAGATGGGAAGGATGTTACAACCCCAAATTTTGGGTTCCTTTGGTGAGAAATGTAATTTCTCATATTAAAGATATTTGGACAAATAATGATATAATTTGTTGTGAATAAATGGATTTTGTTTAAAATAGCCTTGTTGTTTAATTTGTGGGCTTTATTGGCTATTGGGCCCAATAACAAGGAAATTCAATTAATTAATGAATAATTGAGTTATTGAGAAATAGAGGAAAGAAAAGTATGGAAATCTCTAGAAGGCAAATCCAAAGAGGGATTTCGTGCCTCTTGGATTCCTTGGGTTCCAATGAGTCTAAAGTTGCATAAAGAGAGTAATAAGAAAAGAAAAGATCAATTAAGAATTTCTTTATTAAGAAAGAAATTGAAAATATTGATGAAATGTGGAAAATAAGTATAATTGAGTAATCCTTGGTGGAATTTCGTATCCCAAGGATTCCTAATGTTGAAAGGAATATCAATGAGGAAAATAAAAGAGAAATAAAGAGAAAACCTCAAAAAGATATATTTTAATGAGAAATAAACAAGATAATGTCAAATAATGCATTTAGATGCATCTAGAAGGATAATGAGTATCCAATAAAAAGGATTTCGAAATAATAGAGTTTCTTGGGATCCAAGGAGTTCCAATGAAGAGGAAAGAAAGAGAAAATGCCAAAATTGCAAAATAAAAGGGTAAGGTGATACATTATTAATGAATTTTGTGATATTGATAAAAGGAAGTATCTTCTATTAAAAGGAAAACTTAATTTCGTGCCTAAGGTTTAAAAATCAAGCAATAAAGAGAGTAGGTGAAAGGAATTTCGAATTCCTAATACCTAATGAAAAATATACATTAAGAGAGAGAAAGATACTTCAAAAGTAAGGAAAATCCCTATCGTATAAGGAGAAACCTTGTTTGCTTTGTGGGCAAGCAATCTGGGGCATGGATACTCCCCTATAAAAGGGGTAGACGCTTTGGGACGAGTTCCAGAGAGATTCCGCATATCTCACTCTCTTCCCCCATCTTCTTCTTGTTGTTCTTCATCGTGCAAACCCTAACAGAGGGTGTAGATCTACCCCGGGGACAACAAAGGTGTTGTGTGTAGTCTTGATGGAAGAAGGACGCTCCCACGACTACCATGGAGTGCCCAACCATCATCTCCATGCTCTCATCCACACCCAGCCACTGCAGGAGTTTGTAAACTCGCGGGAAAGCACAGGCTTTCCGTGCATGGAGTTGGCCGTCTTGACCGAGAATGGAGGCCTGGTTGGATGCGGCAGAGGGAACCGAAGGCAGGGAGGTGGTTTCGGGCAAGCTCCGAGCCTTGAGGTGGTGGGGGCGGTCGCACGAGGCACTGCAGGTCGGCGACAGAAGGGTTTCACGAGGTTGAAGACGGGCGGTGCCATTTGGACAAAACTACCCCTCCGGGTACTGAAGAAATGAGTAACTTATCAAGGGCAGTTTGGTCTTTGCATTATGTTTTGCAAACCGGGTCGCGTTGCATGGATAGAAATGACGTGTCAACTCCGGATTGGCTCAAGTAAGTAGAGTCTTGCAAAATTCATAATTAATTAACCGTAGCTCGGATGGATACACATAATATATGAATTTTTCTCAGTAGAATATGAGGAATTCATTAAAAATATACTTGAAGCGTTATTCGTTTTGCAATTCAAAAAGTAATGGAAGATATCAACTTTAATGTATTAATGTTTAAAGAACCCTATTTTGATATGATTAATGTGATTAGTAGGGATAATTGATGATTAAATTGATATTAGCCTGTTAATGATGAAAGGGAACATTAGGAACAAAAATGAATGAAATTTTGCACGTAATTCATTTAATTTAGAGTTTATGTGCTTAATTAGGCTTTAATGGGCCTTGAAATCCTAATGATGGTAATTAGGACTACTAATGGCTTTAATTATTTGATTTCATGTATAGAACTGAGTTTTCATGGTTATAAGATATTTCGAGCATTACAGTTCCTAATTTGTGGATAAATACCCTAAATGTAGTAATTAGGGTTTTCTCATGAATAGAAGATAGAATTAATGATAAATAACGTTCATATGAATATTAGAGCATAATGAACTACAACATGATGATAAATGCGTGTAAATAATTTGTCATGGAGTAAAAAGGATAAAAATAGTAGTTTTGATGTAAAAGAAGCTTAATGAAATTAAAGGATGGTTAATGGTGCCTTTCAATCTGAGAATAGGGTTATATGTCGTTAAGATAACCTTAATGTTGAAGAATAGATAAAATAATAAGGGTTTATGAGTAATGGTATAAAATTAGGGTTTGAAATAGTAAAAGATGAATGGAAACCCTAATTGCAATCGAAACCCTGAAAGTGAAACCCTAGGAAGCGAGCTAGGTTTAATAGATCTTAATGCATGAGTAATAAAAGGAAATTGTATAATTATTTCAGGATCTTGGTGAAAATGCTTGCTTGCTTGGATTCTTAATTGCATGGATATTTCTATTCAAATCGTTAGATCAGGTATGTGGTTAATTATGGATAACCGCCTTAGTTTCTCAAGGATTTTCCAGATGGTTAATCACATTGAATGCAAATTATCAGTTTGGATGTTCATACTTGCAAACTATAAAGTCACTATGATTATCACATTAATAATGGAAGTATGGATTCTCGCACCTACATGCCACCCTGATGGATGATGCCAAAGGTCAGGCCCAGATGGGTAGACCAATGCACACCTTGAGTGGTGACCCCAGGCACCAAGCTCGGGATTGAGAAGGTGGCCTATGACATTGCATGACTAGAGGGCACCATGAGTGGTGACCTCAGGCACCAAGCTCGGGATTGAGAAGGTGGCCTTAAGTCATTAGCAAAGGAAACCCTAAGGTGGGTATGCCAGGGTTAGGGCAAAAGCGGTGGAGAATGTCATACTAGAAAATGTAAATTGGCTAGTTAATTAACTTGATTGTGATAATTAGATTGTTATCCTTATGTGCAAACTTTTGGTTGTTCCCACATACTAGTATATTTCGATATACTGACTGACGTTTTGTTTGTCGGCGTTTTAGGAACAACAATTGAAAGAACAAATAGTAAAGTGACACATTGTGGAAATAAGAAATAAAGTGCAAGAAGGATTAGATAGAATAATTCAAGCTCTGGATAGATAGATTTCCAAAGTTTTCAAAGGTAAGTAAAGTTTTAATTTTATACCAAATTCCAATTAGTTAGTTGAATTTCATAATCATTATGGATTATTTGTCAAACCTTTGATCCTGTTAATTGAATAATGGCTTTGACCTTCGTGTCTCCCTTAATTGGGGGTTACGGGGAGGCGGGGTCGTTACAACAATCCTTCAATTAGAAACCCTAATCGGGTTAAGTGTTGAATTTTCAATTGGTTGACTTAATGTTTTGGGTTGATTAACTGAAATGGTCTCAAGACCGTTTGTAGGTCACCCAAATGGTCTCAAGACTTTTTGGAGGTCAACCAAGACCATTTGGAGGTCTAGGGTTAAGTATGGTTGAGTAATTGAAGGTCTAGAGATACCAAATTGAAATGCAATTAATAGTTGATTTGATGATCAATCCAATGATCTAAACCCTAATTGGATTTCACAAATTTTAATGAATGATGAGGAAAACGGTCTCAAGACCATTTGGAGGTCATCCAAATGACCTCAAGGCCGTTTAGAGTTCATCCAAATGACCTCAAGACCGTTTCGGGTCAGGTCATATCATAATTTGATTATGATTCATTGATTTCAATCGAATTAGTTCCATAATGTTAACCATTGATGGTTCCTCGAATTCAAAACCCTAATTGATGGTTTATTGATTATAAAACCTAGTTCAATTGGGTTTAAAGCCCTAATTGATGGTCCAATTGAAGGATGATTCAATAGTTCAATTGATGAATGAATCAAGGAATCAATTGATAGTCGGTTCATTGATTGAAACCTTGAATTGTTTAAGTATTGAAAGACCTTTTTGGTCCATTCGGTTTTGAGAGGGTTTGGACCAAACGGTCTGAAGACCGTTTGAGTCCGAACGGTCTCAAGACCATTTGGGTCCAAATAGTCTAAAGACCGTTTAGGTCCAAACAGTCTCAAACCATTTGGAGACCCAAGCCCATTCGGTTTCAATACATTCTTGCTTAAACGGTTTCAAGGGCAATCTTCCCAAACAGTTTCAAACTGTTTGAACTTGGAGAGACCAAGACCATTTAGGGTCTAAGTAATCAAAATCTTTTGATGTTCAACATGGTTAATCCATTTGGATATCTAATGTAATTGAAGATTCCATTGGTCAATTTATTTGGATACCTCATGTCATTGAAGGTTCAATTGATCAAATCTTCTGGACACCTAATGTATTTAGGTGGTTGATACCCTTAGTGGGATTAATCATTGATGTATAAGGATGAGATAACTCAATACATCATGCTAACCCTAAATGCATGTTCTTGAATAAAGATTAGGCTCAATCTAATCAAGAATTCAGTAGTGGACATCCTAGAAGAGGATGAGAGAGAGAGGTTCATACATGTAAGATAATCATGTAGCAATCAAGCCTAGCACATTCAAAATGAGTATGATATACAATTTAGGGTATGATCATTGATAAATCGATCATGAAACCCTAATTGAGTTAATTGATGAACTCAAACCCTAATTTAGGGCAATTATGAGTGAAACCCTAATCTAGAAGGATGATGTGATATGAATTTAGGGTAATGACATGATTAACCCTAATTCAGGGTATTTTGATATAAAACCCTAATTAGGATGAATAGTGAACCCTAATTATGGGTCATTGAATATAAACCCTAATCTGGGGTGATGTCATGTGAATAGTAAACCCTAATTCTAAATAGGTTGAAGGTGTGTGAAACCCTAATTCTGAGTTATATTATATAGCAAGAAACTCTAAATCTTAGACAATGAAATGATGAATCATTGGTCCTAATTGGACAAAGGGGATGTGTAATCCTAATTGAAATAAAATGGGAAACCCTAAACCTAGTAAGGGAATAGTGGTGTTACCCTTGAATAGCATGGAATTGAAATATGATTGATATATCTGTTATCATGTATGCTAACCATGTAGGTATCAGGAGATGATGAACATAGCCAGGTATGAGCTATGATGCTTTATTTATTGAAATTATTTATTGGGTCTTATGTGCCATAATATGCCTTGTTGCCTAGTAAGAGGTAATAAGAGAATTAATGGGCCTTAAGAGCCATGAGAGATTCTTGTGTAGCAAGTGTCATGTTTACCTTGGTCAAATGACGTGAAGATGATAATTACCTAAAAAAGTGATAACAGTACTCAGTAATGAGCTAAGGGTTTGAATACCCAGAACCATATGACATTAAGTTTGTGAAGGGATGAGTATTCCCAGTATTGAAATGAGGGACTGAGATCCCAATGTCTTTTAAAGACTGAGAAGTAACAAATGAAAACATTACATGTTTCTTTATAGCATTTGTCCTAATAAGTTATGTTTGAAAACTTGACTGATACTAAAAGAATATAATAATGTACTTTATTAACCAAGCGAAAGCTATTCATGTAGTGCTCTGACCACATATCCATCATTGCCATTAGTTGGTGATGGTGAAACAAGTTTTCTTATGAGATCTCTTGGAGTTCGCATATTTTTTTAATATGTGGGGGGTCAATGGGCAAAAATATCCATACGTTAAAATCGGGAATTGATGGAAGGTAAACATTAAACCTCTCAATCCTTCATTATATGTTCCGGGATGGATGTATCACAAATCTCCTAATGATGTTAATGCCGAATCGATGGAGGTAAACATGAAATCTCTCAATTGCGAAGAGTGTACAACCGCCACTGTAACTCTATAGTGAAGATGCCACTATACCATGGCAAGCTATGTAACAGAGACACAAGATGTGGGAAGTCATGGAAGTCGGCTCTTCCATTGACTTTGAATGGTATCGATTTCAACTTCGCAATGGTCGGTTGGAGTATGAGTGGTATACCTCATCTCCTCAGAGCTTAAGTATGTTTGTAAAATGTAATCAGCCGTGTAGAGTATATGCATAATATTTAAATACGAGAACCACTGGTTGATGTTATCCATCTTAGCATGTCCTTGATACATATATATTACTTATGTTCTTTAATTCCTTAATGAATAAGAAACATGTTTCCTCGTCAAGTTATACTTGAAATACTTGAATAGGATTGTTTCTCTAATCTGCATAGATATAGATTTATCTACCATTAAAGTATATTATTCCACTTCTCAATTGATTCCTATTAAACTGCAATAATAATGTTTTTGGTGGAGAGTTATATCTCTCGCTAGGGAAATTTTACAGTTGTCTCACCCCTGTGGGATCCAACGTTTTTAGGTAGACATAGACAAAGAGGTAGAACCTCTGTAGTAGGGGAAGAGCAACATCAGCAATAGCAGGGACAACAGTGATATCCCAAGTGGGGATACTAGCTATCAAGATTTGTACATATGTAAATAGAGTCCTATGTGTTATCTCTATACTCTCAGGTCCTAGGAGTCAGTAGATAGTGTTTTCATATCGATCTGAGATTTTGGTTTGATGCTTTGAGGGTTTTTTTACTTGTGCTTTTTAGCAAAGTAATGATGTATATATATTCCTCAAGAAGAGATGGTACATGGAATGTACAATGTGGACCAGTATGTAAATACAATACTTTGGTTCTTGTTTAAAGAGTTTTCCTAAGAATGGATCTTTTTATAAAATGGTTTTAATTTTTTAGTGATTTTTAGTAATCCGCTACTAACTACCGCTTCCGCATTAGTTAAATCTAGTTTCATTAGTTAAGACTGGTTTGTTCGCCACAGATAAGGTGTCTTTAATCAAGCAAAGGTTGAAATAAGCCTAGGATCGTCATAAGTCATATGTAGATGCACACAGGTCAGACAGACAGTTCAATGTTGGTGACTATGCTTTCTTAAAAATCAGACCCATCCATGCCATAGTGATGAATCCATATTTATCATGATTTTCAGTCGCCATTTGGTGCCTAATTCGACTAAATAGATTCAATTTCATCTCCTAAAACTTACAATGTGCAATTTTGCCTAAATAGTTGAATTATCGAGTTATTGACTAAATTCCACATTGATTTCATGCAGGTCACGATTGAGGTTGAATCTTCATCTGAGGTCCACCTTCACTCAACCCTTAATCCTCCTATCATCACTACATCCCTGATCAACTTGACCTCCTCCGCTAATCTTGAGCACATCATAATCCTCCATCATCAACACCCTTCATCTCCTTCACCTTTCATCAATGGTCATCACCATCATTTACCGTCACTTGCTCCACTTTACATCTCCATCTTCACCAACATCATCCTTCTACCTTTTTCATACCCAACCACCATCATCACCTATTCCAATTGCCCTAGCGGTTTGGACCATTCGGTCTTGTCCTTGTGGTCTCCACCTTTGCCCTAGCAGTATGCTCTCTCGGTCTCAAGACCGCAAGCTTTCTACACCATCAGATTGTAGATCGACACCTCTCATTCATCTTCCCACACGGTCTCGCACCCTTCCCCTCCACATGGTTTTGAAATCGTGTGAAGCCCTCACAGACTCAAGACTGTGAGGAGCCTTCATGCTCTCAAGACTGTGTGGAGTATCCAACCTTCAAATTGTGAGGAAGCACCCCCCACCGAAACCATGAAGAGTAGATTCGCCCAACACCTGCTTCCTCCTCCTTCCTTTCTTCTTCCTTCTGCCACCATTGCAAACCTAAAGCACCACGACAGACTACACTCCACGACCTCCGATGTCGTCCTCCTCATCACCATGCTCCCCATCGTAACCCTAATCTTCAAGTAGTGACTTGGTCACACATCCATCACCACCGCCTTCACCCACTAGAACCACCGCCCCAACCAACCCTCACGGTCATCTCCTCAGGATCACGAGGACGCTCGTTGCCCAGACCGCAGGGCCAGCCATCGAGCACGGGACCATGAGAAGCTAGGACATGTTAGGTCATGCAAGCTGAGAGCTCAAAGTCGATGATGATTGCCACAATTTCAAGACTGCTAGGCCACATACTGAGAGAAGCGAAGACTGTGAAGTCTCCAAAGCACAAGGACGGTCATGCCTTCAAGACCGTTAAGACCTCTCATGGTTTCAAGACTGTGAGAGGGTGATTGTTTCTTCCAGATCGTGATGAACCAAGACTGTGAAGAGTAGAAAGACCATTTGGACGCTATGCAGGATCGAGAAGACCCTCACAGTCTCAAGACCATGATGAATCCTCATAGTTTCCAAACTGTGAGGGATTATTAATCCAAACCATGAAGGCTTCCTAATACTACAAACCATTACGACCAAACTATTAAAGCAGACTGGTTCTCCCAAACCGTGTGGAGCTTACTCACACAAAAAACGTGAAGACTCCATCCAAGCCTATAAATAGGACCAGTAGGGTCCTCATTTTGGTATCAGATCCAGGATGACGCCAAGCTACTCCTTTGCGAGCTCGACCCCTGCTCCCTCCGATCTACAACAACTCCATCACTAGGCTGCACCTAGCATGCTTGACTCCTGGGAAAGCTCCTCTACCTCCGTTTCTTCTCATCCTCCACTCCACCACTAGGATGTGCCTAAGAAGCACTCAACCCCTGGTGGAGGACGATCTCCACAGCTAAGCTGAGCAGCCGGCTTGCACATCCGCCCATCATCCGCTCCACCTACGCATCCACAACCTGCTCCTCTTATTGTGAGCAAGGAGTGCGAGACGAGAAGGAAGGTGGAGAGAGAAAGACTTCCCAGTCTATTTTAGTGTCCCTCACTCCTCGTCTAGATATGCTTCAATGTGGCGTAGAATACTGTAACTTCATCAAGCTAGGACCACCTTCTATGTCATGCTCATGGCAGAATCTTCCCTCTCTCTTATTCTTCTTGTTTCTCACATCATGAGCGAGTTGTTCCTTTTCATTGGGGTGTAGGGACTAGCCCCTCTGCCCATGCTTACATGTTCTTTTGTTAAACATTCCATGGCATGTATATAACTTTTCATTTCATTGTTAATCATTGATGTTTGCTTGTAGATTTATCGCCTGCTTACTTTTATCTTGTTCTTTCCTATGTTGCGAGAAATCAATATGTAGGATAGAATGTCGATTAACACGATTGAATCCATGACTAGAAATAGAAAGGGATTCCTTGAGGTCGTAAGTGAATAATCCGTGAGGGGACGATCCATCTAGCCCATGGTGATGCTTCTGTGTGCCTAAACATCCCTCAGGGAGGGCCACAACTTCAGTTGGATATCTGTATCTTTAGAACTGTAAGTGCATGATCCGGATGGCGATGAGAAATCTAATGCCTAAGGTGATTCTTACGCGAACCTAAACATCCCTCTGAGAGGTTTTACAACAATTCTATTTGGATAGTTAGATCTTTCCTGGATGTTTGTGATTGGATGTGTTTGCATGTGTAGTGGTGGTGAAACCCGAGACCACCCCTAGATATCTTCATCATTAATCTAGTTTCAACTTTAATTTTTCTTTTTACTTTCTTGCAATTAGTCTAATTAACCTCAAACCAACTTTTTTTCTAAATATTAGCCTTACTTGAACTGGAATAGACTAGCAATGATTCTTAAAAATGTTATCCCTTGAGATTTGATCCTTAACTATATTGCGATAAGACTCGTCCACTTGTAGCTGGTATTATTGCACAAGTTTTGGTTAAAAACTCTAGGATTTCAACCCCGAGTGAATTTGTTAGTGTGATAATAAACCATGTCAAATTATGGCGTCGTTGCTGGGGACAATGGAATCAGTTAGTCAAATCTAGTTCTTTTAAGGCTAATCTAGGATTTTGGTTTTTCTTTTGATACAATTGATCATTCACTTGAATTCGGTTCTACTCCGTCAATCTCACTTCTAAAAAATCTTTCCATCCCAGGTACCAACAAAGACTAGTGCATGCACTGCTCAAATGATCGCGGTCTCACTACTAGCATTGATGCTGAGATAGATAGAACTTTTTGTTGTGAGAACAGAGAGAACCAAGCAAGGATGGCTCAAGAGGAGGAAATAGCCTGAAGGGTTGCTCAAGCCCTTGTTTTACAAAGAGATAGGATTATGCATGAAGCCAGACCTACAGTTGAAACATAGATCCGAGCAGTACAAGTAGCAATGCAAGAAGTAGAACTGTAGAAGGACCTTAGGGAGTTCTTAATCCCTAAAGCTACTAATGTTCACCACCCAGTACAACCTCCTCCCATCAATGCTACAAATTTTGAGATCCGAGCTCATTGGATCACCTTGCTTCAAAACAACCCATTCTATGGTAAGAAAGGAGAAGATAGTCAGAAACATCTTCTGAGGTTTATTGATCTATGTGCTATGACAAAGCAAAATGGAGTCACAGATGTTGCCATCCAACTCTGTCTCTTCAAGTATTCTCTTGCTGATAGAGCTATAAGTTGGTACAATTCCTTGTAATGTGAACCCATCACCACTTGGGAACAACTTCAAAATGTCTTTCTGGAAAAATTCTACCCTCCTTCTCTCACCTATGAAATTAGGGGTCAAATAACAATGTTCACTCAGGTCCCTAGAGAATCCCTTGCTGAAGTATAGGAAAGATACAAAGAGCTTCTACGCAAGTGTCCACACCATGGCATTCCTAAGAATAAACTCATCGAGATCTTCTATAGGGGTGTAGATGATGACATCAAGAGGTTCTTAGACTCCTCATCAGGAGGAAACTTCATGTGTCAAAGCAACAAAAACACATGGAAGGCTGTTACCCTTGGAGCTGAAAATCAAGCTAATTGGGGTAGATCTGTAGGCAAAGGAGTGTTAAAGGTAGCTATGGCTGAAGCTACTCCTGAATACAAGTCTATTGCCAAATCCCTCAAGCACTTAGTTTCCAAGCAAGACCATATCAAATCATCTCTTGACCATATCAAATCATCTCTTGCTGCCTATGAAAGAAGACACTCACTCCCACAACAACAAGAATAGATCAAGTCAGCTTCATTGTTTTATGAAGCCTATAAAGGCAATGACCACTCTACTTTATCATACAATGCTCTTTATAATGTTGTTTTAAGCAAAGTCAATGTACAAAGAGATAATGGCCCAATGGAAAGTTTAAATGTTGTGAACACTATCCCTGGTCAAGGTTATTACAATCCAAGTCAGAATAGGAACCATCCTGGTTTTCAATATGGAAATCCTTTTGGAGCTGTGAACTCGCATCAACTTGGTTCAAACAATCATCAATGAGGTCTGCCGAAATACCAGTATAACCAATAATAGAATTTTGGAAACCAAAGTAACTTCAAAAGTAACTTCCAGAACAAGAATCAATTCTACGATCCAAACCAGGCTCCTTATCAACACCAAGATGGACCCATCTCTCGTGATGATAAATTTTCATCCATTGAGAAGATGCTACAGGAACAACAAACATTAATAGCTAACCAGCAAGCCCATAAGAAGGCCATTGAATCTCAACTACCTCAACTTACAGCTAGCCTCAAGCCACCTACTGAAGCTTTAGTTGAGAAACCAAAAGACAATTTGAGGCACGTTGAACAAATTAAAGCTGTGACAACTCGTTCATGCTTTATCTTACCAGAACCCATGACTCCTGTCATTGAGACAAATGTCCAAGGTGCTGAGCATAGTGCAAGTGCTACTCAGAATGATAAGACCAACAAGCCAAGTTGTGAGAAACCTATTGTTGTTGATACTAAAGAATCGCACGCCCGAGCCAGTTGTTCCAATTTATAAACCTCGTGTGTCGTTTCCAAATCGACTGAATTTTACCCA
The DNA here is from genome assembly GCA_963693085.1 of Alisma plantago-aquatica. NCBI lineage: Eukaryota > Viridiplantae > Streptophyta > Magnoliopsida > Alismatales > Alismataceae > Alisma > Alisma plantago-aquatica. The sequence goes on along the minus strand of OY856413.1, from coordinate 809,459,973 downwards.
GCTCGATACTAGGTTCAACAAATTCAAGGAAATCATGAAAACATTGTATGTCAATATCCCGCTCTTAGATGCCACGGATAAGATGCCCCAATGGTCAAAATTTTTCAAACTCTTACTCAGTCGAAAACCCAAAATTGAAGAACATCATATGGTGAAATTGGTAGAAACATCATCTTATCTAGTGATGGATAGGATGCCTTGCAAACATAAGGATACATGAACCTTCAGAATTAACTACTCGATAAGCAATTCCATCAACCGACCAGGCCTAGCCTATCTCAGAGCTTGCATTTCTATCATTCCTCTCAGCCTATGCAACAAATTGGGCCTCACCAACTTCTTGCCCACTAGAATGTCCATAGAGCTTGGTGACTCTTCAATGATCAAGTTGGTTGGCAATATAGAAGATATTCTTGTAAGGCTTGGGGATTTATATGTCCCATGTGATTTCATGGTTATGGACATCAGGGAGAATCCACGCTACCCCCTCCTTTTTGGAAGACATTTCCTCTCAACTACTAGAGCTCTAATCGATGTTGAAGCTGGAGTGTTGACCCTAAGGGTGGGAAGCCAATCTTTCAATTTCTATGCATCCAAAAGTGCTAAGGAGCGGACTGAAGAAGGAGAAGCATATTTTGTTGACTGTGTTAATCAATTCACTCAGATGCAATAGAAATTCCTTTCTTCAAAAACTGATGTTCCCTCATAAAAAGGCCATGATGAAGAGAAGACTGAGAGTGAACCAGACTATGTAGAGATAAAAGAAATGTCAACAACTATGGAGGAGACACCTCTTGACCCTATTGTTACACATATCGAACCTTCTGCAGGTGTCCATGAGCCTCGTCATCTAGAAACAACCATCCTTCAGAATGCACGAGTAGCCCAACAGATAGAGACTACTGATTGCATCTTCCCTCTACAACAAGATTTGGACTGTAGTTTCTACCAAGAACATCCCCCAGATCCATATCTAATTGACATCAATGACCAACATTGCTATGATGAAGGGATAGTACATCAACAAATGAAATTTTCTTCCAAGCCTTAACAACATTACTTTCTCAATGAATCCATTCAGATCCCCTACAACTATTATCCATCTAGGATGGAGCAACAGAGAACAATTCAACATAACTCAAGTTGTTTCCCTACGTGTTCTGACAATGTCCATTTTGTATGGGGAAGAATACGAGAGGCCATAATCAAAGAAAGGATAAATGAATAGTTGAGAAAGAAACCACCAAAAGAATATGTCAATCCAGATCAAGCTCCACCCAGAGCCCCACCATGGTGATAGTATCCATGTCGAGCCATTGGCATAAAATAAAGGTGCTTGTCAGGATGCAACCCGGTCAATAATTTTGTTTTTAGTTTTAATTTTGAATTAGAAAATTTACTTAATTTTGTTTTACTTTTTAGAAAATTTTGCACTAAATAAAAATCGCATCGCGAGATGGTATCTTATGTTTTGACTAGTCTTCATTTTTGAGATTTTCAGATGGAGGATGTACACTGATTGGAATGCAGCCACATCTGGTGATCCAACCGACATGAATTTTCCCCTCCATCTCGGATTTAGAGTTTTATTAAGATGAGAAAATTTCTAAGTTTGGGGTGGAGGGTGGGTGGTACGTACTCTACTTTCCATGCACTCCTATCTGTTTCAGACTTAAGATTTCATCGTTGCATTTTTAGCAAATTTTTCAAAAAATTTAAATTTTTTTCAAATTTTCAAAGTATTATACTATAGAAACTTGATGAAGTAGTTTTGATGCTTTTGGTTTCAACAAAATTCATTACCTAGCTGGCTAGTTTCTCTCGCTATGCATTTCGAATCATTATACCCTCCTTATTCGAAGTAGATCCTTAAAAGGACCATTTTTTGAAACTAGGCTATTGATTGAAATCATCTTGTGAAGCTTATGAATACTAACATCATGATCCTTCTGCAAAAATGGCAAGTGTCTGTCAAAATGATAGGGATCAAACACGTCATGCTTCCTAACTAATAAGTGGAACAATAACATGGAATCCCCACAAGATCCTCATCAAGTCATTATTTGAGAAGAGTATGATAAAGAGAATGACCCAGTGCACTAAATTGTAAATCAAGTTGCATTCTGATCTGAATTCTCTTATACACTTCATCTATCATCTTCGTACCCCTCCATCCATCAAAAAGAAAAAAAGCCAAAATAGTGTCAAACCTTAAGTTCGGGGTGGCACACCACCTCCCTCTATATCTGCTTCTTCCATATCCCTCGCTAATAAATATGGGTGTACAACCAAGAAAAGATGCCAATCTGTACACTAAAAGAAAATGCAATATTGAGTCAAATAGAGGAGAGATTCGCACAAACAAATGCAATCAATGAAATTGCAATCATAAAATAAAAATCTCGAGTCAAATAGAGGAGAGATTTATTTCTTCCTTCCATACCACCATTCACTCCCTTTTCTACCTAAAGGCACAATGAATGCCTCCACTATCCTGAAATACACCAGTGTTTGATCAGGTGCACACTTGTTGTTCTGCGGGTATCTCTGGACTCTTACAAAACTCTTAGAAATGACTGTTGTTGGAAAAAGTGAGGAGGAAGTGATGTTGGAAAACAAACTCAGGAACGAAGATATGGTAAGATGTGTTCAGTTATCTCAGGAAGTTGAGATGCTTAGTCATACTAAGCTGAAAGGGAACAATCGTGATGAGAAGATGAGGCAATCACATGATTTAAAAGTATTTATTTGGCGACTGTTTCAGATTTTGTGTTACTCGAGGACGAGCAACGTTTAAGTTCGGGGTATTCTGATGAATCCATATTTATCATGATTTTCAGTCACCATTTTGGGCCCAATTTGACTAAATACATTTGATTTCATCTCCTAAAACTTAAAATGTGCAATTTTGCCTAATTAGTTGAATTATCGAGTTATTTACTAAATTCCACATTGATTTCATGTAGGTCGTGATTGAGGTTGAATCTTCAGCTAAGGTCCACCTTCACTCAACCCTGAATCCTCCTATCATCACTACATCCCTCATCAACTTCACCTCCTTCACTGATCTTGAGCACAACTTAATCCACCATCATCAACATCCTTCATCTCCTTCACCTTTCATTAATGGTCATCACCATCATTTACCTTCACTTGCTCCACTTTCCATCTCCATCTTCACCAACATCATCCTTCTTCCTTCTTCATACTCAACCACCATCATCACCTCTGCCAATTGCCCTAGCGGTTTGGACCATTCAGTCTTGGCCTTGTGGTCTCCACCTTTTCCCTAGCGGTCTCCTCTCTCGGTCTGAAGACCGCGAGCTTTCTACACCATCAGATCATAGATCGACGCCTCTCATTCATCTACCCACACGGTATCGCACCCTTCCCCTCCTCACGGTTTTGAAACCATGTGAAGCCCTCACAATCTCAAGAACATGAGGAGCCTTCATGGTCTTAAGACTGTGTGGAGTATCCAACCTTCAAACCGTGAGGAAGCTCCCCCCACTGAAAGTGTGAAGAGCAGTGTCGCCCAACACCTACTTCCTCTTCCTTCCTTTATTCTTCCTTCCACCACCACTACAACTCTAAACTACCATGACAACCCACTCTCCATGACCTCTGACGTCATCCTCCTCATCACCATGCTCCCCATCGCAACCCTAATCTTCCATCACTAATCTAGTCAGGCATCCATGTCTTCTCCTCAGGATCGCGAGGACTCTCATAACCCAGACTACAAGGCCAACCATCGAGCATGGGACCATGAGAAGCCAGGACTTGTTAGGCCATGAAGAACTGATGATGATTGTCGTGGTTTTAAGACCGCTAGGCCACAGAACGAGATAATCCAAGACCATGAAGTCTCCAAACCGTGAGTAAGGTCGCAGATTCAAGTCTGTTAAGACCTCTCATGGTTTCGAGATCATGATAGAGTGATTGTTTCTTCTAGATCATGATGAACCAAGACCATGAAGAGTAGCAAGACCGTTTGGATGCTATGCAAGATCGAGAAGACCCTCATGGTCTCAAGACCGTGAGGAATCCTCATGGTTTCCAAACTGTGAGGGATTATTAATCCAAACCGTGAAGGCTTCCTAATTCTGCAAATCATTAAAGTAGATCGGTTATCCGAAACCATGTGGACATTACTCACTCCAAAAATTTGAAGACCCCATTCAAGCCTATAAATAGGACTAGTAGGGTCCTCATTTTTTATCAGATCCAGGACGCCGCCAGGCTACTCCCTTGCGAGCTCGACCCCTGCTCCCTCCGATCTACAACAACTCCATCACCAGGCTGCACCTATCATGCTTGACCCCTGGGAAAGCTCCTCTTCCTATGTTTCTTCTCATCCTCCACTCCACCACCAGGCTGTGCCTAAGAAGGACTCGACCCCTGGTGGAGGACAATCTCCACAGCCAAGCTGAGCGGTAGGCTTGCGCATTCGCCCCTCTTCCACTCCACCTATGCATCCACAACCTACTCCTGCGAGCAAGGAGGATGAGAAGGAAGGTGGAGAGATAAAGACTACCCAGTCTATCTTGGTGTCCCTCCCTCCTCGTCCATATCTTCTCCGACATGGTGGAGAAGACCATATCTTCACCGAGCTACGACCACCTTCTACATCATGCTCATGGTACAATCTTCCCTCTCCCTTGTTCTTCTTTTTTCTCGCATCATGTGTGAGTAGTTCCTTTCTACTGGGGTGCAGGGACTAGCCCTGCTGCCCATGCTTCCATGTTCTTTTGTTAAACATTCCATGGCATGTATATAACTTTTCATTTTATTGTTAATCATCGATGTTTGCTTGCAGATTGATCACCTGCTTGCTTTTATCTTATTCTTTCCTATGTTGCGGGAACTTCAATATGTAGGATCGAATGTAGATTAACACGGTTGACTCCCTGACTAGAAATAGAAAGGGATTCCTTGAGGTTGTAAGTGAATGATCCGTGAGGGGACACTTCTGTGTGCCTAAACATCCCTCAGGGAGGGCCACAACTTCAGTTGGAAATCTGTATCTTCGGAACTATAAGTGTAAGGACACTGACCTTCATTTTGGGCTTACCATGTTTGCTTTGCCTAAAACCTTGTGTTGAGATGCTTGCTAATCATGTGAAGTTGTGAATAGGGTTTGTTTGTGCTTTGTTGAGAGGTTGAGGTGCAACTTGAAAATTACCCAAGATTAAGGGTTGGTGTGCAAGTTTATCATAGTGAGAGATGTCTTTCTCTCTCCTTGCATCCTCCAGGGTTGAGAGGATGGGTTGGGCTCTTTGTTTGAGGGCTTTGGTCTTTATTGAGCCTTGTCAGAGCCTGTATCAAGTTCGACCTTGGTGTATCATTCAGGAGTGCTGGTGTGTCTGGTTGCCATGTTGGGTGACACACACCCTCCACCCTAGCCTCGTTTGTGTCTCCATGCATCTTGGGACAAGTGGTCGTTGCTTTGCTAAAAGGGTGGCTAGTCATGCACAAGTGGTTTGGGGTGCTAGCATGTGGCATAACCCTTGGACAAGTGTGCTAGGGGTGGGTTCCACCTTGCCTTGCTTTCCCCCTTTACCCCATAGTATATGAACAAACCCCTCCTTTTCTTTATAGGCTCTTTGGTTCCTTTAGTTGCTTTCCTTCCTTTGATGTCTGAGCTAACATAAGAGTGGAGCAAGTGGTGGTCGATACTGCTGGTGTCTTGGGCGACACACCTTGGTAGCTTACCCCTTTCCTTTTCTTATGGTAAGTATCTCTCCCTTTCCTTGGCACCTTCTTCTTCTTCTCTCTTTCTTTTCATCCATGGTGGTTATGGTGTTCTCTTCTCTCCTAGTGTTGGCTGAAGGTGGTGCCTTGGAGCTTGAAGCTTGGTGCTTGGAGCTTTGGAGCTTGAGGAGTGTGCTTGAGGTGGGTTACATAACTCCTAACCCTAGATATACTACTTCTTTTTCATGTTGCATGCTATATGTGCTATCATGATCGACCATGTCATCTTTTGTCTATGTTTATTGCTTTAATGGTTATAAGGTTGCTTCAGATGTACCCTAGACTTTGTGGAAATGATTATCTTGGGTTGCCTTGGGTTGGCTGAACCATGGGGGTGGAGTTCCTTGGGCAAAAACCGTCTCTCACTTAGTTGTTGAGAGGTGAGCTTAGGGTCTCCAAATCCAATGGTGAGTTGAGCTTTGGACAATATGATATGATGGACCTCCTTGTTACCTGATAGATGATGGAAGTTGTGCAATACCCCTCTCTCACTTCATTTTCTTGAGAGGTGAGCCAACTCTCTTAAACTCATAGGGCCTCTTAGTGGCATCCTTGAGGTTGAATATGACCAACCCGTCATGGTCTTTGAACCCTTGCACAATACCCCTTTGATGTTTTATGCCTGATATCCCTCTTCTAGGGATGAGTCTTGGGTGATATGCTAAGTGGTTGTCTATTGACCCTTCTGACCGATATGAACCTCTACCCAAGATGATGTTGTTGGGCATTATGCATTTTACCGATATGGACCTTTGTCGTAGAGGGAGTTGTTAGGCATTATGCCTTTGACCGATACGCTTGGTAGACATCCCTAGTTTGAACAATAGGCTACCTTGGATGCCATGGTGTCATTTGATGGATGGAAGTAGCGTACCTTGGGTGGTATGAGAGTTTCCTTGGGCACCATGTTGTGCTAGACAAGGGGTTTCTTATTGGGTGGAAGGGTTTTAACTTTGGGCGTTATGGCTATGGGCAACACGGTCTTGATGGTTCCCCAGTATGGAAACCCTAACCCTAGCTTAGGCGATAGGGTGTCTTAGTTGATAGGGTGAAGGTGCTTCCCGATACACTCTTGTACCGGGATGCCTGATATCCTCTTGGTTCATGGCTACATGACACACCTTTAGTTCTAGTCTGGTAGATACCCTCCTTGTGCATGGGTGCACATTTTGCTTGTGGCCAATATGTGTGGCTTGGCACCCTATGTTTTGTTGTGACCAACATCAGTTTGGGTTAGGGATATGACCCTACTCTATATCCCTTGGGTGAGGGATGATGCTACGCACCACACCTTTAGTGAGGGTAGGCGACACCTTTGGTGAGGGATGCGCCTAGCCTGGGAACCCTAGATAGGTTGTGACCAGTGACATGTTTGTTACCTACGATTGATGTTAAGTGAGATGATAAGTTCATCCTTAGGGGTGGTTGTTTTCATGATGTCATGAGAGAGAGGGCATGGTGAATTCTCACAGTTTGGTAACTTTAGTATGAGTTAATTGGCTTACCATCTACAATTATATGCTTCATGTGTTCATAATAATGAATGTTGTTTAAAATCATATGCACCCTAAAATCTTAATGGCACATGTTCTCTAAAGACCTATGTTTGGTGATCCAGTTATCTCTCTTGTTATGCATACTAACCATGCAGGTGTTATTAATTGAATTCATGGCTAGGTAAGAGCTATGAGGTGTACACATTTTGTATAACACTTAATAATGATACTCCTTGTAGATGAGATAACATGTATCACCAGTATGATGAGGAAGATCTGGTGACCTGATGAAGGCTTAGTGCCTGATTCAGGTGTTATCCTCTAATGATGACATGAGGGATTGTTATCCCATGATGATGATGAAGGCCTTGAGAGGCAGTGGCATTTTGTGATGAGGGATTGAGATTCTATGGAAATATGATAATGGTAGTTATAGTGTGACACAATGTTGTTTATGTTTTATGACCTGGTTGCCTCAACAATTCACCTAAAATATACTAATTAATTATAGTGGAAAATTTCATGTAGTTTTGCCCTGGCCATAGATCCATCATCGTCAAAAGCGGGTGATGGTGAAATATGTTTATCCTGCAGGATTACCTAGAGCACATATTGTTGAATATGCGGGGTTTCTCCTAGCCAAAAATAGGAGGATTAGATTGAAACTATAGTTGTGGACTCAAGATATGTATAAGAGCATGGTGAACAGGCCCATGGCTCAGTGTGATGGAGCATGAATGCGTTCATGGCTCAGGAGCACGGTGAATAGGCTCGTGGCTCATGATATACTAGCGTCGTGACCTATACCAAGGCAGGCTAGAGTAAAGGGTAGGAAGTGGGAGCTGACCCTATGACTGAGGTCACTTAAGCATGAGACTGCAGTCCTTCTTTGGTTCTCATACACTAACCACGAGGAGGTGAGGTCATGGAGTCTGAATCTCCCATTGACCTCGTATGTCACCGGTTTTGGGATTCAGAATCAAAGGTTGGATTTGAGCGGTACGACTCACTTCATCATGGCATAATAAATCATAATCTAGCACTATAGTATGTACTACATAGGGAAAAACACAGAACATTGGTTGAGGCCTTGCTTGAATAGTTGTCCTAGTTATATCTCATAGTTAATTACATGTTCCTCATATCTTATGATAAGTTCTTATAATGCTTGTCTTGTCAATCATGTTCCATAAAGAAATATTTGGTTATATGCCTCTTGGATATCTTGGTAAGTTGGTTAATAAAGTTAGTTTTGTTCAGTGTGCTTCATACATGAACTGCTCATAATAGTTATCTTCTTTACCTATTCTAGCTTTCCTAAAGTTTTATAGTTCAGCGGGGAGTTATGTTTCTCACTGGGACTGTGTGTCTCACCCCACTGGTTTACAACTTTTTTAGCTGATCGTTTTAGACGTGGTGGTGGTTGTGAGGTTGCGTCCGAGTATCAAGAAAGAACCATAAGAGGCAAGAGATGAATATGTTGCTATTTTAGTTGTAGTAGAGTCCTAGAGTCATCCATGTACTCTCAGGTCCTTGGAGGTGTTTTAATGATGTTTCACGATGTACAACTTAAGTAGCTTTGTTTATCCGGCTGCTGGCCTAGTATGGCATATTCTGTATATAAACAGGTGGTGAACTCTTTGTGCCTATGTAACAGCTAGTTCCTATAAGTTGTGGACACGTATCAAGGTTTATGTATGTTTATATAACGTGTTTCCTTACATGATAATGATATGTATGAAATAGTTTCTTTATTATCTACTCTCCACAATCCGTTTCAATTAATGTGTGTTTTTTGGTAATATGTGGATTATGGAAGTTACACACATTTTCACGTGGCATTTTGTTGTCTGTGTGATGACGGGATGTCACAATAGGTTTGGTATTAGAGCTCTAGGATCGCTGAGTCTACAAGGATCTGGGACTAGGTTTGTGTCTGTTCTTGTGAGTTTTCCATATTTTCTTACAATAACCTTCTATCCCCAACAAAAGATAAAGCTTAAAGATGTCTGGAAATCATGAAGAACATGTTGTCGAGAGAAGTGATGTTGCATCTGTTAATGGAGCATGAGTTCAGGCATATGAAGATCGGGTGCCTGAGGTCCCCCAACTTGACCCAGCCATTCTCGAAAACCCTGCCTATCAACACCTTATGGGGCAGATAATGGCTACGATGAATCTCATGGTGGAAAATTTCTAGTGCCTCCGCTAAGAGAACAGGCTCCCCATTGTGAATCTTTGGGTATTGGGAAGACCTTTGAGTGGCTTTGCCGAGTCGGAGCTTTGGATTATGCTAGAATGAATGATCTAGCGGATGCAGATCTATGAATGACATGTCTTGAGAAGGCCTTCTAGATCCTCAACATCCCCAAAGTAGACAAAGTCAAGCAAATTGTCTACCTTTTGAAAGGTAGTGTTGGACACTGGTGGGCCATCATGGAGGAGAAGTGGCCCAGTGAGGTGATAGGTTGGGACGTCTTTTGACGGGAGTTCGTGAGCTGATACTTCCCGAAGACCTATCTGGACGAGAAGATCAACCAGTTTGAGCCTCTATGCCAAAGATCAATGAGCATCACCGAGTATGAAGCCAAGTTTATGGACCTGCTAAGGTTTTGTCCTCACATGGCGGCAATAGATGATGAGAGAATCAGGCAGTTTGAGAAAGGTCTGAGTGCTTAACTAATGACACCTGCTGCTACTTTAGAAAACTAAGAGTGGTTTGCCACATTTGTGGAGTCTATCTAAAGGATCGAATGGTCAGTCAATGAGAAGAGAGAAACCATGTCCAAGAAAAAGCCTGCTCAGTTCCAGAGGTAGAGGTTTGATGGCTTTAAGAAGCCAAGGTTTTCGGCACCATCTGTGATGTAGAGTTCCAGTGCACCATCACAGTGGTCTCCGAGTAAAGGAAGAGGGCACACGTTTTTGCCGTCTAGAGCTCATAGTACAGCTTCAGTGGTAGTGACAGGGCCATCTAGGCCATAGTTTGAAGACAAGTCATGCTATCTCTGTGGACAGACTGGGCATTTAAAGTCAAATTGCCCAAAGAGAGATGTCGAAGTGATGCAACAGCTGAGGTAGAATCAACAAGGATCGGATAGACAACAGTCCAGTGGCACTAGAGGGTGAGGGTGCAGTCAAGCATCGCAAGTTGGATTGTCTGCTCAAGGAAGTAGAGGACGTGGACAACAACCAAAGGCTCGATTCAATGTTATGAGTCATCTGGAAGGGATAGTCAACCCACGAATGGTGGCAGGTCAGATGGAGCTATTTCATTAGGATTTGTCTTCTTCTTGCTTTATATTTGTTCTGGTTGACCCGGGTACTACACACTCTTTTATCACTCATAGTATGCTTGATAGCTGTCTTTTACCTGTTAGTTGTAAGAAAGATAGCTTGTTGTTACAAACCCCTCTTGTTGGTCCAGCGTTGCTTCGAGAAGTGTGTTTGTCCTGTGTTCTATCTTTTTCGAGACACAAGATACAAGTGGATCTTATACCACTTTATATGCATGGATTTGATGTGATCCTTAAGATGGATACCTTAGAGAAGTATAAGGTTGTGCTGGACTGTGGTGCCAAGCAAGTGATGTTTGCTGACAGTGGTGAGACGTGGATCTTCCAAGGAGATAGGAAGATTCTTTCGACGTGTCTAGTGTCGGCTATGGTGGTAGAGAAGTTGTTGTGGCAAGGATGTAAGGCATTCTTAGCTCATGTTGGGGATACCAAGGTAGAAGGTTCTAGCCTTGAGGATGTGTATGTTGTCAGAAAGTTTGAGGATGTGTTTCCCGATGAGTTTCCCAGTGTTCCCCCACCTTGAGAGATTGACTTTGAGATCAATCTGGTACTAGGGACACAACTTGGTTCTCAAACACAATACAAGATGGCTCCAACCGAGATGGCATAACTGAAGAAGCAGTTAGAAGAGTTGTTGGATAAAGGTTTCATCAAACTGAGCACATCGCCGTAGGGTTCTCCAGTCTTGTTCGTAAAGAAGAAGGATGGATCGATGCGTCTGTGCATAGATTACTGACAGTTGAACAAAGTTACGATCAAGAACAAGTACCCTTTGCCAAGGATAGATGATCTGTTTGATCAGTTGTATGGTGCTACAATGTTCTCAAAGATCGATCTACGGTTTGGACACCATCAGTTGAGGATTAGGGATGATGAAATACCAAAGTCAGCTTTTAGGATGAGGTATGGTCAAGATGAGTTTGTGGTTATGCCGTTTGGGCTAACCAATGCACCTACTGCTTTCATGGAATTAATGAGCAGGGTGTTCTATTCGTTCCTAGATCAGTTTATCATGGTCTTCATAGATGACATCTTGATCTATAGTTGAGACAGTCAACAACATGAATAGCACCTTTGACAAGCATTGACTCTCTTTCTCCATCATCAATTGTATGCCAAGTTCAAAAAGTGTGAGTTCTGGTTGAAGGAAGTAACTTTCTTGGGTCATGTAATATCCGCGGAAGGAGTCAGAGTGGATCCCAAGAAGGTGGAGTCAGTTATAGAGTGGGAGAAACCGAAAATGCCAATGGAAGTTCATAGTTTTCTGGGTTTAGTAGGATAGTACCGGAGGCTTATAAAGGACTTCAGTGTGATCGCATTGCCGTTGACAAAGTTGACCAGGAAGTATGTACCTTTTGTTTGGGATGATCATTGTCAATGAGCCTTTCAAATCTTGAAGGAGAAGCTGACTAGTGCTCCAGTGTTAATGTTTCCAGAGCCTAGGAAGGGCTATGTTGTTTTCTGCGATGCTTCCAAGAAAGGCTTAGGTTGTGTGCTAATGCACGAGGATCATGTGGTTTCTTTCTCTTTGCGACAACTTAAGAAACATGAGGAGAGTTATTTGACACATGACTTGGAGTTGGAAGTGGTGGTCCATGTATTGAAGATTTGGAGACACTATCTTTATGGGGAGATGTGTCAGATCTTTATGGATCATAAGAACTTGAAGTATATCTTCTCGCAAAGTGAACTGAACATGTGACAGTGTCACTGGATGGAGCTGATAAGTGATTACGATTGCACCATCAAGTATCATCCTAGTAAGGAAAATGTGGTAGCTGATGCGCATAGCCGAAAGTCTTCTTCTCTTCCTACAAAGAAGGCACAATTGAGTTCTTTGATATGCCATAGGAGGGATATGTTTGTCTCTTTGTGGCAGATGTGTACATCTATAAATATCTTTATTGGGAAGACTATTAACATAGATTTAAGTGAAGCCTACGTCGTGGAAGCAAATAAAAGAAGCACAATAGGCAGATGCTACAGTTCAGTTGATTAGATCAGAGTTCGGCAGAGAGAAGCGGGATGGCTTCCATGAGCCTGAGGATGGACTAGTTTGTTATCATAACAAGATGATAGTTCCCTATGTTGATGACTTGAGGAAGTTAGTACTCGAGGAAGCACACACGTCAATGTATCCTATGCATCCAGATGTCACCGAGATGTATCATAATCTAAAGGACCTATATTGGTGGCCTGGCTTGAAGAGAGACGTAGCCGAGTTTATGGCTAGGTGTGTGATATGTCAGCAGGTTAAGGCTGAGCATCAGAAGCTGGAAGGTACATTGCAACCCATGCCGATACCACAGTGGAAATGGGATCATATAACCGTGGATTTCGTAGTTGGTCTGCTAAGGACAGCTAGGAATCATGATTCCATTTGGGTGATAGTGGACAAGTTGACAAAGTCTACTTATTTCATACCTGTGAAGATGACATACAAGGTAGAAAAGCTTGCCCAGGTGTATGTGGATGAGATTGTACATTTGCATGGTGTGCCCACAACGATAGTCTCTGACAGAGGTCCCCAGTTCACGAGTCATTTTTGGGAATAGTTGCACAAAGCGTTGGGAACGTAGTTGAGGTTCAGTACTGCTTTCCACCCACAGACAGAAGGATAGTGTGAAAGGACTATTCAGACTTTGGAACATCTTCTCCGAGCTCGTGTTTTGCAGTTCCTAGACAATTGGGACATGCATCTCAGTTTGATAGAGTTCGCCTACAACAATAGTTACCAACAGAGTATCGACATGGAACCTTACGAGGCTTTATATAGCAGGAAGTGCAGATCTCCTCTGTGTTGGTATGAGTCTGGTGAGTATCAGGTCTGTGTCCTGAGTTAGTACAACACACGATAGAGAAGATCAAGGTGATACAACAATATTTGAAAGCAGTATAGGATAGACAGAAGTCGTATGCAGATAATCGTCGACGACCTCTGGAGTTCTAGGTGGGAGATAAGGTGTATCTCAAGGTCTCACCATGGAAAGGTGTGCTGAGGTTTGGCTGGAAAGGCAAGTTGGCTCCCAGGTATATGGGGCCATATCTAGTAATAGCACATGTTGCCACGGTAGCTTACAAGTTAGAACTACTGCCAGCGTTGCACATGTTACATCTGGTGTTCTATGTCAGTATTTTGAAGAAAAGTCATCCAGGTACAGAGACAGTGATACATCCAGTTGAGGTTGAGCTTGATGAAGATGTGACCTACGAAGAAGGTCTAGTGATGATCCTCGACAGAAGAGTGAAGAAGCTGAAGAGGAAGGACTTGGTTCTTGTGAAGGTTCTTTGGCATCATCGTGGCATTAAGGAAGCCACGTGGGAGCTCGAGGAAGAGATGAGGAGGAAGTATCCCTCACTTTTCTCTTTAGATTTCAGGGACAAAATCCCTTTGTAGAGGTTTATGGCTTGTAAGGACCCTGACCTTTGTTTTGGGCTTACCCTATTTGCTTTGCCTAAAACCTTGTGTTGAGATGCTTTCTAATCACGTGAAGTTGTGATTATGGTTAGTTTGTGCTTTGTTGAGAGGTTGAGGTGCAACTTGCAAATTACCCAAGTTTAAGGGTTGGTGTGCAAGTTTGTCACCATGAGAAATGTATTTCTGTCTCCTTGAATCCTCCAGGGTTGAGAGGATGGGTTGGGCTCTTTGTTTGAGGGTTTTGGGCTTTGTTGAGCCTTGTTTAAGTTTTGTTGAGCCTTGTTGGAGCCTGTATCGGGCTGGACTTTGGTGTATCGGATAGGAGTGCTGGTGCGTCAGGTTTCCATGTTGGGCGACACACACCCTCCACCCTAGACTAGTTTGTGTCACCATCTTGGGACAATTGGTTGTTTCTTTTCTAAGAGGGTGGCTAGTCGTGGACAAGTGGTTTGGGGTGCTAGCATGTGGCATAACCCTTGGACAAGTGTGCTAGGGGCGGGTGCCACGTTGTCTTGCTTTCCCCCTTCACCCCATAGTATATGAACGAACCCCTCCTTTGCTTGCTAGGCTCTTTGGTTCCTTTAGTTGCTTTCCTTCCTTTGGTGTCCGAGCTAACAAAAGAGTGGAGCAAATGCTGGGTGATACTGCTGGTGTCTTGGGCGACACACCTGGATAGCTTACCCCTTTCCTTTTCTTGTGGTAAGTATCTCTCTGTTTCCTTGACACCTTCTTATTCTTCTCTCTTTCTTTTAGGCCAAGGTGGTTATGGAGTTCTCTTCTCTCCTAGTGTTGGCCGAAGGTGGTGCCTTGGAGCTTGAAGCTTGGTGCTTGGAGCTTTGGAGCTTGAAGAGTGTGCTTGAGGCAGGTTACATAACTCCTAACCCTAGCTATACTACTTCTTTTTCATGTTGCATGCTATATGTGATATCATGATCATTCATGTCATCTTTTATCTATGTTTCTTACTTTAATGGTTATAAGGTTGCTTTATATGTACCCTAGACTTTGTGGAGATGATTATCTTGGGTTGCCTTGGGTTGGCCGAACCATGAAGGTGGAGTTCCTTGGGCAAAACCCCTCTCTCACTTAGTTGTTAAGAGGTGAGATTAGGGTCTCCAAATCCAATGGTGAGTTGATCTTTGGCCGATATGATATGATGGACCTCCTTGTTGCCTGATAGATGATGGAAGTTGTGCAATACCCCTCTCTCACTTAATTGTCTTAAGAGGTGAGCCAAATCTATTGAACTCTTAGGGCCTCTTGGTGGAAACCTTAAGGTTGAAGATGACCAACCCGTCATGGTCTTTGAACCTTTGCATGATACCCCTTTGATGTGTTATGCCTGATATCCCTCTTCTAGGGATGATTCTTGGGTGATATGCTAAGTGGTGTTCTATTGACCCTTCCGACCGATATGAACCTCTACTCAAGATGATGTTGTTGGGCGTTATGCCTTTGAACGATATGGACCTTTGTCGTAGAGGGAGCTGTTGGGCATTATGCCTTTGGTCGATACGCTTGGTAGACATCCCTAGATTGAATGATAGGCTACCTTGGGCACCATGGTTTCATTTGATGGATGGAAGTAGTGTGCCTTGGGTGGTATGAGAGTTTCCTTGAGCACCATGTTGTGCTTTCCAAAGGGTTTCTTGTTGGGCGGTAGGGTTTTAACCTTGGGTGTTATGTCTATGGGTGACACGGTCTAGATGGTTGCCCGATATGGAAACCCTAACCCTAGCTTAGATGATATGGTGTCTTGTCCGATAGGGTGAAGGTGTTGCCCGATACACTCTTGTACCTAGAT
The DNA here is from genome assembly GCA_963693085.1 of Alisma plantago-aquatica. NCBI lineage: Eukaryota > Viridiplantae > Streptophyta > Magnoliopsida > Alismatales > Alismataceae > Alisma > Alisma plantago-aquatica. Next base: position 809,444,208 of record OY856413.1, on the reverse strand, counting down.
GCCCAAAATCCTCTTAGTTCATGGTTGCACGACACACCTTTGGTTCGAGTCTGCCTGATAACCTCCTTGTGCATGGGTGCATGTTTTTCTTGTGGTCGATATGTGTGGCTTGGCCCCTTAAGTTTTGTGGTGACCGACAGCATTTTGGGTGAGGGATATGACCCTACCCGATATCCCTTAGGTGAGTGATGGTGCTACCCGCCACAACTTTAGTGAGGGTAGGCGACACCTTTGGTGAGGGATGCACCTAGCCAGAAACCCTAGATAGGTTGTGACCAGTGACATGTTTGTTACCTAAGGTTGATGTTAAGTGAGATGATAAGATCATCCTTAGTGGTGGTTGTGTTCATGATGTCATGAGAGAGAGGGCATGGTGAATGCTCACGGTTTGGTAACTTTAGTATGAAGTGATTGGCTTACTATCTACAATTGTATGCTTCATGTGTTCATAATAATGAATGTTGTTTCAAATCATATGCACCCTAAAATCTTAATGTCACATGTTCTCTAAAGACCTATGTTTGGTGATCCATATATCTCCATTTTTATGCATACTAACCATGCAGGTGTTTTCAATTGAATTCATTGCCAAGTAAGAGCTATGAGGTGTACACATTTTGTATAACATTGAATAATGATACTCCATGTTGATGAGATAACATGTATCACCATTATGATGAGAAATATCTGGTGACCTGATAAAGTTCGAGTTCATGATTGAGGTGTTATCCTCTAATGATGACATGAGGGATTGTTATCCCATGATGATGATGAATGATGATGAAGGCCTTGAGAGGTAGTGGCATTTTGTGATGAGGGATTGAGATTCCATGGCAATATGATAATGGCAGTTATAGTGTGACACAATGATGTTTAAGTTTTATAACCTGGTTGCCTCAACAATTCACCTAAAATATACTAATTAATTACAGTGGAACATTTCATGTAATTTTTCCCTGGCCATAGATCCATCATCGTCAGTAGGTGGTCATGGTGAAATAGGTTTATCCTGCGGGATTACCTGGAGCACATATTGTTGAATATGGGGGGTTTCTCCTAGCCGAAAATAGGAGGATTAGAGTGCAACTACAGTTGTGTACTCAAGATATGTATAAGAGCATGGTGAACAGGCCCATGGCTCAGTGTGATGGAGCATGAATGCGTTCATGGCTCAGGAGCACGGTGAATAGGCCCGTGGCTCATGATATACTAGCACTGTGACCTATACCAAGGTGGGTTAGAGGAAAGGGTAACATGTGGGAGTTGACCCTGTGACTGAGGTCACTTAAGCATGAGACTACGGTCCCGCTTTGGTTGTCATACATTGACCACGAGGAGGTGAGGCCATGGAGTCTGGCTTTCCCATTGACCTTGTATGGCACTGGTTTTGGGCTTCACAGCCAAAGGTTGGATTTGAGTGGTACGACTCACTTCCTCAAGGCATAATAATTCATAATCCATCCATATAGTATGTACTGCTTAGGGAAAAACACGGAACATTAGTTGATGCCTTGCTTGTATATTTGTCCTAGTTATATCTTGTAGTTATTTACATGTTCCTCATATCTTATGATAAGTTCTTATAAAGCTTGTCTTGTCAATCATGTTCCATAAAGAAATCTTTGGTTATATGCCTCCCGGATATCTTGGTAAGTTGGTTAATAAAGTTAGATATGTTCAGTGTGCTGCATACATGAACTGCTCATAACAGTTATCTACTTTACCTGTTCTACCTTTCCTAAAGTTTTATATTTCAGCAGGGAGTTATGTTTCTTGTTGGGACTGTGTGTCTCACTCCACTGGTTTACAACCTTTTTAGGTGATCGTACTAGATGTGGTGGTGGTCGTGAGGTTGCGGCCGAGCAGTAAGAAGAACTGTAGGAGGCAAGAGACTGATATGCTGTTGTTTTAGTTGTAGTAGAGTCCTAGAGTCATCCCTAATGTAGCTTGGAGGTGTTTTAACGATGTTTCACGATGTACAACTAATGTAGCTTTGTTTATCCTATTGTTGGTCTAGTATGGCCTGTTATGTATAGAAACATGTGGTGAACTCTTTGTGACTATGTAACAGCTGGTTCTAATAAGCTCTGGACACATATCAAGGTTTATGTATGTTTATATAACATGTTTCCTTACTGGATAAGGATCTGTATGCAATAGTTTATTTATTATTTGCTTTCCACAATCAGTTTTAATTAACCTATGTTTTTGGTAGTATGTGGATTATGGAAGTTCCACACATTTTCTTCTGGCATTTCGTTGTCTGTGTGATGGATGGATGTCACAGTAAGTGCATGATCCAGATGGAGATGAGAAATTTGATGCCTAAGGTGATGCTTACATGAACCTAAACATCCCTCTGAGAGGGTTCACAACAGATCTATTTGGATAGTTAGATCGTTCTTGGATGTTTGTGATTGGATATGTTTGCATGTGTAGTGGTGGTGAAACCCGGGACCACCCCAACAATCTTCATCATTAATTTAGTTTCAACTTTAATTTCTCTTTTTACTTTCTTGCAATTAGTCTAATTAACCTGAAACCAACCTTTGTTCTAATTATTAGCCTTACTTGAACTAGACTAGACTAGCAACGATTCTTAAAAATGTTGTCCCTTGGGATTCGATCCTTAACTATACTGCAATAAGACCCGTCCTCTTGTGGGTGGTGTTATTGCACAAGCTTTGGTTAAAAACTCTGGGATTTCAACCCCGAGTGAATTTTTTAGTGCGATGATAAACCACATCACATAGCCAAGAACAAAGGAAATCTTAGTCCAATATATGTGGGTCCTTTTGAGGTTTTTGAGTGCATTGGTGTATGCTCTTATCGGCTTGCTCTACCTCCACAGTACACTATAATGCACAATATTTTTCATGTATCCAATCTAAAGCATTATGTGAAGGATGATAGTCATGTATTGAATCATAAGCCTCTTGAGTTGTGGGAGAATCTCTCATATCTAGAACAACCTACAAAGATTCTTGATTCCAAATCCAAAGAGCTCTGGAACAAGCATATCCAGATAGTGAAGGTGAAGTGGAACCATCATGGTGCAGAAGACGCAACCTGGGAACTATGAATGGATATGGAGCAACATTTTCCTCACCTCTTCCAAAAAGTTTAATTTTGAGGACAAAAATTCGTTTAAGGGGAGTAGGATGTGATAAAGAGGTTTTTCTATACTCTTTTTATACTTGTTCCTTTATATTACCGTAGCTCTAAACCCTAATTCATAGAAAGATTATTTGATCAATCAAATGTTGGAATCTTGAGCTCAAATTTTTCCAAAATGTAGGGATAGTTATTGTGAATCTATGGTTCAAATTTCATGCAAATCGGACATTCCTAGCTTCCTCTATGATTTTTGCAAGTTAGCATATAGTATTAATCAAAATTACTATAATTGGAATCATCAAATATATAGTTTGTGACTTTTGGACCCTCTTAACCCTTGTCACGTGGAGCTGAGGTCAGCAATCCACCTGACCATCCGATGGAGTGTCCATGGATCAGGGTAGGATCAGACGGCCATGGGGTCATCCCCAACCTCCACTTGACTCATAGATCATGGCTACAACCACAAGGATCGAAGTTGGACCACGAACTCCCTCTCCAGCCCATCTCACGAGAATCTAACCAAGGCACTACCTTCCCCTTGCATCCACGAACACGCTAACCACTCACACGACCCTTGAACGTGATCGTTTGTACCCCCACGAACCGCGTCGGCGACCCCCTTCTCCAGGCGTGCCCAAACCAAATTGGGCATCCCACGTTTAGTCTTCTTCCTATCTATTTAATCACCTCACGGGCCTCTCCAAGGCCTCTTTAGTTCGTCACTTCCTCCAATTTGATTGAATAGACCTCCAACAACTCCACTCGTTAGCCTACACCTCTAATCAACTTCTCCATGGAGTAGATTCTGGATGATCTCCCTCTCCGCCCTCCTTACTCTAATACCATTTATCACATGTTAACAACCTAACCCCACTCTACACCTTAGGTCTAAATAAGGTTACTATGTATTTGATACACATATATTGACCTATGTGCCTACTCTGATACCAACTGCACGGGTTAACAAATATCATAATTATGATCCTTATATTTTTCTGATCAAAATAGAGTACTTGTTCGTATTTTTTTGACACTCCTACTATTTATAATGAACTTCAAAGATCAGGACATTTACTTGTCCATAATTGGAAATCAGTGATAAATAACTGAGATGGAAAAAGGTGGGCCGTTGGATGCTCAGATCCAACGGTCGCATTTTGATCATGAGATCTAAAGGAAAACTAGGATGGGTGACTTGGATTTACCTGACTAGTTCATGCGGACTTGGTGGGTCCCGCTCCTTCCTTGATCACTTACCCAACTTTGTGGTGCTTCCAACTACTTCAACGACACTTCAAGGAACCCAACACCCCTTGCCGCTCTCCCTGCACTCCTATCTCCTCCACAGAGCTACCTACTGATCCAATCTCCTGGATGGCACACTACTCTAAGGGGAGCTAAGACCTGAATCTGAGCTGCCCTGACTTGGATCACCCTCACGAAGGTGATCCCAGCCTTGTTCTCGTGCAAGAGGCAACACAGCAGCCGCTCGAGCTTGTCGGAGTCAAAGCTAGGAAACCTGCTTTGCAACAACCAAGGAAGGAGTGGGACTCACCGAGTCCATGTGGACTAGTCAAGTAAATCCATGTCACATGTCCCAGTTTTCCTTTAGATCTCATGATCAAAACACGACTGTTGGATCTGACCATCAAACAACCCACCTTTTTTCCATCTCAGTTATTTAACATTGATTTCCAATTATCACCAAGTAAATGTCTTGATCTTTGGAAATTCATTATAAATAGTAGGAGTGTTAGAAAAATACGAACATGTACTCTATTTTGATCAGAAAAGTATAAGGATCATGATCATGGCATTTTTTTTAACCTGTGACTGAATGGGGGAACCATGTGCTCAGAAGGTTTGTGGTGGTGGCTGAAATGTTCTCTATGACCTCTCTAGATCTGGTTCAGTTGGAATCTTTCCCTTAGTGTTGGTGTTACATCCTTGATCATTTTTTAAGTTTTATGAGTTGGTACCACAAACTTGTATGTTGGTGGTATTGACAATGTTTTCCTGTAGTTCTGTGAGTTTTCTTGAGAAAATTTGGTGGTACCGACTTGGATGTCGGTGGTACTGACTTTCTACAAAATTTGACCTTATAAGGAGTCAGTGCCACTGACTTGTGTGTCGATGATATTGAATTTAACTTGGCCTACTCACCAAATAGATACATCAAGGTACCTTTTTACATTAATTTAAAATCAAATTGGAAAAATACAAAATTTAAATAAAGAAAAGTCATAAAAATAAAATTTGATTACCTCCCATAAGAGCCCTTGTTTAATGTCCTAGGCTCAATAAGGTGATTTTCTTTACCATGGGTTGTCACGGAATGGTTATGAAGAATCATATAGCAATCTGACCACCACTCTATCATTATCTATCCCGAGCATCAAGTATCCTTTACCCATTGCAATGATTGCATTAACTGTAGTTGGGAACAACTTCCTAACAATAACTCTGATCCTCATATCTCGTGTATATCCATAACAACAAAATCGAAAAAGCATATGAATTTATCAACTTTTACTAATACATCCTCGCATATCCCATAAGGCTTCACAATCGACCCGTCTGCCATTTGGATTTTCATGGATGTCTTTGTCAGTTTATTTAATCCCACCTTCATATAGGTAGAGAAAGACATGCGATTTATGATAATTCCAAAGTCACATTGTGCTTGTTGGAAATGTTAGATACCTATGGAACATGGAATGTATAAGAATCATGGGTCTTTTCTCTTCATTGGAAGACTTTCCTAGATCATATCACTAACCACATCATCAACATTCAAGACATCTATATCTTTAATCCGTTTCTCCTTGTTGAAGATATCCTTCAAGAATCTCCCATATGCAAAACAAATTCTATCATCTCCACAAGTGGAATGTTGATGTGGAGCTTTTAGAAGATATCTAGGAATTCTTGAACTTCTTTTCTTCTTTTCTCAAATTTAGATTATTCGGGAATGGTGCACGTGGTATATCTACACACTTGTGTCAAGGAACATATGGCACATTGGGGGTCTCCTCCCCTAAACTTTCCTCAACTCAACCTCCTCAAATAAAATTTGGCACGTCTCCTATGGATGAGGTGACATGTGGCTTCTCCTCTCAAGTGTGGGTTCTTCCTTATTGACTGTGACTACTCCACTATGGAGTAGAACCTTCAGTTGTTCTTATTGCACGTGCACTTTTTTTGGAATTAAGGGCATGGACACAACAATGGTGGGACATTGAAGTTTATTGTCTTGCACAACCGGTGTAGATGAAATGTCATTGTCTCTTTTTGCTAACCTTATATTGAATGAGGTGTATGAGTGAGAAAAATACATTTACATATATATCCTCTGGGTCTTCCATATAGGTTATGGGAAAATGGAACTTCTGGCACATACACCCAATCCAGCTCTAGAATATGTTGTTCTTGTGATTCCTCAATATCATGCTTTGTTTCCTTGACAACAGACATGAAATTTACTTGATGATGTTGATGAGTTGTCTCTGTGTTCCCAGGAAACCCTTGCTAAATAGGATTCTTTATCGATGCCACCTCTACAACTAATGAGAGATTTGATTATTAATATTGTGGATATGAGCTCATTGATTTTTCCCCTTTTTGTCTAGTCCAATAAGGCTTCATTCTGATTTACTAGTCTGCCTAGCATGTCTTAAATTATATCTATCTTACTAGTACCTCTATCCTTATTATATTGCTGATGTGAGTGCATGCATTCCTCTTTGTCACCTCCAGATGAAGTGTCAGATTTGTACTCTAGCTTCCTTATGAGCCTCTCCATTTGAGCCTTCAGTTCTATGATCTCTTTTGATTCCATATCACTCTTGACTATTATTGGTACTTCTCTTTCCTTACCCTAGGACTAATTCTTGGTCATATTCACTAAGATCTCATGACACCTTGTAGCCCAGTTGTTTAGGAAGTAACCTACTCATGTGTTGTCAAGACAAGTCCTCTCCCCTTTGTGTAGGCCATAGTAGAAGGTTTTTGTTTGGCCATACAAGTTGATCCTATGATGAGGGACCTTCCTAAGCATGTTTTTAAATCACTCCCAGGCCTCAGAATAAGATTCCTTGGCATGCTTCTTGAAGCTGTGTATCTTTCCAACCAATTCATTCGCCTTCTAAGGTGGAAAGTATCACTCAAAGAAAGTGTCAATTATCTCTTCCCCGGATTCTATGGATTTTGGTGTAAGACTAAGGAACACTACTTTCTCCTTGTTTGACAATGAGTAAGGAAATAGTTTTAGGTATATCACTATAGCTGGTACCCTATCCATTTTCACCCTGTCACAACTTTCTATAAAGTTATTGATGTGCCCCATAGGATCCTCCATGATGTAGTCATGAAATGATTGTGATTTGTCCAATGCCACCAGGTTGGGATCTGTTTTGTAGCTTCCTACATCAACTACCTTCCTTTTAATTGGTCCTACATGTGTTGTGGCTGAGGATTCCTTGATTTTCTCCCAAGTAGTTTGTTCCTAAGGCCCTTCTTCAACATGTTGTTTAGTGTTTGGGTCCATGTTTACTGTCTGTTCTTGCTCTACCTATGGTGGTGGGGTTTGAAAGAGCTTCTCAACTAAAGCACCAAACTCCTCTACCTTATGAAAAATGTCCTTTTGATCTATACAGGATGGAGTAGACTCCCCATAATCAGTGGTTCGAGTGTGAACCATGCACTAGCACCTAAAAATGTGATAGTAGTGAGTGAGAATGAATACTAGTGAATTTAATAGAGCATTTAAAATGTCCATTCTATGCACAACAACAAAGAAAGTAAATGAATAATAAATTTAAGAAAAATAAAATGGCCTAGAGTGGTCGATCATAGCACTTGTAGTATTGGAGTTGCCATTTCCCTGCCAATGAGGCAAAAAACATGACACACCCAAACTATGTGTGCAAACTGCAAGTGTGCACATCGAGTAGTACAAGATATTAGGCCCATATGTTGAACTTGGGGAAATGTTAATCTAGAAATGACTACTAAATGTAACCTAATCAGCTAGGTCTAAATAAAAAGTGATTGCTTTTTTTGATTGAAACTAATTGCAAGAATTGAAAACTAAATTAAGTATTTTTTTATCACAAATTATATGGATTCCATAATATTATAGTTTCACCATGATGTATTTCACGACCCCGCCTTCCGGTAACCCCCAATTACGGGAGACCGAGAGGTCAATGTCATTATCCCAATTTCCGGATCAAGGTTCGACAATTAATCAATAACAATTATTAAATTCTACCAAACTATACTGAAAAGTTGTAATAAATAAAATTTTGCATACCTTTGAAAAGTTGGATTTCTAAACTTCTATCCACATATGAATTCTACTCTAACTAATCCTCCTTGAACTTCAATTCACGTATTTCACAATATGACATTTTACTATTTGTCCTTTTGGTTTTTGTACCTAAAACGCCGACAAACAAAACGTCAGTCAGCACAAAGCTGGTATGCGGGGGAAATAATAAATGTTCAATTAATCGTAGCAACTTAGTGCAGTCAATTACATTTTAACAAACAACTTTATGTTTTAAATATAACTGCGTGATCCATGCATACCCTATCATCTGCGTTGTCCCTGTAGTGGACTTGGATGCTACCTTCCTTATGGTAGATCCACATTATACCCCTCATGATCCAACCTAATAGGTGAATCAATTTCAAGGGTTGAGTTACATGGCGCTACCCGTAGGTAGCCCACTCCTTAAATCATGGTATGCTAAGAGTCTCATGGCACTACACATGGGTAGCCCAGTTTCTAACTCATGATAACCTAGACCTTGCTCTAGGTTACCCTTTTTAGCCTTTGCAAAGCCACAGAGGAGGACCCAGATATTAGCTAGTTATATATACATTTATAGTGATAGCCATAGTCACTCTATAGTTGCATGAAATAAAAGGCATCCAACAGTTAATTTCAAGCAACTGATAAAAATGTTCGGGGGTCGTTGTGAAACTAAAGCGGTTATTCATAAGCGTAACAACATACATGTGATTGCATATTTTGAGACAGAATCAATCAAAATAGAGAAATCCCAACCAAGCAACCAAATATGCACAGAAATCTTGAAATAAATATACAAATTTCCTTTTATCAAAATTTATCCAATTTCATCTTATTCCTTAGGATTTCCATTCCAATTTTAGGGTTTCCTTTGAAATTAGGGTTTGCCTTCACCTTTAGTATTATGAACCCTAATTCATCAAATCTACATAAAACCTTTAAATTCTCTCATTTTAATACTCCTAACAGTCTTAGGATTATTATTTAGTAATTTATTTCCTTAATCCGAAATAAACATGATTTTTCCCCTTCTTTTATCCTAAATTATGGTTTACATATATATATAATCCTTCATTTATAGAGTAAAACCCTAAATTAGCCAACTTTGCATTCAAAATGGATGAAAACTCTATCTTAATAATCAACATGTCAATACTCTTCAAATCAACCTATTAATCCACAAAGATTCACCCTTTATATACAATTAGAGTTTCTAATTACTTTTTAACACCTTTTTCCATCAAATTAAGGTACTTTTACAAAATGAGATAGAACTAGATTCTCAAACTATTTTTATATTGTTCCTCGTATTTTTTTATGCAACTTTCATGTATAAAGTTTTCTCATTGGAGATTCCTAGCTATTTCTATTAATTCCGCAAGGAAAATCCTTTATCTGGAATATTTGAGCAGAGAGTGTTAATTACTGAAAATAGGTGGCCACTCGATCTGTGGACCGGTGGTTCGCTCCTCAGATCTGATGGTCTCGGTTGCGGATGCCTAATAATAGCCGCTGCCTCTCCAGAGTGTTCGATCCAACCTTAGATCACCATGGACCATGATCGGATGGTGGTGGGTCATCATCTACCACCGTTTGAGTGATGAACCGTGGTCAATTCACAAGTTGACCTTGAACTCTAGGCCACCAGCAGGAAATCGGAGAAGCTATGAAGCTTCATTGTCAACATCCGAACTCGATGCACCATTCAATTGCATGATCTAGCCCGACCTTCACTACGAACGTGTCGTCGGAGTGCCTCTGTGACTTGTAGGTCGCAGAGGGGGTGGGTTAGGTTAGAATCAACAATTGAAAGTGGCGTTCCACTCGTCGTTGCGCTCCACATCGATGGGGATGATTTTTAGGGACGTTAGTATCCTCAAGCGCCCTCCCTTATATAGGGCTAGATCCTAGGAGTCTTGTATTTGGGGGTTTCTTCCCTCGTCGATGGTAGCCCCTAAATCTTGAGTCTAGATTCTTCAGAACGATCTCCCGAACCTGATGGACTTGTTATTTCATCGATTCATTGCTTCAAAACTAAGAAAGTTGAAGGGGAAAGTTCCCCTGAACCAGCCAGAGTCTATGTACCATTGGGACTTAGACGATGAGTGGCACCTATTGGATTAAGATCCAACAACCCACATCCTTCACGCTCAACTGATCAAAGGGAAATACTTTCCTAATTCCAAATTAAATTCATATTTGAGGATAATTTGAAAAAGCCATAACTCCCAAAATATAGATCCTTTTTAATTCAAATTTGAAGGGGACCTTGTTTATTCTTTAATCTCTCATCAGGAAAAAATTGGGATCATTATCTAAAGAAAGCGATTCATTTTCTTCAGTTGCAAGTTAACACTTAATTATTCATATCTTCCACATATTTTCTATTTCCTTTTGCCATTATATTATTATCTTGAGTTCCTTGAACCTCAAGGAACCTTTATATCTTGAAATTCTATTTTGTAAAATATCCCTTAGCCTTTTATTCATTTTTTATCTATTTTATTGTTTATTCCTTTATCCCATAGTATTCCTTTTTCTTTTCTTTTTTCTTTTTCCCTCACTTGAGCTCCATAGCCAATAAGGCCCATTAAGAAAACATACAAATCTATCATACATGAAATTCACTCAAATCAAACCATTAAATCAAACATTGATTTCATTTATTTATCAAAAGGAGATTTACAAATCTCATTACATGGTTTAGAAAAATTGGGTTATAACATCCTCCCCTCCTTACATGAATTTTTCCCTCAAAATTCATCAATCAAACAAACAAATTAGGATATGCCTTTTCCATGTCCATCTTCAGCTCCCATGTGGCTTCATCCTCTCTATGGTGCTTCTAAAGAACCTTTACCATCTCTATATTCTTATTTCTGAGCTATTTCACCTTGGTATCTAGAATCCAAAAAGGTAACTGAAGATAAGTTAGCTTCCCTTGAAGCTCAATGGGTTCAATGCTCATCACATGGCTCAGATCTTGTACATATCGCTTTAGGTTGGACACGTGAAACACATCGTGCATCATACTATATTGTGGGGGTAATGTCAAACGATATGCTGCTTCACCAATCCGTTCTAATACTTCAAACAGACCCACATATTGAGGACTCGACTTTCCTCTGTTCTTAGATATAGCTCGGAGCGGTCGGATTTTCAGAAAAACATGTTCCCCCACAGTGAAATGTACTTTAGTCTGCCTCGCATCAGCATACGACTTTTGTCGATCCTGGGCTCTCTTTAGCCTTTTCCTGATCAAAGCGACTTTATCAGCATACACTTAGAGTTCATCTGACCTCAACAAGGTCCTTTCACCAACATCATCCCAGTGAAGTGGTGACCGTCACAGTCTCCCATATAGAGCTTCATATGGAGGCATCCTAATACTGGCTTGGTAACTGTTATTGTAGGCAAACTCAACTAATGGTAAGTACTGCTCCCAAGATCTACCCCAATCGAGCACCCAAGCTCTTAGCAGATCCTCTAAGGTCTGGATTGTCATTTCTGACTGACCATCTGTCTGGGGGTGATAAGCGGTACTCAACTTCAACCTTGTACCAAGTTCCTCTTGAACCTGCTTCCACAACTTGGAAGTAAACTTTGGGTCTCTATCAGAGATGATGGAACCGGGTACGCCATGTAAACACACTATCTCTCTGATATAAAACTCAACTAAGTCTGACACTTTGGCAGTGGTCTTCAGGGAAAGGAAGTGTGCTGACTTGGTATGGTGATCTACCACAACCCATATAGCGTCATGACCTTTCTTAGTCCGAGGTAGACCCACCACAAAATACATGGTGATCTGCTCCCATTTCCCTTCTAGAATCTCTATAGACCGTAACAGTCCACCGGGTCATTGGTGTTCAACCTTCACCATTTGGCACGTAAGACAACTGGCCACATCTGCCGTAATATCTCTCTTCATTCCTGGCCATCAAAAAAACCTCGGCGTGTCCTTGAACATCTTAGTAGTTCTTGGGTGCACCGTGTACTTAGAACCATGAGCCCCTTGTAGGATACATTCCTTCAATGGTGAATCTTCAGGAACCCATATATGATTCTCAAATCTGATCCCTCCGTCTATTCCCAATGAAAGATAGGTCTGTGGCTTCTTCATCAAGCCCTTCATCTTGTCAAGTTCTCCACTGGCCAAATGTGCTGCTACAATCTCACTCAACAATTTTGACTATATCTGGATATTTGCCAATCGAACTGGATCATATAACAGTTGAGGAGACCATTATACCAACTCTTCTAGACTCTTCCACTAACTGGACAAAACAACTACGCACCTGATCTATTTCTGACTCAAAGCATCCTCTACGACATTCGCCTTTCTGGGATGATATGCGATGGTGAAGTCATAATCCTTCATGTACTCCATCCATCGTCGTTGTTGTAGGTTCAAGTCTTTTTGTGTCAGGAGGTGCTTTAGGCTATTATGGTCAGTGAGAATCTCAAAAGTAGCATCGTACAGGTAATGTCGCCAAATCTTCAATGCATGGATGATAGCAGCCAATTCTAAGTCATGCATCGGGTAATTCACCTCGTTGGGCTTGAGTTGTCGGGAGGCATATTCAACCACATGCCGATTCTATTCTAACACACAGCCAAGTCCCATCTCTGATGCATCAGTGAAAATCATGAAACCCTCATTGCCTGATGGTAGAGTCAAAACTGGTGCAGTGGTCAACTTCTCCTTCAGGTCCTGGAAACGAGCTTCACACACATCAGACCATACAAACTTCACATCCTTCTGAGTCAACATGGTCAAGGGCAAGGAGGTCTTTGAGAAATCCTTGATGAAGCGCCGATAGTATCCTGCTAACCCCAAGAAGCTTCGGATCTCGGAGGGATTCTTTGGTGCAGGCCAGTCTCGTTGTAACAACCCCACCTTCCGATAACCCCCAATTAAGGGAGACCGAGAGGTCGAAGTCGCACACATAATTTCCAGATCAAAGGTTCGGAAATTAACCAAGAACAATTATTAAATTTTAATATAATAAATTGGAAAGCTGTAAGAAAATAAACTTTTGCATACCTTTTGAAAACTTGGATCTCTAAACTTCTATCCACATACGAATTCTACTCTAATGAATCCTCCTAGTATTTTAATTCATATATTTTACAATATGACGATTTACTATTTGTCCTTTTGGCTCTGTACCTAAAACGCTGACAAACAAAACGTCGGTCAACATAAAGTATGTGGGACTAATAGTCGTGCAATTATTCATAACAATGTATTGCATCCAATTACCATTTAACAAACAAATTTTACATTTTAAATATAACTATGTGATCCATTTATTCCCTATCCTCTGTGTTGTCCCTACAGTGGACTTGGATGCTACTTTCCTTATAATAGATCCCCATTAAACCCCTCATGGTCCCACCTATAAGTGAACCAGATTCTAGGGTTGAGTCACATGGAACTACCCGTAAGTAGCCCACTCCTTAACTCATGGCATGCTAAAGGGTCTCATGGCACTACACTTGGTAGCCCAGTTTCTAACCCCCGATAACCTAGACCTTACTCTAGGTTACCCCTTTTTAGCCTTTACAATCCACAGAGGTGGATTCAGATCTAGCCAATTATATATATATATATATAGTGATAATCATAGTCACTTTATAGTTGCATGAAATAAAAGGCATCCAACTGTTATTTTCAAGCAACCGATAAAAACATTCAAAAATTGCCGTGAAACTAAAGTGCTTATTCATAAGCGTAACCACATAACTGTTCAGTGGATTTCTCAAGCTAATATCAATTCCAACCAAGAAAGCCATATGAGCAAGTAGTTCAACCATACAATCAAGAATCCTGAAAATCACATGTACTCTATTTACTACACACTTTATCAAGATTCTTTCTATTCAACTTGAAATCACTTCCTAAGGTTTCTGTATCCATTTTAGGGTTTTGTTTTGCAATTAGGGCTTCATTTGATTTACTATTTTAAACCCTAGTTCTATTCAATTACTTACAAACCCTAATTTCGGATTAAAGACACACTTAAGCATTAATTCATCCCATTATGCCTCTTTTATATTAAAACTACCATTTTTACCCTTTTAATCCATGGCAAGATCATTATACTCATTTATCATCAATTCATAGTTCATTATGGTCTAATTCACAAATGAACTCTATATATCATTAAATCCACCATTTATTCATTATAAAACCCTAGTTACTATATTAAGGGTATTTAACCATAATTAGGAATCTTTATACTCAAAATAGATTAGAACCATCATATCTTAGCTTTGTACATGAATTTGACCAAATAAAATCATTAAGGATCATATTACCACAGTTAGGGTTCAAGGTTCATTAAATCATATGGAACCCTAAATTAATCAAATTACACATGAAGATCATCCTTTTAGATCCAATATGCACTTTTTATTAAGAACATGTTAATATCTATTTTAAACACTCACATAACCCCTTTCTAATTCATTAATCATCAAAGGTTAGGGTTTTTCATTGATTAAACTATTAAAGATAGCATCTTGATATATTTCTTGAATCAAAAGCGGGATTAGGCTTCCGCAATAATTTCTTTGTGTTCCTCTCATTTTGAGGATCAATTTTCATATATTACTTGTCCTAATTGGAGTTACCAATATTTAATTACGAATTTAGCAAGATTTCACTTACTTGGGCCAATCAGGATGTGCCACGTCGCCTATCCCATGCAAAGCGGGTCAATTTGGAAAATATAATGGAATTACCATTCTACCCTCGCTTAAGTCAGCCGTTGCTTCAGCTCGCGAAGGGAAAAACGGTCCAATGGTCGTATCTTCTTCTTCCTCGGATCAGCAGCAGCTTTGCCCTAGCTGCCAAGGGTGTGACTCCTCCCTCCCTCTACTGACCTCGACGGCCACCAGGGATGGGGCCGTTGCCTCTGCTGCCCCCTGGCACACGTGAAGTGCCTCCAAGTCATGGCCAAAACGGCCGCTCATGAGTGAGTTCCGCCCTCTTTTGCTGCTGCGATTCCTGCAGTTCTGTAGACCTTCGGCAAGAGCTACTCGAGGACAAGGGCGGGGGTATGGTAGCCAATCCATCATGGGGTTGTCGTGGAAACTTACTGCCTCCATCAAGACCACAACACCACCCTTCCTTGCTCCGGGGATAGTACTACACACTCGTTAGTGTTTTGCGTGCAAGAAGCGAGAAGAAGGGAGAGAGGGGTGTGTGGGATCTCTCTAGACTCGGCCCTAGGTTGTACCCCTTATATAGGGGAGGGTAGATAGGCCCTAGGATGCTCATCCAAGAGAAATCAAGTTCTCTCTCATAAGGAATCCTATTACTTCCATGAGATGTAATCTTCTCTCTTTTACTTATTTCCTTGTTTATCGATATGCTTTGGTTATTAGGAAATTCGATAATTATCTCTTTTACTTTCCTTGCTCTTGGCTTTTAGTTCATTGGCCTCAAAATTATATATCTCCTTAAGTAGGAAATACTTCCTTTTCATCAATATTACATAATCCATTAAGTATGTATTCCCATTATCTCCTTATTTTCTATTATTGGTATTTTTTTCTTTATATTCTTCATTGGGACTCCTTGGATTCCAAGAAACTCAAAAAACTCGAAATTCCTTTTTAAGGAATACTCATTATCCTTCTAAATGAATCAATATGCATTATTTCACATTATCTTGTTTATTTCTCATTAAAATATCTCTTTTTGAGGATTGCTCTTTATTTCTCTTTTATTTTCCTCATTGGTATTCCTTTTAACATTAGGAATCCTTGGGATACAAAATCCCACCAAGGATAACTCAATTATACCTCTTTTGACTTGTTTTCCACATTTTACCATTGTTTTCAATTTCTTTCTTAATAAAGAAATACTTAATTCATCTTTTCTTTTCTTATTGCCTTTTCTTTGCAACTTTGGAATCCTTGGAACCCAAGAAGCATGAAATTCAACTTTGGATTACATTCTTTTGCCTTCTAGAGGTTTCCACATCATTCTTTTCTCAAAAAATCAATTATTCATTTAGTAATTTAATAATTGAATTTCCTTTCTTCATTTCCTTGTTATTGGGCCCAATATCCAATAAAGCCCACAACACAATCATCAAGGCTATTGTAAATGAAATCCATTTATTCAAAACAAATTATATCATTATTTGTTCAATTATCTTTAATATGAGAAATTACAATTCTCACCAATTGAACCCAAAAATTGGGGTTGTAACACTCGTACTACAGACACTTTAGCTGGATCTATGGCGATCGTTCCTCCTAAGATGATGTGTCTGAGTAACATGACTCGGTCTATCCAAAACTCACATTTAGAGAATTTCCCATAAAACTTATGCTTTCTCAAGATATCAAGGACTTTACTTAGGTGGACTCGATGTTGATCTAAGTCATCTGAGTAAACTAGTATGTCATCTATGAACACTATGACAAATGAGTCAAGGAAGGGTTGAAACACACTATTCATAAGGTTCATGAAAACACTGGGTGCATTAGACAACCCAAAAGGAATAATCACAAACTCATAGTGGCCATAACGGGTTCGAAAAGCTGTTTTCAGGATGTCCTCACTCTTGACTCTCAACTGGTGGTAACCCGATCTCAAGTCAATCTTGGAAAAGACTCGAGCTGACTTTAACTGGTCAAACAAGTCATCTATCAGGGGTAAAGGGTATTTGTTCTTAATGGTAGTCTGGTTGGTCATCTGGTAGTCTATGCACATTCAGAATGAACCATCCTTTTTCTTTACAAAAATAATCAGTGCTCCCCATGGTGATGTGTTAGGGCAGATAAAACATTTGTCTAGAAATTCTTGCAATTGTTTCTTCAACTCGAGCAACTTGGTAGGGGCCATTCTATAAGGTGCTCGGGAAATAGGGCTTGTCCCATGAGCTAGTTCTATTGAAAAATCTACTTCTCTCTCAGGATGAATCCCAGGTAGATCATTAGGAAAACATCTGCATAGCTCCTAACTGCCTCTATTTCCTCTAATGGTTGCACCTTGGGTTCTGGCTCGGTGACTACTTCCAGGAAAGCTTGACACCCTTTACTCATCATCCAATCTGCTTTCAAGGCTGACACATACAGGTTGGTGGTGGCATCTTTCCTACCCCTAATGACAAAAGGTGGGTGACCTGGTTTCTTAATGATCACTTTCTTCTCCATACAGTCAATATTGGCCCTATAAGTATAAAGCCAATCCATACCAATGATCACATCAAAGTCATTCATATCAAGAAGGATGAAGTCTGTAGGAAACACATGATCTCGATATTTCACAGGTATCACCGTATTTTTCAAAAGAGATGTAAAGATCCGACCACTCAGTGCTGTAACATCTAAGACATACCCTAAATCCTTGATATCCAAACAAAGCATAGTTGCGAGATTTCTTGAAATGAAAGTATTAGTAGATCCATAGTCAAACAAAGCTTTTACATTGTGTCCCATAACTTCAAGCATGCCTACATTGTTTTTCACCATACATTAGACCATTACATGCTTATCTTAAAACATAAAAGAAACTCTAAGGGTTATTACCCTCGATCAACCGATTAGCATTTGCTTGAGCCTCCTCATTGTCAATGGCAAACACCCAAGCTTGTCTTCTCTCTCCAACAGAAGGGGTTGCAGGTATAGGTGGAGCTGCCACAGGTGGGGCTGCTACTGGTGGGGCTGCTACCGGTCCTGGTCCTCTTGGATCTGGCAGATGGAAAACCGATTGTAGGTGTCCTTCTTGATGGCACCGAAAGCATGTCTTCTTCTTGTAGCGGCACTCACCGGCATGCCCCTTTCCACAGGTGTGACATAGCAGTCGGTTGTTCTATTGACGGGTTTTCCCTTTTACTCCTTGTCTTCCTTTAGCATGATGACACCCTGGACCTTTCTTGTAGTTGTTCCTCTGACCTTGAGTTCCTTCATTGAAACCCAAATACCCCTTGGGTGGAAACTGGGCAGGCATCACAGTCCTCTCCATGTCTAAAGTAGTGTTGTAAGATTCGACGAATGTTTTGGGTTTACTTACCATCACATGGGGCTTGATGGCAGGGTGAAGATGATCTATGAAGTGATCCACCCTTCTTTCCTCATCCATCATATGCTCGAAATGCTCCAAGATTCGAAACATGCGCCCAAATTCTGCCACATATGAGTTCCCTTGAGTCATGTTGGTGAACTCCCTTTCCTTTTCCTTCTTAGCTGAGATAGGGATGAATCTGGCGGTGAAGATCATCTTGAAGTCAGCCCATTCCATTGGTTCCTCAGTCAGGTCTCGACCTATGATGTGAGTCTCCCACCATATCTTAGTTTCTCCTTCCATGAGATGAGCAGCAAAGAGGACCTTCTTGCTCAGTTGTACCTCAAGCATGTGGAATCCTTTCTCGACTGCAAGTAGCCAAGCTTTTGCCTTATCGACTACCTTAGATTTATCTTGTCCCTAGAACTTATCAATGTTCATCTTGATGAAGTCCAAGTTGGTGGCTCCGTGTCGAGGATGAATAGGAAATGGCTCACCATTTTCACCTCTAGGTATGTCTCATAGAGCCAAGGCACTAACGACCTCTATTAGCTTCTTCTGTTGTTCCATCTACAAAGCATCAGGGGTGTGGATTATCATGGTGGGTTTGGGTCCACCATCTTGATCTTCTTCCATCTAGTCCACCTCCTCGTACTCATGTTGCTCCTCGTACGCTTAGTATTCTTCTTGATCAAGGTTGCTGAAGGGTATCAGGTCAGGGTTAGGGACCTCATGAGTGGTTTCTTCGGGTCACTTCCTCTTCTTACAGGATTCACCATCATGGTTCCTCTTTCTCTTCTCTGAAGATCCATTAACCTTATGGGGAGGCCAAACACTCCTAGCTGGGTTCCCAATGCCCTCGCGAATAGCAACAGTCTTTGTACGAGCCATCTACATAAGCATCACAAACATACCTTTAGTTTATATTTAAACTAATTATACTTATGTCAATGATGTCTCATTATGTATCTTTTAATTGTGATGGAGGATCCCTAAATCCTAAACTTACTTTCCCATACCACATGAGGGTGAGGAAGAGAGAGAAAAACCCAAGCTCTTAAAATCCTTAATAGAATGTGTGACGAGAAGGGATGAATAAGATGAGAGAGTCCTAAAGGTATCTTATTTAGAGTCAGGTCCTAGGACATCGGCCAGGCAGTCACAGAGTCCTCGTATTCCGACTAGCGGTGCAGAGGAAAATATTGCCATTCCTCGGAAGTGATCCTTTTCTAGACACCTCTATCTTTCGGAAAATCCTCTAATAACTCCCTTGGGTTCCATAGAGTTTGTAAAATTGAATAATTATTAACGATTAAGTGAAGAACCTTGGATCTGATACTAAATGTAATGACCCCACCTTCCGATAACCCCCAATTACGGGAGACTGAGAGGTTAGTGCCGTTATCCCAATTTTTGGATCAAGGTTCGACAATTAATCAATAACAATTATTAAATTCTACCAGACTATACTAAAAAGTTGTAATAAATAAAATTTTGCATACCTTTGGAAAGTTGGATTTCTAAACTTCTATCCACATATGAATTACACTCTAACTAATCCTCCTTGAACTTTAATTCATGTATTTCACAATATGACATTTTACTATTTGTCCTTTTGGTTTTTGAACCTAAAACACTGACAAATAAAATTTCGGTTAGCACAAAGTTGGTATGTGGGGGAAACAATAAACATGCAATTAATCATAACAACTTAGTGCAGTCAATTACAGTTTAACAAGCAAATTTACATTTTAAATATAAATAAGCGATTCATGCATACCCTATCCTCTGTGTTGTCCCTGCAGTGGACCTGGATGCTACCTTCCTTATAGTAGATCCCCATTATACCACTCATGATCCCACCTAACCAGTGAATCAGTTTCTAGGGTTGAGTCACATGACACTACCCGTAGGTAGCCCACTCCTTAACTCATGGTATGCTAAGAGTCTCATGGCACTACACACGGGTAGCCCAGTTTCTAACTCATGATAACCTAGACCTTGCTCTAGGTTACCCTTTTTAGCCTTTGCAAAGCCACAAGGGAGGACCCAGATCTAATCCAATTATACATTTATAGTGATAGCCATAGTCACTCTATAGTTGCATGAAATAAAAGGCATCCTATATTTAATTTCAAGCAACCGATAAAAACGTTCGGGAATCTCCGTGAAACAAAAGTGATTATTGATAAGCGTAACCACATACCTGTGATTGCAGATTTTGAGACAAAATCAATCAAAACAGAGAAATCCCAACCAAGCAACCAATTATGCACAAAAAACTTGAAATAAATATACAAAATTCCTTTTATCAAAATTTATCCAATTTCATCTTATTCCTTAGTATTTCTATTCCAATTTTAGGGTTTCCTTTGAAATTAGGGTTTTGCCTTCACTTTTAGTATAATGAACCCTAATTCATCAAATCTACATAAAACCTTTAAATTCTCTCATTTTAATACTCCTAACAGTCTTAGGATCATTATTTAGTAATTTATTTCCTTGATCCAAAAGAAACATGGTTTGTCCCCTTCTTTTATCATATAAATTAGGGTTTCCATATATATATTATCCTTCATTTATAGAGTAAAACCCAAAATTAGCCAACTTTGCATTCAAAACGGATGAAAACTCTATCTTAATAATCAACAGGTTAATACTCTTCAAATCAACCTATTAAACCACAAAGATTCACCCTTTATATACAATTAGGGTTTCTAATTACTTTTCAACACCTTTTCCATCAAATTAAGGTACTTTTGCAAAACAAGACAGAAATAGATTCTCACACTATTTTTAAATTTTTCCTCATATTTTTCTATGTAACTTTCATGTATAAAGTTTTCTCATTGGAGATTCCTAGATATTTCTATTCATTTTGCAAGGAAAATCCTTTTTCTGGATTATTTGAGAAGAGAGAGTTAATTTTCCAAAAATAGGTGGATGCTTGATCTATGTACCAGTGGTCCGCTCCTCGGATCTGACGGTCTCAGTTGCGCACGCCTAACAATAGCCACTCCTACTCTGGAGCATTGGATCCAACCTTAGATCACCATGGACCACGATCGGATGGCGGTGGGTCGTCGTCTACCACCATCTGAGTGATGAACTGCGGTCAACTCACAAGTTGACCTTGAACTCTAGGCCACCAACAGGAAAACTGAGAAGCTAAGAAGCTTTATTGTCAATGTCCGAACTCAATGCACCATTCAATTGCATGATCTATCCTAACCTTCACTATGAACGTGTCGCCGGAGCGCCGTCGTGACTTGCAGGTCGTAGAGGGGGTGGGTTAGGTTAGAATCGACAATTAAAAGTGTCATTCCACTCATCTTCGCGATCCACATTGATGGGGATGATTTTTAGGGACGTTGGTACCCTCGAGCACCCTCCCTTATATAGGGCTAGGTCCTAGGAGTCCTACGTTTGGGGGTTTCTTCCCTCGTCGATGGTAGACCCTAAATCTTGGGTCTAGATTCATCGAAACGATCTCCCGAACCTGATGGACTTGTTATTTCATCGATTCTTTACTTCAAAATCGAGAAAGTTCAAGGGGAAAGTTCCCCTGAACCAGCCAGAGTCTGTGTCCCGTTGGGACTTAGACGATGAGTGGCACCTGTTGGATTAAGATCCAATGGCCCACATCCTTCACGCTCAACTGATCGAAGGGAAATACTTTCCTAATTCCAAATTAAATTCATATTTGAGGATAATTTGAAAAAGCAATAACTCCCAAAATATAACTCCTTTTCAATTCAAATTTTAAGGGGACCTCATTTATGATTTAATCTCTCATCAGGAAAACATTGGGATCATTATCTAAAGAAAACAATTCCTTTTCTTCAGTTGCAAGTTAACACTTAATTATTCATATATTCCACATACTTTCTATTTCCTTTTGCCATTATATTATTATCCTGAGTTCCTTAAACCTCAAGGAACCTTTATATCTCGAAATTCTATTTTGGAAAATATCCCTTAGCCTTTTATTCATATTTTATCTATTTTCTTGTTTATTCCTTTATCCCATAGTATTCCTTTTTCTTTTTCCCTCACTTGAGCTCCATAGCCAATAAGGCTCATTATGAAAACATACAAGGCTATCATACACCAAATTCACACAAATCAAACCAATAAATCAACCATTGATTTCATTTATTTCTCAAAAGGAGATTAACAAATCTCATTACATGGTTTAGAAAAATGGGGTTATAACAGTGTATATTACAATTTATTCTATTTCATTAATAAGCATTTACCTTTAACCCTAGACTAAGAGATCTGTAGCAAGTATTATCCTCTCCCGCAATGTAATGCACTATCTATGCTAAGAGAAATCTCACTTTTGTAACAATTTAGGAATTATCTAGGTGCTTTAACAAAACCTCAGTGTTATTCTCTTCATAGCCATAATCCCTCCCCTGAGGCACGATATAGGCTATGCAAATATATGACCTTTCCAACTCTTAATCCCTTACTTGGAGCAATTAATAGTCTAAACAATTAACTATGGTGATCAAACACTAGTAATTCATTCTACAATCAAATATTTAAGTACAAACATACAAGAAATAAATATATTAACTCATGGATATCAATTACAATGCAAAAGTCGGCTACTCTCGGGTCCAAAGGAACAGGGGGACTAAACCTGCATTATTTATATTATTTCATACAAAGAGGAGAAGGGAGAAAACATGATAAAAATGAGAAAACTGACGTAGATCCCTAGAGAAACTAGTCTGGAAGATCCCCTATGGAGAATATCTTGATCTACAAAATTCTGACTGCAAATTTGCTCTCTAGAGGTTCCCAAATTATCTGGGATGTGGATGTCTCTTGTAACATACTGAATCTCAGGTTCTTCCCTACAATTTACCCACTTTTGAGCTTTTCTTTGATTTCTAGTCCATTTGGACCATTTTCATAAATTTCCCTTGTTTTATATTCTTTTTGGACCCCTTATGCAATTTGAGCACAATTCAATGTTTAAAATCACCTTTTTCCCTCATTTATGATAATGAAGGGGTGTTTGCACAAATAACCCAATTTAGGAGATAAGTGAAGGTTAACAATGTAATTTGGTCATTAAGGATGGAGATAATTAGATAATATTAATTTGGAGCTTTTTGGATAAATATATTAGCAATAATGTGTATTTGAATTAATTAATGAGAATATTAACCTCTTTATTTTCTCTCTCCTCTTAAGTGGATAAAATATGTGAAAATGGGATAATATGGTGAGTTATTTCTCTTGAAATTATTAGGAGATGATTTCCTCGAAATATTACTCCCATATTTCAATTAATTAGTTTTCCATATTATTTCACCTCTTTTAATATATTAATACATGTAATAATGGACAACATATGCGTTATGAGCCTTAGTGAGCTTAAATACAAAATCTAATTATATAGCATGATGCTACACTTTACTGTGAACATGTGCTTAAAATTTGGTGGCTTTTGGAGTTCTTTTGACCCCTCAAATTGATTTTATAAACTTTTATTATAGTGTGACTATAGTAGCTGAATCGATTTCATTTATATCATATGTAACGCTATGGTTCCAAATTATTTTAGCTGTCACGCGCCCTAGGCCACGATGGTCTATCATCCAATGGCCATTTTCACTCCCACTCGGATCCGACGGTCAGGAGGTCGTCTTCCTCCTTCAGTCGTTTCAGGCCGATCGACTCTCCAACCCACGCGACCGTTCTCTCTCTGTGGTTAATCGTTTTGCACGATTTCAAGTCTGTTGGTTTCGTCTTGATGAGCCGGTTCGAATGAGCATTTACTCACCACCGCCCCCTCACCTTGCACAAAACTCCCAACCTGGGCCACCTCCTCTTCTCCGCCAAGGAGTTGCAGAGCGAGCTCTGACCCTCCTCACACCTATATAAGACTATAGAAAGGACCTCCGAGCTGCTAGCTTTCTTCCGCCTCCTCCAATTTCACCTCTACTTGCCTGATACTCCCCAACCTACTCAGTCGTCTTCCCCGGAAATGGCGACCTGCTTCTTGCACCTCCGACCATCTCGGGTCAATTGGACGCTAGGTAATCAACTCAGGCACCCGCTCTTCCCCTCTCTACTCTCTTTTTGGCTCGAGCAGCACCCTATCGCCGGGTCCTATAGATCGCCGGAAGCACCTCGGCGGCGCCATGCTTTTCCTGGCCCTGGTGCTCCTCCGCCCACGGCGATGCATTCATTCGACTCGCCTTGGCCCCATGAAGGTAATCACGACCTTAGTTTCTTGTTGCCTTGTGTTTTCAGTGTATTGTTTCCCCGTTTCTTCTTCCTCTATTCCGGCCATTTCTGGTTTGGGTTTCTCTGTCTTGCGCGTGCGATGGTTGGCATTATGATCTCTGTGTTCGGGGGGATCTAGGGGACTCGTTCCCATTCCCCGTCCTCTGTTGCACGCCCTGATGGCGAGTTGAAGCAAAGGAGCTCGAGCTCGTGTAAGCCTGCTCGCGCCAGGACCTTGGCTGGAAGAAGCCAGGTCATGGAATGACCAAGAGAGACATCCACAGGCAATGTAACGATTTGCAACGCAGGGGGAAATCTCGTCATTTCACCCTGGGTTTTGTTTCTCACTTGCAAACAATCGATGGTTCCAAATGACCCTACTGCTCTCATCATTTTAATTGATTTGATTTGACGAGCAAGGGTATTTTAGTCATTTCACCTGTTATTGAATTGAATTGTATTTTGATTTAAATACATGTCACTCTATAGTTTTCTTGCATTCTTATTGATCGATTTTACTTAATTCATAGTAAATCGGTCCATTGTCAGAAAAATGCAAATAAATAGTCAATGGAAAGTATTTTTCATATAGAACCTGATTTTATGGTTTTTGAGTCATGATTTGGATTCCTTTTTCGAAGTTTGCCTTGAATGCCTTTTTAAGTATAAAAAATATTCTAAAATACCTAATTAATTCATTTTAACTCCAAATTGTAAAACAAAATATGTTTTATTAATCAGGAGAATATGAATAATCGTTTGGTCAGGGTTTTGAGTCACAAATCAAGTTTTGGTTTTGAAGGTAGAAAATTAGGGTTTTTCCTATGCTTTAAGCCTTATATATATTAATTCATGTGTAATGATGTAACTAGGGGAAAATGGAAGGGATGCAATCAGATTGGTGTATGTTATGGTAAATAATTAAAACATGTATGTGAGCCCTATTTCAGTATGTGCACCCAATTTTGTATGTGAATCCTATGTTAATGTATGTGACTCCTATTATGTGGACCCTATTCATATATGTGATCTCTATGGATGAATGTGAATGTTGATTGTGCAAACTACCTATCCTTCAGTTGGGTCTTTTCCAACCCCACAATCATTATTGTGCTAGCCTTGTCATCCTTCTAATTGCATTTATTGGCTCTTTACTTATTTTATGCTTCTAACGCCATTGTGGCTCATTCATTTGAATTATGTGAATCTTCCTACTACATATGTTGCCTCATTTACTTGGAAATGTTTAATCTTGTCTTGGCCAGTGTTGGCTCATCTTTTTGAAATATTTGGAAACATTGTATAATGTGGTTGCTTTATTGGCTCCTTTATTTCTTGGAGTTCTTGTATATTGTTGTTACCTATGATGGCCTATTTATTTATTTATTTCTTGGGTTTTATTCCCAATGCTATGTTGCAATCTTGTTATACTTTTTCACTCTACTGCCAAGTGAATGTTTATGCATGATATAGTTATTGGCCAATTGACAATGCAGAGTACATGAGTACAAACCACCCACAGGGCACTGGGTTTTAGTCCCCCTACCATTTTATATATTAGGCACTGGGGTTTTAGTCCCCTGCCACTTTTTAGGCACTGGGGTTTTAGTCCCCCTACCATTTGTGAGGTCTGGTAGGTGCCTCACCCTACATTGAGAGGATGTTGAGTCATAATTTATATTCATGCAAATGTGATATTTGTTGATATTTAAATGTGGCAGTTTTTCTAAAATATTATTTACTCAATTGCCTCACTCTCCTTGAAATTCCTTAGTGGAATCTTTGGTTATGAAATGCTTAACTTTATGCTTGCCTTTATCTTATTATTGACACATACCTTTATCCTTCTCTTGCTGGATGACCCCAACCATCCAGGCTAGGATTAGAGTGTGCATGGAAGCTTGGTGAACCTAAGGCTAAGGATAGGACAAGAAGAAAAGGAACATATAGCTTTCTTGGACATAGTTGCCCTTATATAAATTAAGTTGTTTTGTTTGGAGACAATGTTTTATTAGTCTAAGTCTTCCTCTACCTAGATCCTTGTTTTTGTATAAAGATGTACTCCATTTGGGAATTAATTGTAATCTATTGTTTATACATTTTGAATAAAGTCAAGTTTTATTTCTTCCGCTGCCACACAATTGGTGTATTTGTTTATCATGTTTAATAGTAGAGACTTGGCCTTTACATCATGGTATCAGAGCATCAAGGTAGTTGGATTCTTGACTAATTCAAAATTGTCTCCTAGATAGAACCCTTATCTCATATAGTTTCCCTTTAGTTAGTTTTTCACCTTAGAGTTAACCTATGATGAAAGTTTAATTTAGGATCATAATAATTAATTAAAAATAAAATTTGTCAACTTTTTGGTCAATTGTCTATTGAGAAGCTACTAGAGCAATAAGTTGAAGTGGGTGTCTAGAAAGGGTCATAGCTTGGGGGCTAGCAATATTTTCCTCCACCCCACTAGCTTGGTAACGAGAACTCCTGAGCTCATATGACCTGGCCTGTCCTGATCTGATACAGACAACTCGAAATAGTCTATCTTTGGGCATGTTGCCTAATTGTTGAATACCTTAGGAAAACCATAAGTGATGATTTGATGTCTTACACAAAAATCATCCATACCTTATACTCCCATGTTTAGGGTTTAGTGTACCCTATGTTACACCTTGAAGCTTGGTTAGTAAATCCTTATAGTGTTTTGTATTATGTACCTTTTACCCTTAGCTTAGTTTGACTTAGTTGACCCTTTTAAGGGGTGGTGTGAGGTTAATGGTGTTAGTACCCTATTTGGTTTTGCAAATCTGATTTCGAGGATGAAATCCCTTTTTAGGGGGATGGAATCCCCACTAAAAGAAAAATCAAATATCTTTGGAGTTAGAAACCCTATCTATGTGGACTTATGTACATAATAACTTATGTGAACAAGAATTTACCAAATACATTATACTTGTAATTCAACTTGTTTGTTTATACACACATGAATATGTAGTAAGTCATATAGGAATAATTCATATGTTTGAACCTTAATATAGGCTTGATGCGCATAATAATGAGTTACTTATTACTAATTGTGAATATACATAATGTTGGCTATGCCACCCTAATGGTAAAATGTGTATGGATAATGCACCCTAAGGATGCTTTAATATGTAATGATCATGTTGACCTAAACCATAGTATGTAATCATCTAGTTTTGACAACATATACATATATATACCCTTAATGCCTTTCATGATACATTAGTGACATTAGGTATCATCATCACATAATATACCTTAATGCATATAAATGGGTTATAGTCACAAAGTTATCAATATATGTAAGGTATATCACCTTGTTCTCTAATGAACACCTCATCATAACATGATAAATGAATTAATTCATTAATATTTAATGTGTTACATCATATTCACTAAAATGCATATAATGACTCAAACATGATAATGAATAATTGGATTCACATAAATATTCATAAAATTCCTAATGTGAATTAAAATATGTATAATTTATAATATGAAGTATAATGGATGAAAATGATTAATTATGTCATTAATATGAGTATGAAAGATGTTGTGACAATATGTAACTTAGGTATAAGCCATCTATATGCACATTATTTGGAATTATTATAGGCTTAATAACTTGTTGGATAATATTAACTTTTTCTACAAAATAATTGAGATAATTCTACATGATAGTTTTAAGAGGATAATGGAAAATGAATTCATGTTATTAAGGTTTTTGACCTAATACATTAGTTAATGTTGTACTGGCTTAGTAAACCCTAATTGTGCATAAAACCCTTGATGAGGTAAATACACATGATATAATATTGAGATGTAATTGTTTGGGAATAAAATGTGGCACAAGTGATAGTATAACAAATATGATACCTCTTCATGATGGAGATTATGCTAATAAGGCAAAAATGTTAAATATGTTGAGTTTGATAAAAGGCTATAGGTTTTGTGGAAACCTTAGTAAGACTTGACTTATGTGTAGGGCTTTTTAATACTCACCTAGTTGTTTAAGGTTGGGATGTTGCACACTCACCCTCTCTTTCCTCTTATTGTGATTTCGGGGACGAAATCCTCTTTAAGGGGTGATGTGCTGTAACATACTGAATCTCAGGGTCTTCCCTGCAATTTACCCACTTTTGAGATTTTCTTTGCTTTCTAGTCCATTTGGATCATTTTCATAAATTTCCCTTGTTTTATATTCTTTTTGGACCCCTTGTACAATTTGAGCACAATTCAATGTTTAAAATCACCTTTTTCCCTCATTTATGATAATGGAGGGGTGTTTGTACAAATAACCCAATTTAGGAGATAAGTGAAGGTTAATAATATAATTTGGTCATTAAGGATGGAGATAAGTAGATAATATTAATTTGGAGCTTTTTGGATAAATATATTAGCAATAATGTGTATTTGAATTAATTAATGAGAATATTAACCTCTTTATTTTCTCTCTCCTCTTAAGTGGATAAAAAATGTGAAAATGGGATAATATGGTGAGTTATTTCTCTTGAAATTATTAGGAGATGATTGCCTCGAAATATTACTCCCATATTTCAATTAATTAGTTTTCCATATTATTTCACCTCTTGTAATATATTAATACATGTAATAATGGACAACATATGAGTTATGAGCCTTAGTGAGCTTAAATACGAAATATAATTATATAGCATGATGCTACACTTTAATGTGAACATGTGGTTAAAATTTGGTGGCTTTTGGAGTTCTTTTGACCCCTCAAATTGATTTTATAAGCTTTTATTATAGTGTGACTATAGTAGCTGAATCAATTTTATTTATATCATATGTAAAGCTATGGTTCCGGTTTATTTTAGCTGTCACGCACCCTAGGCCACGATGGTCCATCATCCAACGGCCATTTTCACTCCCACTGGGATCTGACGGTCAGGAGGTCATCTTCCTCCTTCGGTCGTTTCAGGCTGATCGACTCTCCAACCCACGCGACCGTTCTCTCTCTGTGGTTAATCATTTTGCACGATTTCAAGTCCGTTGGTTTCGTCTTGACGAGCCGGTTCGAATGAGAATTTACTCACCGCCACCCCCTCACCTTGTGCAAAATGCCCAACCTGGGCCGCCTCCTCCTCTCCGCCAAGGAGTTGCAGAGCGAGCTCTGACCCTCCTCACGCCTATATAAGACTGTAGAAAGGACCTCCGAGCTGCTAGCTTTCTTCCTCCTCCTCCAAATTCACCTCTACTTACCCGATACTCCCCAACCTACTCAGTCGTCTTCCCCGACAATGGCGAATTACTGCTTGCACCTCCGACCACCTCGGGTCAATTGGACACTAGGTAATCAACCCAGGAACCCGCTCTTCCCCTCTCTACTCTCTTTTTGGCTCGAGCATCCCCCTATCGCCGGGTCCTATAGACCGTCGGAAGCACCTCGGCGGTGCCATGCTTTTCCTGGCCCCGATGCTCCTCCGCCCGCGGTGATGCATTCATTCGAATCGCCTTGGCCCCACGAAGGTAATCACGACCTTAGTTTCTTGTTGCCTTGTGTTTTTAGTGTATTGTTTCCCCATTTCTTCTTCCTCTGTTCCAGCCATTTCTGGTTTGGGTTTCTCCGTCTTGAGCGTGCAATGGCTGGCGTTGTGATCTCTATGTTCGGGGGGATCTAGGGGAGTCGTTCCCATTCCCCGTCTTCTGTTGCACGCCCTGATGGTGAGTTGAAGCAAAGGAGCTCGAGATCCTATAAGCCTGCTCGCGCCAGGACCTTGGCTGGAAGAAGCCAGGTCATGGAATGACCAAGAGAGACATCCATAGGCAATGTAACGATTTGCAAAGCACGGGGCAATCTCATCGTTTCACCCTGGGTTTTGTTTCTCACTTGCAAACAATCGATGGTTCCAAATGACCCTGCTTCCCTCATCATTTTAATTGATTTGATTTGACGAGCAAGGGTATTTTGGTCATTTCACCTGTTATTACAGCGAATTGTATTTTGATTTAAATACCTATCACTCTATAGTTTTCTTGCATTCTAATTGGTCGATTTTACTTAATTCATAGTAAATCGATCCATTGTCCGAAAAATGCAAATAAATAGTCAATGGAAAGGATTTTTCATATAGAACCTGATTTTATGGTTTTTGAGTCATGATTTGGATTACTTTTTCGAAGTTTGCATTGAATGCCTTTTTAAGTATATAAAATATTCTAAAATACGTAATTAATTCATTTTAACTCCAAATTGTAAAATAAAATATGTTTTATTAATCAGGAGAATATGAATAATTGTTTGGTCATGGTTTTGAGTCACAAATCGAGTTTTGGTTTTGAAGGTAGAAAATTAGGGTTTTTCCTATGCTTTAAGCCTTATATATATTAATTCATGTGTAATTATGTAACTAGGGAAAAATGGAAGGGATGCAATCAGATTGGTGTATGTTATGGTAAATAATTAAAACAGGTATGTGAGCCCTATTTCAGTATGTGCACCCTATTTTGTATGTGAATCCTATGTTAATGTATGTGACTCCTATTATGTGGACCCTATTCATATATGTGATCTCTATGGATGAATGCAAATGTTTATTGTGCAAACTACCTATCTTTCAGTTGGGTCTTTTCCAACCCCACAATCATTATTGTGCCAGCCTTATCATCCTTGTAATTGCATTTATTGGCTCTTTACTTATTTTATGCTTCTAATGCCATTGTGGCTCATTCATTTGAATTATGTGAATCTTGCTACTACATATGTTGCCTCATTTACTTGGAAATGTTTAATCTTGTCTTGGCCAGTGTTGGCTCAACCTTTTGAAATATTTGGAAACATTGTATAATGTGGTTGCTTTGTTGGCTCCTTTATTTCTTGGAGTTCTTGTATATTATTGTTGCCTATGATGGCCTATTTATTTATTTCTTGGGTTTTATTCCCAATTCTATGTTGCAATCGTGTTATACTTTTTTACTCTACTTCCAAGTGAATGTTTATGCATGATATAGTTATTGGCCAATTGATAATGTAGAGTACATGAGTACAAACCACCCACAGGACACTGGGGTTTTAGTCCCCCTGTCGGACACTGGGGTTTTAGTCTCCCTGCCATTTTATATATTAGGCACTGGGGTTTTAGTCCCCCTGCCATTGGTGAGGTCCGGTAGGTGCCTCACCCTACATTGAGAGGATGTTGAGTCATAATTTATATTCATGCAAATGTGATATTTGTTGATATTTAAATGTGGCAATTTTTGTAAAATCTTATTTACTCAATTGCCTCACTCTCCTTGAAATTCCTTAGTTGAATCTTTGGTTATGAAATGCTTAACTTTATGCATGCCTTTATCTTATTATTGACACAAACCTTTATCCTTCTCTTGCTGGATGACCCCAACCATCCAGGCTAGGATCAGAGTGTGCATGGAAGCTTGGTGAACCTAAGGCTAAGGATAGGACAAGAAGAAAAGGAACATATAGCTTGCTTGGACATAGTTGCCCTTATATATTAAGTTGTTTTGTTTGGAGACAATGTTGAATTAGTCTAAGTCTTCCTCTACCTAGATCCTTGTTTTTGTATAAAGATGTACCCCATTTGGGAATTAATTGCAATGTACTCTTTATACATTTTGAATAAAGTCAAGTTTTATTTCTTCCTCTGCCACACAATTGGTGTATTTGTTTATCATGTTTAATAGTAGAGACTTGGTCTTTACATCTCCTTTTTTATTCTTTCCTCAACTTTGTTCTCTGTTACAATAGGATTGAACCTCCTCCTTCATCTATTTGAACTCCCCTTACGTCATAAGTGGCACTCGGGCCGTCATTAAGTCTTGACTGTCAAATCTGGACTAATCTGAAATCTACATTGATCGTGATGAGTCAGTACCATTGAGGAAAAGTTGGTGGCACTGAGTCTATGGCTATCTCGAAACCCTTACTGAGTGTCGGTACTACCAACAGGTAGGTCAGTAGCAACGAGTTGTTATTTTGTGATTTGTGAATTCTCCTATTGTTGAATGTCAATACTACCAACAAATAGGCAGTAGCACTGAGATGAAAAAATCAATTCCTATTCCTCTCTTGATGATAAGTTGATTGCACTAACTTTCCATTTTGGTGGCCTCAAACTATAACTAGGTACCACCAAGTTGCATCTTGTTAGCATCAATATTTCTTTGGTCTCCCTGTTAGTTTATGCATTAAGTCGGTACCATCGACTATAAATTGATAGCACTAAATTTCTTTGTAAGTGCTCAAATTACATGAAATGTGGAAAATGCACTTAAGTCTAAATAAAATATGAAAAATTGGCATAATTCAATAAAAATACTTATTATCTAATGCAATAGTGTTTCATAGACTAATAACTATAAGAAATGCATACTTAATGTCAAAATGAGAAATAATGCATGAAATACATAGTAAAATAGCATGTGAAAAGTGAATAGAAATCAATGCATCATTAGACCACCAAATAAGGAGCATGGAATTGTTATAGAGTGCCAAATTTTGAGTGTATTTATTGATTCAACATGTATGTGTTCCAACAAATTGTAACAAAAATTCCAATCAA
The DNA here is from genome assembly GCA_963693085.1 of Alisma plantago-aquatica. Classification (NCBI taxonomy): domain Eukaryota; kingdom Viridiplantae; phylum Streptophyta; class Magnoliopsida; order Alismatales; family Alismataceae; genus Alisma; species Alisma plantago-aquatica. The sequence goes on along the minus strand of OY856413.1, from coordinate 809,410,931 downwards.
CATGTGTGTTCCAACTATCTATATGCTAATTAGTGCAATCTACATGTGTCTTTTTAGTACAATATTGATCATTACCTCGATGAAAAAAATTATTTGTGGTTCAAAGGAGTTCCAACAAAGTGTTTGTGTCCTCACTAGTTTGATTTGTCTATGTTTAAACAACATTTTTGAGTGCTAATTGATCCACTACGGAGTCAACTGGTCATTAATAAAAGTTCTCTCTATTGAGCTACTTTGTTGGTCCAACAAGAGGTGAACTGTAATTGCATGACAATGTAGTGCTCATTGTTCTTTCTCTTTTTGAGTTGCATATAAATTATTATATATGAAAATGTAATTTGAAAAATAAATTTTAATGGAAGTTCATTTTTTTGTTTACCTACCAATCCACCTACATTCGTGTATGCAATTTTTAATGCAAGTTGTAATCAAAGTTATTAAGCAAAATATACATTTTACAAGTATTTCATATTATTTAAATTGTATACACATTCTTTGCACATGTTTTCTATTTATATATATATATATATATATATATATGTATATATATAGAAATATATGTATATATATATATATATATATATATATATAAAGAGTCATGCTAGTGTACACTCGAGTGTACCGGAGGCACCATACACCTCAGTCGCTTTTAAAAATAGAGTAACTTTTTGAAAAATCTAAACCATTGATCTTCTTAATTATCTTAAGGACGTACTATATAATAAATTTTAGCTCATTTTTATACTTATAGGTCGTGCATCTAAAGGAGGAAAAAACCATGCCTTTGAAATTAATTTTGTGCGTCGATTTTATTGTCCTTATATGAGTGACTTATACTCATCCAAATGAGATAAAATTTTATATGTGGCCTATTATTATTGTAACCATGAAGATCAATGGATTAGATTTTGGAAAAACATGGTCTAGATAGAAAAACACCATTAGGGTGTACGGCATGATCTGTACACTCGAGTGTATTCTAGCTTGACTCTCTCTCTCTCTCTCTCTCTCTCTCTATATATATATATATATATATATATATATATATATATATATATATATATATATATATATATATATATAACATTCATACATTTTTCTATGCAAATGAAACATAGAACAAACATGGATACACAATATAATATGTCACTATGTATTTTTTATTTCAACAAAATTATACATTTTTAGAGCAATGATACTCATTTCTTAGAGTTACGATACATGAGGTTAAATGGGTATTACAACAAAAAAAACATACATAAAGTACTAATGACATATTTATTTCCTTCCTTCTCCTATTTTTCTCTATCATACATTCATTCTTGTTCCTTCTCGCTATCTCTACTATTTACTCCCACTCACATTTTCTACAACCCCACTAACATTTACATTTAATCTGTGACTGACACATTTTTCAATTGTGTGCTAACCCGCTCCGCCCTCCTTGAGATATCACGTTCCATTATTGGTGTACGTGGGGTGGTCTCAAAAGTTTTTATTTTTTAAAATACACAACTAATTTAAAAATTGCAATGTATAAATAATATTACACAAATGAGAAAATACTATGAAAATAGCTATGTTGTCGACATCTATTAGGTCATTATGGCTGAATTTCATATATTGTTTATAATACATAATCTGTAACAATAGTTACACAATACATCATAGTTAATACCCAAAAAATTACAAAAGTACCCAAAATAGACTACAAATTCAAGAGTGGAAGGACCTGATGGTCAATCCCCAAAATGGAGCAAATTCTGTAAACTTAGGCATGAATGTAAAATGGAAATAATGTTATAAACCATAACTTAGGAATAACAATGGAACGTCTAAAAGATACTAAACCTAGTGCCTGATATCAAGATCTGAACTCTTATAGATTTCATACCATATACTCGTTGTATTTACATTTCATGATAGTCCAACAGAGATATGGTAGTGGAACATTTAGTAGTGGAAGCATGATCATGGTAATATCATCATAGAGTACATGTTACTTAATATCATAAAATGGGTGCACATCATCATAATTGTGCTGAGTACACTATAAAAGATTTAGAATCACTAGGTAATATAAACTATATTACTAGGATAAAACATAATACAATGACAAGAAGGAAATCAACAACATTGAATATTTTCTCTTTAACAAACAAATATATTTTAAGCACATTTCTATTATACCAAAAATAGTTTAAGACTTTTGAGCATCTTCCAAAAGGAAGGAGTACATGAGTAAGTCAAATCTAATTATGTACCCTATTTCACATGAGGGACTACATGACTAAAGTTGAAAATAAACTCTATTCATAAGTGACCTGAAGGCCATTCCAATGGTTAACTTTTTTATCAACATGATCAATCATTGTTTTATTAATCAAATAGGTACAACAAGCCTTATGTTCTTACCCCAATAATACATGCAGGTGCACAATGTTGTATAATGGACATCTATAATTATATATTTTAAGTTTGTTCAACATATAATAAATGAAATGAAATTAGTTATTATAGAAAACATGTAGCTCGAACAATGATATAATTCAATATTTACAGTTAATTTATATAACCAAGTTCCAATACCACTAGTCTAGCCAATAGGAGGATAAACCATACCTTGAGATAAAAGCATTAGCATAGATAAACTTTTGTAAAGATTATTCACTAGATATTTAACAAGAGTAACATAAAGAGTTCATGATATTGTAAACAAGAATTATCTCATTAACATCAAAAATATGTAGTTCATATTAAGCATTATAATTATTTGGATGTGTCACCTATGTCTAGGTATCATTTCCTTCAACAGTAATTTCAAAATCTCAACAAGGTCATGCAAGTTCATCATCATGTTACAACATTCATCATGGATGCATTTAGAACCTCAGGTGATAAATCACAACTATACCAAGGATTCATGATTAGGGTTTCAAGATCTTAATGGATAAAACAAATGATTTGAGAAAGATAGTTACTTAGGCATCAATGTAGTCATATTAAGTCAATTTGAGTCATTTTTATGCAAAATTGTCATCATTAGAGTAAAATGAGATGAATCTTGATCTTATGTCGTAAGGATTAATAAGTTACTAATTTGATTACATTAAATAGCATATGTGAACAATAGGGTGAGATTTTCACAAGATTATATCTCAAATTAGCAACATAGACATTGGATCACATTTCATGGCATATTTAGGCCATACAGATATAATAGGGTACAAGATTGATCCACATGGTATTTCTAGGTACAAGACATCCTTTTTACTAGTTTTAGGATCACAGGGTAGATTTGAACATATTTGATCTACTTTAGGGCATATAATATTACACTTAGTACCAAAAATTCTATAAAAGACATAGTTGATACTTTTCAAATAATAAAGTCATCAATAGATCTAAGTATGATCAAGTTTCATTATTAGTTTAAATTATAGAAAATTTTACTGATTTAGAGCTCCCGTAATTATTTGAGGAACATTCGATCAAGTTTTAACATAAAATTAGTAATCTTAGCCTAAAAGTCCTTGTTAAGCATCATTTAGAGTCAAAAAATAATATTTTAAGACATTATAGATATCAAATTCAATAATTATGTATCATAACTTTCTCATATAAAGTGAAAACAATGACTAGAAGCATATAAGATCATGGTTGGGTATTTAATAGTATAAATCCCTTTATCAGGCTTAAAAAGCATGCATTTTGATATTTTTAAATGTGAGCATGAACATGCCATGAAACCATATATAAATGATATGTATCATTTTTCTGATCAATTTGGTAGACTGGAAGTCATAATTTGGTCAAGGGAGTCATTTTTAACTATTTTTATAAGAACATGAATCACAATTGGGAAATAGAAGAGAAAAAATACCATTTGGGAGGAAGACATGTTAGCCTCTTACTGGACGATGTTTGATCTATATTCTATCTCAACATGGGTCCATGGTCTACATTTGACCAGTCAGCTGTGAATCAACAAGAGATGGAAGTTAGTGTGGTGGGAGATTTTGGGCCCTCAAATCGTGGTCCACCCATGATTGATGACCGTGAGGTCATCCCCTCATTGAACCGTTGCACACATGATAACATAATAAGGCAATCCATGTGTTGATTAGGTGGGCTAGGACACCAACAGGATTGGGGAGGTGTTGGTCGAGATTGCCTTGGTGTCGCAAGCTTGGCCATGCCCTCGTCTTGCATTGAGATGGGCTTCACGAAGAATGCCCAAATATTGCTCCATTACAAAACCATCAACAAAAAGGGAAGAAAGACAAAAGAGAGTCAGAGCTTAAGTTCATGAAACACAAAGGAAAGAGAGGGGAATGAATGAGGGAGAAGAAATGAAGTGTATGGAAGTATCAATTGTTAGTGCGATGGGGTGTTGGGACAGTGACACGGGTGTCATGGTTGTCTCCATGCTCCACAGTGTGAGATATGGGTGGAGGAGGGGGATATGTGACTTTTCTTTCTTGGACTATAATTAGATGTGAGAAAGACTTATAGATTACTGATGTGGATAGGTCAGTATTAAAGGATTTCCAAATTTGTGTTGTTTTATATCTTTTTAGATTAAACTTTTAAATTATAACTCCAATTGAGGTGAAATTTTTAATTGTTGAATTAAAAATGTTTCTTGTATTCTTAAATAATAACATTATATTAAAGATGATAGTATTAAAGTCTAACACTCAACCTGATGAAATTGAGTTAACATGACATTAATAAAATCTAATTCATCAATTGAACACAAAGTGACTGAGAGTCATCCAATTTATGTGAAGGGAGGTTATTGAATACAATTGAGCATCGTTTTAGTCTATCTGTGCATAGATATCTAGGTTGTTACATCCTTCACACCGTAAAGTCATTCATTAAGAGATTGGGACTTGATATTACATATCATATCCATCATGATATTTGAATTATAGTATCATCATCACTTCATTCATTGTATTTATTTTGACATAAAGAAACCAAGGACCCAAGTCCAAGCATAGTCACATAGATAATTAAAACGTCACAAATTTGGACATATCACCTTTTAGTTCAAACAAATATGGTAATTTGATTCAAGAGTAAACCATGACTTGAAATCCCAATGTTTAGGGTTCTATATTATAGATTGTCATTAGTGGGGTTATACATCCATGATTGATTTTTTTTTATTTAAACATATTGAGACAAGCATTATATTTTGACATCATGGTTTCATATCAAAGTTAATAGATTGTCCCACACTATTTCACATGAGAGCTTATCCCTTATTCATAAATCAAGATTTCAACATAATCATCATTTTGAGTTTAAGATTTGGAAACACGAAAATCATCAATTGTGGGTTGATCTCAAGATCCAAACACGGTGATCGTAGGAGTGAAATCAATATCTTGATTAATATTGGTGAGTCCACATATCAAATATTTATATAAAAAATCAATATTTAGACATCAAAAGTCATAGGTTCAAATTTTTTGAAGCTAGTGTATAGATTCCTACCTAGATCATAGATATAATTGTTTATTCATAAGAAATAATAGAGCAACATTTCATGATATCACTATTTATTTAATTTTCATGATATTGAATTTCAATGAATGGTATTTACCTACATCATTATGGGAAGTTAATCACATGCTATAATTAACATCATCACAGTCAAGGTTATTATCAAAATGATATTTGATATGAAGTTTCAATATCATCACAAGATTTAACCTATTCAAGACTTAGGTCAAGAAACCAAAACTATAAGGAAGGGGTCACCTTTCCAAACTCTAACTAATCAACAAGAGGAAAACTTAGAGGTAGTCATAATAGGGATTTGACCTAAGTTAGGGGAGCCGCATGTCGAACCACCCTATCCTAGAATATTTGTTCTCGTCAGTCATGAAACAGTGATCATACTAATATGGGAAAACTGACTGTTCTCGATATTTATTTCACAAAGTCACATGATCAATGATAGATTATCATGATAGTCTAACCATGGTTCATGATTTATCATATTCAAGATCATAATTTCACTCTCTTTCATTCATGGTCAAGGGTATGGGGGTATTTTGGAAAAAGAGAAGTCAAAATAGGGCTCTCCAAAAGTTAGAGAAGATTAGGGCATCATTGAGATCTCATATTCATCACCTTGTTCAAAATATATTTTTACAAAGAGGCATTATTATCAATTGATATTTCCTCATTAATAAGGATTTCCATCATGATTGGGTGCTAAAAGATATAGTCATTTCAAAGAATGAGAATGATACATGTGAACAACGAATGATTTGTTTATCCATGTTTGATGTTGATAAAAGTATAGGGGAACATAGGTTTAGTCAATAGGGACCGCATAAACATGAGTTATAAAGTATTTGTTATCCTTATTTCATCATATTCATGATCATTATCATTTACCTCAAACATAGTAGATACATAGGTGATATATGGTGAGTTTGGGTTTCCATGATTTGACATATTATACATGAGTACTCAACATCTAGATTACTTCTATCAAACGTAATAGGATTTCAAATTATGATCAGTTATTGACATGACTATCATCTTAATCACATTTCACCAACTCATTGGAATTTTAGTTTTCTTATACGCAAATGTTACAAGCCATACCTTGCTTTACTAGTAATATGAGGATATGGGATAATCCTGGTGTTAATTATACCTTTATTAAACACTTTATAATTATTAGTAAGTTGATCAATGTTCTATATTAGATTAAACTTGTACTTTTATAATTTAAAGAATACATGTGTTATAAATAAATCAAGATTTGGACCTTAGTCAATAAAGTAATAACACATATATGTTGGTAGAAAAATATTTTAAGAACATATGAGGAATTAACTAATAAAAAATATTAGTTGAAAATTTTGTAAAAGTTTTGCTGTAAAATTATAGAGAACTCGATTATGAATCCAATGCAAAAATAAAAACCAAATTAGAGCTAGAATGATAGATTTATGAAACTTTTAGTTGTCACAGAAAAATACATTTAGTTAACAAACTGATGGTTAAGCAATCTAAAAAACTGGTGGTTCGATAGACTTAACAACTAATGGTTACTGATGGTTTAACAACCAATAGTTCAGAAGAATCATCAATCCAATGGTTTGACAGACTCCTAAACCAATGGTTCATCAACATGTGGTTTGGTAGACTCATAAACCAATTGTTCGACAAACTCACAACTAGATGGCTAACTCACAAATCAATGGTTTGGTAGACTCACAAACTGATGGTTAAGAAACTAATGGTCTTGAAGACTCACAAAAGAATTGACCGACAAACTCCCAAAATTATGGTTCAACAAACTTATAAACCAATGGTTTTATAGACTCACAAATGGATGGTTATAAGCTGCATTGCCGCCTAACACAACCATCCATTAAAATAGTCATACCAATTGCTACACATATCGTAATATATTAAAATTTATTTTTTTGGATTTTCTTTGATCCACTACATATCCAGATTCCTAAAACTCAAAAAAAGGGAATGGAAGGGCAACTTTGGGAAGATCATGAGAAATAGGAGAAACCAACGGGTTTACCTTAGATCTGACTTTATAAGTAGGTTTTACATGTAGATTTCGTCTTCTCTTCACTTTCCTTTTCTCAAAATATTTTGATTCACATATAAAAGTTTTTTCTTGGCTTTCTTTCTTCATCTTCGACCTCCAGAAGGCTTCATTTATGTATGTTAAACTAGCATCAGGATGACTAGAGCTACTCATTGGAGCTTTGAGCTTGAAGCCAAGATCAAAAGACTAGAATCTTAGTTTTTGTACTTCAAACTTGAGATAGTAAGCTAGATTGAGTTCTCATGAGTGAAATAAATATTTAAACCTTGACTTTAAAACAATTAATCCTAAAAGTTATGACAAACATGTTAGTTAAGCATGGTGAGTATTTTTCCCAATTTATTGAGCTAAGATATGTGATTTCATTTAATTGGTTGATTCTTTCAACATATCTGTGATGTAATATAGATGCTTTTAGCTCAAGATTAATTTGCTATGAATATGTGGTAAATATTAATGGTAGAACTAGAGACACCAGATCCCCACATTTTTCTGAGTTACGTAATATTTAATCTTATTATGAACTTGAGATCTATATGATAATTATTTCAAGTTAGATACTTATAAAGAAGAATAGTCCATTCTAGAATTATCATTATACTCAATATATAAGTTCAACTATATCACTTTTTTTATTATAGTGATTTCATTTAAGTTCTTTTTTCAAAAAATGTAAATACAAGTCTTAAGTACATAATTGAGCTAAAAATGATATAATAGTAAGTCTATTTGTGAAACTAAATAATAAACTAAACATTATATGTCTTAAACATTGTAGAATCCATCACATAGGTTTGCACCATGAAGAAGGACATGTCTCTACCAACTGGAAGAGTCCTGGAACATGTATCTAGTGTGTAAGAGATAGAAACATGGGACTATGCCTATTGAAGATGGTCTCCTTATATTAGTAAGGTACCCAACATTCACTACAAATCTTAGAGCCACCCAGTGCAATTCAGTTACTTTAGTTTCTTCTCAATTGGTTAGCCATTATGGAAGCACTGATGTAGGTGTTTACTTGAGAGTTCTACAATGTCCATATTTTGATAATGACTTAACCATTTAATTCCCATGTTTCTAATATGTTTGTTCAAGATTAATTTCAGGCTTTAGTTACTTGAAAAGGATCAAATTACACAAGCCCTAGATTGTTCAAGTTCAAGTCAAAAGCAATGCAAGTACCTATTTTGGAAAATCACTCCAAATTACCTTAGATTATTTTTGTAATCACTTGTATTGATGATATGACTTGTAACTATGATGAGACAAAATCTGGGACACTTAATTTCAATGTTTGATCACTCAAATATCAATTTAGAAAATTTGTCACAGGTTGTTCACCGGTCGAGTTGGAAACTCGATCGATCCGTGATGGATTTTCTGAAGAGACCAATTGGTCGAGTTGCACACTCACCTAACTCGACCGACTGACTCACTGAGCAAAACTGATTTTAGCTCATCAATTGAGTTTCCCAGAACAAACTCGACCAATAGTATGAAAATTGGCTTTGTCATTTAGTGGATTGGTCGAGTTACCTTTATTAGAACTCGACCAAATGTATTGTATGGAAAACAGAGAAAAAGTGATTATAACCATTGGTGAGTTGTTTTGAGTGAGAATAGATTCGTTGCAACTTGGAAAATGGCTATATTTCTCCCTCAAGTGATCCCACACTCAAGGGAACACCCCCATCTATAAATAGGACCCCTTAGAGTTCATTCCAAGTCTGCTCATTCATGCTATTCTAAGACCTTGCTATAGTTGAGTGTGTTGCAAATCTTTGTTCCCCTCTCTCTCTCTCATTTTCATAGCATTTCATGATTATGAGTGAGTTAGGCCAGTTGTTAGAGAGATACTTTCTTGTTCTTGTAAAGCTCGTATTCGATTCCATCTTCCCTACCCCTTTCCTCAAAGAAGCAAAGGTGAAGCAAGCTATTCCATGTGAAGGTGGAGCTATTGTTGTTCTTCTTTAAGGTTGAAGAAGAAGTGAAGATCTTCTCTAAGTGAAGGAGAAGGCAAAGGCTGAAGATCTAAGAAGAGTGGGTTATTTCTAAAAGGCTGAAGACTTATACAAGAGTATGTAAATCCTTGGAAGAAGGTAGAAGACTCTTTGCAAAGTGGGTAAGTCCTTGGTAAGGTTGAAGAGTCTTTGTACTGGACATGTACGTCCTTTGGTGGGTCTTGTGTTGTAACTCTTACTGGTGAATATATAGAGGAAAGCACTTCCAAAGTCCTAGAGGCTGACCTCTCTAGGTAGTGGATTGACTCTCTCCTAGTTTGGAGAGTAGAATTACTCTAGAAGATCTTGTCCAAGTGCTTGTTTCATTCTCTCTCATATTTTCTATGCTTGTTAGTTAGGACTTCAAATTGCACTTAAGTTATTGGTTTCCATTGATATAATTTGAAGGTGTAATCTATCTTGTGAGCATTTTTTAGGCTCTATTCACCCCCACTATAGAGCCCTAGATCTAACAAGTGGTATTAGAGAAAATGATCTTCTACAACAATCTCCCATGATACTAGAAGATGGGAGACAACCTACTTGGTTCACTCAACCAAGAGGGAGGCTTCTCCATTCGTCCTCGAATCTTTAACGACACCAACCTCCTATATTGGAAGAGACGTATGCAGTTCTACATTCAAGGCATGGACCTTGATATTTGGAAGGTGATAGTCACACCATAAAAGGAGTCAACTAGAGCTATTGCAACATGGAGTGAAGTTTCACTTAAAGAAGCCCAACTCATTGCCAAATCCATAAGAATCCTCTATGCAACCCTTACCCTAATGGAGTTCAACCGCATCTCATCTTTGGACACCACCTATGAGATTTGGGACAAATTGTTCCTTACCTATGATGGCACAAAGCAAATAAAGGAGGCCAAGATCTACATGTTGAACAGACTTCCAGATAACTTCAAGATGAGTAAGAAAGAAGGGATTGCGGAGATGTACTCTAGGCTAAATTTTATCATCAACGACCTAGCTACTTTGGGCAACACTTTGGATAGGTGTGATCAACTCCAAGATCTTGAGGACTCTACCAAAGAGATGGGAGTCAATGGTAACCTCCATTGAAGAAGTGAGGATCATTGGTGACATCCCAACCGAAGAGCTCATTGGCAACCTCCAAACTCATGAGCCAAGGCTTGACGAGCAAGAAGAAGAAGTCAATCAAGAAGAGAAGGAAGTCAAGAAGATCAACGATAGTACTTTTAAATCACAAGTGGAGGCAGTCATCCTTCAACAACAACTTGCTTGTCAAACTTCTCCTTCCTCCTCTTGTGAAGATGATGACCCTAGTGATCATGAAGCTAACTACATCAAGGCTAAGCACTTCAAGGGAAAGCAAGCCTCCTACTCTACTCCTAGATGCTACAAGTGTGGATAAAAGGGAAACTACAAGAGTGAATATCCCAAGTCAAGTAAGTCACACCACAAGGGCAACTCAAAGAAGGAGGAAGAGTACAAGAAGGAGAGCAAGTATAAGAGGACAAGAAGGAGAAAATATGAAAGAATGTAGCCCATGCAGCTTGGGAAGCTTCATCCTCAAGTAGCTCAAGCTGATAAGAAGATGAAGAGTGCCACCTTGCACTCATGGCCTTTACTAGTGAAGAAAATGGTGAGGTAAGGGAGGTAAGCTTGCACGAGTTATCTAAGGAAGCTATTATTGATATGGTTATTTTCACTCGTTCTTCTTTTTCTAAGTGTAAATCTAAAAGAAAAAAGGTTAGGAAAAACTATTGATGATTTGTATGCTAAACATGAAATTCTTGAGCTTAATTAGAAAACTCATCTTGAGAGCATTCATAACTTGCAAGGCCAATATCTTGATCTTGAGCTGCAATACAATGGAGTTGAGGTATAGAATGGTGTCTATCTTAAGAACATTGAAACTCTTAAGGAAGATAACCAGAAGTGCCTTAAGGATCTTGAAACTCTTTAAGCTGAAAATGCTACATTTAAGCTTCTTGTTGAGGCTCACAAGGATGAAAGAGATGTTTATCCTAAGGAAATTCAAGTGCTTAAATATGAAAATTCTAGGTTGCTTGATCAAATTAATGATTTATCTTCTACACCTATCTTTCCTAGTAATGATATTGCTTCTATTTCTCTTGAGAAAGATTCATATTTGACTAAATCCCTCTATCTAGAGGCCTACCTTGTCCTATCTCATAAATGTTTTGTTGTAAAATTAGAAAGAGTCCAATTATGAATCTAATGCAAGAATATTGAACCAAATTGGACTTAGAATGAGAGAGTTGTGATACTTTTAGTTATCACACAAAAATACCTTCAAATCACAAACTGCTGGTTTGATAGACTCAAAAATCGATGGCTCGATAGACTCAAAAACTAATGGTTTAACAATTGATTGTTTGATAAACTCAACAAATCAATGGTTTGGAATATTCATGATCTTATTCTTCAACAATTTATGGTTTAGAAGACTCAAAAATTAATAGTTTGGCAGAATCACAAATCGATGGTTAGGTAGAATCACAAACCAATGGTTCGACAAACTCAAAAATTGATGGTTCAACAACTGATGGTTTATCAAAAATACAAATCAATGGTTCAATGGACTCACTAACTAGTGATTCAAAAATCAATGGTTTAGTATACTCGCATATTAATGGTTCGAAAGACTCACAAGTCGATGGTTTTGAGTTGCGCCACCGTCCAACAAAGCCAAGCATTAAAATGGCAATAAGCATTTGCTATACATATCAGAATCTAATGAAATTTGTTTTGATGGATTAACTTTTGGACCATTTATACAATCATAGTACTAGATTCTAAAAGGGTAAACATGAGGGTGAATATGGAAAAGATAATGAAAAAAATGAGAAATTGATACTTTTGCCTTAAATGCGACATGGTAAGTAGGTTTTAGTTGTAGATTTCTTCTTATCTTCACTTTCCATTTCTTGAAATCTTTTGATTATTGTATCAAAGGTTTCCTTCACGTTAATTTTTGTATTCTACGTTCATGAGGATTTGAAAGGTTTGTTAAACCAACATCAGACTGACCAGAGCAGTTCCTTGGAGCTTTGATCTAGAATCCAAGCTCATCAGACCAAAATTTGAGTTGAAACTCGAGATTTCTAAGCTAGATTGATTTCTCGTGAGTGGAAAACCACCTTTAATCCTTGATTTTATATAAATGAAGACCAAAAAGATGTTGAACATGTATTATTTTTCTTGGTGAATATTGTTCTCGATTTACTGTTCTAAGATATGAGATTTCAATTGAGCTATTATTCATTTTTAGTGTATTTGTGATGTATTATAGACATTTTCATATTTTAGTTAATTTGTTATAAATATTTTGTTATTTTTCATCATAGAAATAGAGGCATTGGAACCTTGGGTTTGCCCTTTTTCTATTTATACTTATTATAAATTTTAGATCTAGACAATAACTATTCAAGTTAGATACATATGAAGTTAAAAGAAGAGTTCATTCTAGTAGTTATGAGTATACTTAGTTTATAAGTTTAAGTAGATCAACTTATAGATTCTAGTGATTTCATTTAAATTTAATGTTTAGAAAATCTAAATGTAAGTCTTAAGTACATAGTTAAGATAAGAATGATATAATAGTAAGTCTATTAATAAAACTAAAGAATCAACTAAATATTAGATGCCATGTACCCCATCAAATCCATCATGGAGGTATGCACAATGAAGGAATAAACAAGCATACCAGCTGGCAGAGTCAATGATGAGGTAGCTAGAGTGCACTAGAGAGGTACATGGGACTAATCCCAGTGAGGACAATCTTCTTCGATTACTAAGGTACCCAACATTAACTAAAGAGTCTGTTAGTACGCAATGTAGTTCCATAAGTTTAGTTTCCTCTATGTAGGCCAGTCCTTGTGGAACCACTAATGTAGGTAGCTAAGCCAAGGAATTTGACTCTCTACCTGAGTACCCAGGTTTAGAGGAGGAGTGTAGTTTATCTGCTCAGTTGTATAGCCAATGAGGCCAAACAACGGAGCCCAATTATAGGTCGGGGAGCTAGTTTTGTATACTTAGAGTCATGGGTCTACTCTAGCTCTTAAATAGTGAGATTGTAGCTTGTTGTGATACTTACAAATATTGTGGTACACTTCATGTGATTTCAGGATATAATAAAAAGGAATGAAGTAGTTGTAATGGGTTTACTTTGTTTTGTAGGCTTAGAGTCACATGTCTACTCTAGGTCTTGAGATGAATATCTAGTTTAGCGATATGGTCTATTATTCTTTCTATGGTCTTTAAAATGTGAGAGTGAGGATTGTGAGAAGTTTTATAGTGAGATGTAATTGATGTATATTAAAGCAAGAACTAGCTTCTTTTAGTTGATTATGATGTCATAGTAAATCTCAGTTGTGAAGATGTGAGCTTATGCTTAAATAAGATATTGTCTTTTAAGTTCATATGATGTTTCATTAATTCTCTAAATATAAAGATATAGAAGAGAAAATAATTAGCTTGATTTCAGTTCTTGATTAAAAGTGGATGGTTAATCCCTCTTTGAAGGAACTAAACCGTGATTAGTGGATTTGACTTGCATCAATAAGCTACCAAAAATCAAGAGATCGTGTGACTAATTGTAATGTGAGAGATCAAATGAGGAGATGAGAAACTAACTAATCATCATCTTGTTAGGTGGCATGGGGAAGTCCTTAAAGTAGAGATAATATGATAGAAGAATCTCTAATCTAAGTAGATAAAAATATTTAATCTAGTCTTGAATTTACTTTGGCCAGGTAGGTATACAAAGGAGACTCACCCATCAAACAATGGCGACAAGAGGTGTACCAACCTCCCTACATTGGCCATTCTAGACGCATTAGCTTCACCATTATGGACTTATGTTTTCCCTAGGTTCATATGAGTAATTCATTTTAATCATACATACATGATATGTGATCATATATGGTACCATTTCTTAGAGAACCTTCTATTACTCAAATTTGAACTCCAAATTACTAGATAGTCAATGATCAAATGACTCAAGTGTTCATCTCTAGATTGGAGAACATTCATATAACATATGAACCAATAAAACATCAACAACAACATTATAAACCAAAAGGTATGCACAACAAGCATATATGCATAAAAGAAACTAAACTTAGTACCTTACATCAAGATCATAACCATTCTAGATTTCAAACATATGCATATTTTATTTGTGTTTTATGATATTTCAGCAGAGATATGGAAATAGAATATATACTAGAGAAAACACAATCATGGTAATATTTTCATAGTGTACTTGTTACCTAAAATCATAAAATGAGTACACATCAACATGGTTGTGTTGAGTATGCTATAAAAACTATCAAATCACATGTTTAAAGGAACATATATTGCTTGGCTAAAACTTAATATAATGAAAATAATGAAAGTAAAAACTTAATGACTTTCCATTTAGTAAGAAAGCCTATTTTAAGTGCATTTACATAATACCACAATATCATAAGGACTTTGACCAACCTACCAAATGAATGGGTCCATGAGGGACATTTAAGCCAAATCTAAGTATGTTTCCTATTTAAGGTGAGGGACTCCAAGACTAAATATTGAGAGTTAACCCTATTCATAAGGGACCTCAAGGACATCATGATGATCTAACCATTTTTATTACATGGTCTGACCTTTCTTCATAAATCATGTAGGTATACCCATCCTTATATCCATACATTGAGAATACAAGAAGGTTCACAAGAAGGTATAATGGACATTTACAATTATGTTTTCAGGTTTGTTCAACATATAACAAGTAAAAGTTAACTAGTAATCATAGTGAACATGTATCTCAAATAAGTATGTAATCTAAGAATTTGTATATATATTAATACAAGAAAGTTTGAATGCAACTAGTATAGAAAATAGGATATAGCGTATTTTTAGAGAAGAATACTAGCACATATTAACTTGATTAGAGAATCCTGACTAGATGTTTAACAAGAGTCATACAAATAGATTGTGATGTTTTTAAAAATCATGATTTCATTAATATGAGCAATATTTAGGTCATCTTAAACATTATCATGGTGTTTGGATGTGTCATCTAAGTCTAAGTATATCATTTCCTTTTGCATTGATTTCAAAATCTCAACTAGGACATGCAAGTTCATCATCAAGTTACATCATATATAATGGATTAGTTTAAACCTTGGGTGACACATCACAATAAAACTAGGGATTGATGACTAGGTTCTCAAGAACTTCATGGAGAAAAGCATAAGATTTGAGCAAGTAGTGACCTAGGCATCGATATATTCATTTTAAGTCATTTTGAGTTATTTTTGTGCAAGATTGTCATTACTAGAGTATAAATGAGACAAATCTTGATGTTGTGTCACAAGGACCAAATTTCATGCCATATTATAGTCATAGTAGCCTTTAGGGTGAGATTTACACAAGTTTAGATCTCAAAATATCAACATACACATTAGGTCACATTTCATACCATATTATAGTCATAGTAGGGTAGAAGAGTGATCCACATGGCACTTCGGGTTACAAGGCATCAAAGATTCCTGATTTTAGGATCATACAGTAGTTTTGAACATATTTGATCAACATTACAAAATATGGTATTGGATTTAGTACCAAAAAGTTCATAAAAGTCACATTTAATGTTATTTTTCACACAATAAAGTTACTAATACATCTAAGTACAATAAGCTCAATTCTTGGTGAAAAGTTGACAAATACTATTGATTTATATCATCAATATTTGAGGCACATTTGAGCAGGTTTAAGCATCAAATTTGTGATCACAGCATAAAAGTACACATTAAGCATCATTTAGAGGCAAAAATCATATTTTAGTACATTATAGAGATCAAAGTAAAAAAATTGAATTATCATGCATTGAATCATAATGATTTAAACTTACAACAATGATAAGAAGTATATATATAATGGGTGGCTATTTAATAGTATGAGTCATGTTGAAAAGGCTTTAAATACATGAATTCTGTGATATTAGTGGAAGAGTTAGCATGAACATGCAGTGAAATTTTTTTTACATGATCGATCACATTTTATCGAAAAATTGTGTATAGTACGAGTCATATTTTGGACAAGAGAGTCATTACTAACATTATTTTGTTAGTTCATACCTCAAATTTGAGGAAAAGGAGATAAAAACACTATTTGGGAGGGCGATATGGAGACCTTTTATTGGCTAGTGCTAGAGGTAGTGGAGGAGGTGGACTAGGCCACCATAGGGCTCAGGGGGTTCTAGTCGAGCTTGCCTTGATGCATGTGAGCTTGACTGTGCCCTCAACATGTGCAAAGATAGGATTCACGGAGAACACCCAAATCTTGCTCAATGGTGGCGCCCGTGACAGAAAGAGAGGAAGGGAAAAGGAGGTTTAGATCTTCAAGACATTAGATAGAAAGAAAAGAGAGATAAATAAAATAAATTGAAGAAACAATGTGGATAAAAGTATGAACACGGGCGAGCTGTGGTGTAGGGGAAGCAACATGGGCATCGTGGCGACCGCCGTGCTCTACTACAATGTGTGGAATGGACGGGGGAAGGGATCCATGGTTTTTCTTTTATAGCCTCTCATTGGCCGAGAGGAAGAGCCAGAGATTGCTGATGTGAATAAGTCAATATTAAAAAGGATTCTTGAATTTGTGTTTCTTTAACGATCTTGCGACATTATAATTTCAAACTGTAACTCCAGTTCAGGTAATTTTTTACCATTTTTTCAAAAAAATTCTCTTCCTCTTATGAAAAAAGATTATATCCAAGATGATGGTATTGGAAGGTCTCTATAATTGACCGCATTTTAAATAATATAATAATACACTCGACTTTATAAAACTGAGTTCAATGTGATATTTAATCAAATCCAATTCATCGAATGAGCATAAAGTGACTCAAAATCATGCAATTGATATTAATGATGGTTTTTTAATATAATGGATCATCTCATGAGTCTAGATGTGCATAGATGGTTGAGACAGAAAATCTAGATTGTTATGATTATGGTGACTATATACAAATGTTACTTTATTGATTTGTATTCATACACTTGTACATGGTAAAAATAATAATTATAGATTACCTCAATTAGGTTGAACCTTCTCATACCCAAAAGAAGGGATATGGAACATATAGCTTGATTTCGACCCTCTAGAGTAGGTCCACAAAATCAACCAAAATATTGACACACTCAGATTGCACTGTTCCTCATTGCGTGAACAAATATATATGCATGCGCTTGTTGGGATCCATGATCCTTGAGCATTAGTTATCTGGATGATGTAATGAAGACGATTGTTTTTTCCGCCAACCTAGGAGGGATTTTGGTGAAGCACAGACTCGTTTGTATAGTGATTCCTTCTTTGATTTCTGGTCATGCTCTAGCATTGCTTGGCAATGATCCATCTTCTACATGAATCCTAGTTTGAGTAAGGGGTATGACATCTGCCTAGATATTATGAATCTTTTACGGCAGATATCGGAAGTGTTCTTTCCCCGTTTTATAACAATCCAACAATTTTTCTCATGCATCAATCCATCTTATCGTACAAAGTTTTACTCTGCATCACAGTAGAAGCTTGAGATCACTAGTAGTGAACAATGCAAACATACAAGTTCTTGCTCAAGAAGAAAATTTAAGTTTGAGGATAAAACATGATTGAGATTGCAAAGCAAATGCATCTTGGGTAGCTATATTGCACTTGTAGCGATTAAGACGAAGACAAACGAAGAATTAATGCTCTAGAAAGTTCTATAATATCATTCAATCGTCATCAGAAATAATGATGCAAGTTTGTCCACCAAAGAGAGGCCTCATGCACGGTCTTAGGTCAGAAATTATTCTTGAAAGCTGTAATCAGACAACAGAACTAGCATAGTTAATTTTCGTAATGCTCTCACGTCTAGCCGCGACTAGATTTCTACAAATAAAAATGTTATATGATATCACTAACTGCCATTGCATTTCAGATAGTGCTCATTCTGTACATACACCGCTTTTTGTTGATTGATCAAAGGGAGAGCTTCAGGTCAAAATAAAGTCCACGTGAATCGATCTCTGGAGGCTGATTGCCAGTTGCTCGAGCCCATTGCATATCAGATAGTGCTGATTCTGTACATCCACCAACTTTAGTTGCCTGCTCAAAGTGAGAGCTTCAGGTCTAAATCAAGTTCATGTGAATCGCTGGAATCTGATTGCCGGCTGCTCGAGCCCATGGAGTTGCAACGTCTGTGCCATCTATTTTCCTCCCATTCCTATAAATACATACTTAATAGTTAGGCAAAAGTATAACTTATATAACGAAAGAGATACGCACTGCATGCATGCTTAGGGGTAGATAGAAATCATACATCCGACGGTTGCTGCAGCAATGACAGCGTCATGGATGGTGGCTGGCAGCAGTCTGTTTCCCTTGTGGCATTGTTGGCGGTTTTGCTTATATATCTGATATGGAACATTGAAAATACCAACATTAAGGATATCCTGTATAATCTATGGGTCCTAAATTGCTGTTGCTTAAAGTCATTTTATCCTCCATATATTAATCATGAACAAGAAAAATAAGAACTTCCATGTAGTAGCTATGTTAATTAATCTTATAAACCGTCAATCACTCTCTTTACATATACAGAATCATACGATACTCGTCTCTTTAGGGATATCAGAATGACCAATGTTTGGAACCCAAAGAAAGCCTGCATAATTGCCATACCGACTAGCTTTCACCTAATTCTGAGAGTGTAAATATTCTGAATTTAGGGGGTATGCAAAACTATCATGATCGTCTGCCTTCTATTTCATTATAATTGTATTGCAATTATTATATATGACGACAGGAAATATTCTGAGATTAAGACGCATCTTTCATTAACCATGCATCCAAAGGGTATATGATGGCATCCGGTCTCTTATCCTATTCTTATAGCAGTAAAATGAATTAAGTACCGTAGCAACCATTTAAATGGTGAGCGAATTCGAAATGATCATATCCATTAAGTTCGCATGGGAATTTCAACATGTTCTTTTTTGTAAATTTTGGGGTATACAAAACTATCACGCATCATGCTCATAGAAAATAATTAACTAGATCATCGCAAAGACTGTCCATGCAATTGGATGTAGTGACCACTATTTGCTATCTAGTAAAAGTAGAAGCCTTAGTGAATGGATGTCCGATAATAAGCAGAAGTACCTTTCCATATTGTAACATTGAAGATCGTTGCTGTAACTGATATGTCTTTGATCAGAACCACTGAACGCCATCTGGAATAACAGAGAAAAAAGAAGACGAAACTTTAGTTCTTAGTCCAGTTACGAGGGAAATGAATGTACTAGTGTATAGATATATTATTCTTATTATCCAGATCATATTTGAAGGAAACCGATTGTTTAGAGGAACAGAATATACAGTTGATATGCCTTAGTTATAGTTGGCAGTAGAGATAACTCAGTACAAATCATCATCATCATCATGTGTGACACAAGGAGGTAGATGTACCATGAAACTCGGAGGATATCCATACATAGCATTGGATGAAGGATTATAAGAAGAATATAGCTCTCGCTGGGAGAATTGCAATTCAGCTTGTAAATCCTCCTGAAACAAATTTAACAGTATGTGAGTATGCAGAGCAAGGAGTGCTTAAACTTAGATTAAGACCAGAGTGGTATTGAGATGAAGAGAGGTGTGGGGAGTTGGGGTTTGTAGGGCCAGAATTAAGAGATCAAAGAAGAAAAGTGACAGAATTGACCTGGACATCAATGAACCTGGTGAGCATACGGCCGTCAACAGAAGCATGGTTTCCGTGGCCAGTGGTCTGAAGCTCTCCATGCAACCTTATCTTCTCCAACTGAGCTACTCCCATTCCTCTCTGGGGTTGCCTCGGCTTATTGGACGAGCTACTTTTCTTTCCTCTCCTTGAAGGCACAGATCTCGGTCCAGTCAACTCGCCGCAATTCTCACAGCTGCCCATATTCTCCTTCAAAACCCTACCACTCAGTTTGCACAAAATTGAGTTGCAAGAAGATTCTTGATCTAGTAATGAACGGCGAAGAGAAGATTAATATGCAGAAGACTTCAGTAGCTTGCAAGGTCTGCAGAGTTTAGGGCGGATGGATCACTCTTAGCCATTTTATAGGGACCTTTTCCACATTAAATTATCAACTAAGCCTTGCTGGAGTTGATTGATGACGATTTTGAGAAGATTTCATACGCTCCCACATCGCCTCTACAGATTTCTGTGTTGATACTCTTCTTGGGTAATGGCACAGTTTAAGGATGTTCTGCACCAAGGAGCTAGCACGACCATGTGATTTTCTTTTAAAAAGTTGGGTTTACTAACCAGAACCGCAATTGTTAACTCCAGAAACGATGCAACAAGCATATCGTGTGTGCAATATTATAATGGGAATTCCTCTGATCTCCCTTAAAGAAAACAACGAAACGCCAGATTGACCAAATCACCTTCCGATTGTGTTCCCCTAGGAAATTTCCATGCCAGCTTCGCAAATCTAGTCTATTAGATTATGTGATAATTTGACTAACAACCATGAGAGATGGGCTTTTTTTGGAATCTAAGCACAAGTTATCTGCGCGTGGTACCATGAGAGACTTTGTATTTGTGAGACGGTGCTGAGTAGTGGACCGCATGTTACATGCAACAAGCTTATAATGCATTAATATACGGACGTGGACTGGTTCATATTCATTGCCCAACTTGGCAAGACTACCATCACTGGCACTGTCAAATTAAAATCGCCTTCGGATTGATGCTGCATTGGGTTCGACCCAAATCTATAGATGTCGAAATCAGACTTTTCAGACAGTGGCAAACCTGGAATTAATTTACTTTTATGCAATGTCTAACCAGAAACCAAATAAGATTATTTAGCCTTCGATGCATATTTAAACATTAATGATATGCAACTACGGATGTCCCATTTTTTAGCGTAACTGACCCGGATTAACTAAATAAAAAACCATTACCGGCCAAATTTCAATTTGAACATCAACTTCCAAATCCACAAGTGACTTACATTTACAAAGCCTAAACCCAAGGTAACGTTTTCTGAGATCAGACAGTGTGGGTTCACGAGATATTAAGTTTTAAAGCCCTAACCGTTGACATACATTGTGTTCAAGTAAATAGTTTTCAATCATATAAGTTGGGTGTTCACAAATAGAAATCGTTTTAATAGATATATTTCGAACTTCATGTATCTATCTTTATCAAAAAGAAAAATAGTTTCTTGCTATTCCGTATTCATAGAAAACAAGTACAAAATTAATGTCGAGGAGCCTATAGGACTCGGTTGCATATACTATTTGACAATAAACGAAAGTTATGGAGCCCGACAACGAGATCAAAAACAAGGTGACAACAGAGTTGGTTAACTCCATCTCCTTAGAAATAAATATTTAGTACTTCCTAACTAAACATAGATGTAAACTTGTAAGAGATACACATATTCAATGTGAATGCGGCTAAGGCCTACATGTTATTTGATTAAATACGAAAAAACCTTGGGAGCATATCCAATAAAAGAGATAAATTGTTGTTAAGAAAACTGAATATATCCACTGCTAGGAGAAGAATTGATTATATAACTTTTAATAGTGAAGGAGTCATATGAGTCATCCTCAAATAATATGTTGAAAGAAGACCTAAAGATGGATTTTCTTTCCAGATGTAGTTTCATTAAAAAAAGCATAACATCTCAAGAATCACAAGAGAAAGCTCATCTACCAACATTTGATAAAAAAAAGTTTGCACAATTCGTGACAACCTTAACATACAAAGTGGAGAAACCTTATGGTAAATCCAATGGTAGATTTTACAAATAAGTTACTTTGCTTTAGTGTGACATTATATGACGTACCCATATATTTTCTTTATTGCAATGGATATAACTCATTAAACCACTACACATTAATTGGTTAAAACTAAGAAAAATGCATCATAATTTTCTAAAAAACGATTGAAAATGCTAAGTAATTTGTGTTAGTATCAAGACTAAAAGGTCCATTAATTATCACTCTTATACCAATAAAGTATCCATGCTCAATATATGTGCATAAGAAACTTATCGATGCAACCAAATTATCATAATTATGAATTAAAACTCCCAACTTGCATGTCTCTTGGGCCAACAAATGGAATGAATTTTTACCTTAAAGGCATATGCTTATTCTTTGAAGTGCTTCAATGGGAGGATTCTCACTTTATATATCCACCAGAGAATAGATATAGATCTCTTTGTTTTTGGTATCAATAAATAAGTAGATGAAACAACTAAACATGTCAAATTCAGTAGTGAATCTATGCATGTGGTGGTCTATGAAACATAGTGCGTCTTTTATTCCTCGTTCAATGAAGGACTAAATGACATAGTTATTATTCACATGATATGGAACAAGGAAACTTGAGAACTTTTGAAGGCATGATATCGAAGATCTAGGCACTCTAGAAATAGAAAATATACTATTTTGACAATATGATTACACATAGCTAGAGCTCTTGTATAGTTTCATGCACATGCTCAAAACCATTTTCTAGTAATTAACAAAGAGAATGGAGCAAAAATTTCTAGAGAAAAACCCACAGACAAATTTATGTAAGAAATAACTACATATACTTAGCACAATCAGGAAGAACTGAAAAAAAAGTATGTTGAAACCATGTTGTTAGGTCATGTGAATTACAATGCTTAACCTTATGTTGGTGGTTGTAACATCCTAGGATTTGAGGCCTTGGATGAGATGATCTTAATAGGAATGATTGGACTACCCTTATCACTAAGGTGCACATCTTTATTAGGGATCCCATCACTAAGAACTCTAAAGTTAAGCATGCTCAGCTTGGAGTGTTGCCTTTTCGGATATGTCACACTCAAATTTTGATGATGAAAATATTACTCAAATTGTGTCACTAACATATGTATTAAGTGTTTAAGGTGATCAAGTAACTATGTCAAGATCCACTACAAAGACCATGCAACTTTATGTTTGGATTCCTACAGACCTAGTTGTACCATGAACATAATTGTACAAGTGTGTTTTCATACAACTTGATATACATGATGTAAGGACATGTGATGATTTTATGAAATATACCCAAAACCCTATCCCACACTCATATGAAGCCAATAGAGTTGTTAGGTCTAATTAGAAAAGTTATCAGATATGTTTTCTCATATTTTACACAACATTTTACATAGTTTTCTCTCGGTCAAAGATTTTGCCAAAAGAAACTGACTTGATCAAGGTCTTAGACAACCAAAGAAGATCTTTCTATTATTTGAGCTCTGAGTCAGTCTCGACCGAAGTATTTTTTGGCTGACACCCTCTCAGTTGATGAGTTTGTCGACTGACAAAGAGACATTATAACTTGTTGACCAAAAGGATCGACCAACACGTTGTTGTTAGAATCAGTGGAGACTCAGAATACTACTCAATCGACAATGATTTCAACCGAGATAGTTCCCAATCGAAGTATTTCTCGATAAAAATGTTCTATCGACAAAATTTGTTAAGATCAAATTAGACATTGCAATCCAACTAATTTCATCCTAACGGCTAGTTGACTACTAAGGACACTCTAGACACTCCCCACAATTATCCTAACCACTTGTTAACATTTCCTATAAATAGGAGTGGTCTTAGGATACATAGAATACAACTTTGCGATAATAATTGTCATTCATTTGAGCATATCTTACTCAAAGTTCTTATTTTCTACACTTCAAGTTGCCATTATTCTAGCCCAAGCCTTAGTTCAATTATAGAATCCTCTCTACCAAATAAAAACTTGCCTAAACCTTGTGGAGTGGATCATCATCACTTGTCCATTAGTGCACAATAGTACATCTTATGAATATTGTTGTAATTTCCTTTCTTCAATCTCATTGTACATTTTTGTGTTGCTCTTCAACTACTTCCTCGAGTGACAGTTGTCTAGGAGCCTATGAGAAGGAGTTTTCTCAAGAAGTTCTCTTCTATGGCTGTCAAAGAAATGGTGAGATTGATTCTCTTCCATGTCCGTTAAAGAAGAGGTGAAGTGGGTGACCTTCTAGTTGCCCATCAAAGAAGGTGGTAGTTCTTCTTGAGATGAAATGGATGGTTTATCTTGCTCCTGAAAAGGCACTGATAAATTTTGTGTGGTATGTGTCAAGATAGAAAAGGAACAAAATACATGGTTTAGAAATCTTGGTTGGAAACAATTAGGTAGTAGATTGACGTCATTTGAGGGAACCACTCTAAATCTATGTGTTCTTATGGTTGCCTCTTTTGTCCACTAACTTGCTTTATATTCCTGCATTCTTTAAGCAAGTTGCACTTAACCATGTTTGTGTTTTAGTTACAAATGGTTTTTTAGACTCTATTCACCCCCCTCTAGAATATTCTAATTAGTATTAGAGAAGGTCTTCAAGGAGCTTTAACATGTCTTGAAGAATGTGGAAGTACATGTTTGGCAACCTCAACCTAGAAGGATTACATGTGAGTAGGCCACCTATGCTCGATGGATCGAACTACACATATTGAAAGAGAAGGATGCAATATTTCTTCCAAGGAATAAGCTTCAAGTTATGGAAGATGATTGCTAGACCCTATAGACTTCCAGCCATAGAGCTTGAGCAGTGGGATGTAGAAACTAGAAAGACAGTCACACTTAATGTAAAGGTTGTAAGCATTCTCTAGTATTCTTTATCTCCTAGTGAATTCAATCACATATCTAATTGTGAATCAACATATGAAATATGGAACAAACTCTTAGTAACATGTGAAGGCACCATCCAAATAAAGAACACCAAAATCAGTATGTTAAAACACAAATTTGAACTATTTCATGTGCAGCCTAATGGATGTATTGCAGAAATGTATGAAAGATTTGTTAACACTATAAATAGCTTCATTGCTTTTCAGAAATGTATGAAAGATTTGTTAACACTATAAATAGCTTCAGTGCTTTAGAAAAGCACATAAGCGAAGAAGACCAAGTTTCCAACATGTTAAGTGTTGGGTTTTATGACCTCAGAATAGGCATAAGAAACAAAAAATTTACGGGCTATTAACCCAAAACAGGAGATCACATCAATGACTATGTAATGAGAAGGATTGTTTTAGCGAGATATACTTGGTCCTGGGGCTTTCTTAGTGACAATACCTTGTAGCCATGTGTGGTCTTCAACGCCATGTCTTAGACATTGTCTTTGCAGCTCCAGGTCTTCGCAATGGACTCTGATCCCCACGACGGACTATGGCTTACATGTCCTCCTAAGCGGCAGACATCTGCCACCACTGTAGATAGTCCACACAGACCACCTGGAACTCCTACTGTTCTAGAAGAACTGGCAAGAAGGAGATGACCCTCTTGTTGGTGTACTAGCACCAACCTGCTCTCTCGAACTCAGATTGCTTTTCAATAGTTGTCTTTCCCTCATTGTATCTCCCTAGTCGGGTAGCACTTCCTTGGGCTCTCTCAGTTACCCAAATTAGAGAGAACAATAACTTTGTATAGCAACTGATGTTCTGAGAAGCCCACAATACCCCTCTATTTATAGCATAGGGTAGGGTCAGGGTTCCCAGTCTGTTCGGGAGTAGAAGGATCCAAACATTCCATGAATAGTTTGTACCGCGGTAGGCGAACTGACCAATTCATAACTGAACGGATCATTTGGGTAGGTGAGTTGATCGATTCACCTAGTGAACCAGTCGTTTCACTTCCCAGACTTACCCATAATTGGCTTTCCTCAATGGTTTCCAATTAATGCAAAGATTAATCCTTATTCCAATTGAATTGGACAAGTTAAACGTGAAAGTTTTCCTCCAACTGGGAAAATCTTCATTTCCTCAGTTGGCAAGACTATGAGCCACCCAGTACACCAAGTGAACCAGTTGGTTGGCTCACACCAGTCGATTGGCTCACAAGGTGAGCAGTCCTGACATTGCCAATGCAATCTCCAATCAACCTGACACTCTAACCAGCTAGTTCAATACTTGAACTTGATAATTCTGAGTCTAGTCAGTCAATTTCATGTTTTATTGATTACCTAAACACGTCTAGTATCAATATAAACATCATTCATGAACAATCTCTTCTTCTAGGGGTATCCTATGTATGTGGCCCTACAGGTTCCAATTTATGTGGGTAGTGAATGTTCATAAGAACTTATGACATCACAAGCAATGAGCAGAATGTAGTAACTCATCATTTCTACCCAAGTAACTCAGAAAGTTGGAGAAAAACTTCAACCTACAATCTGTAATTAGTGTTACAATGATCATATATTTCCTTTGTCACTGACATCCAGATTGAACTCGAGGCATGGAACATCATCATATTCAACATTCAATCCATGTTCCTTTACCTAGAGAAGACTATCTGAGATACATGTGAATTCACATATCATATATTGAATCACATGAGTATGTCCATACAATTCTCATCCTTACTTATCAAGGGGCCTAAGATAGCATACTCCTTGTAGGAGGGACAAATTCCATATCTATCACTCATAGTCAAGTCCCCATGTGTCAAAGTCACCCAATAATCACCGTTATAACAACCCATGTTTCAAGACTGTATTTGAGATGTCAAAGTGTACCCAATCACATGTGATGAGTGCGGTGATTTTAGGTCTAAGAAATACAATCACCACAATTACTATGAGATACGATTGTGACTACCATTCTATGGTATCCATGTATCACTCTCACGGTGGGTCTGTCTGATATACTATTCTCTAACATATATCTGTGTGCTTGACTTGATATCATATATCATGACTAATGAGACTCTGTCATCAGTCAACACACACTCTAGTCTTATGTATTACTATTGTCTATTTTGATTCCATAGTAATATCTGACTAGGGACATAACCAAAATGTATGTACTCCTATCATACATATGGTCTGATTGTTCAGGTCCTCAACTTGAAGACGTATGTCATAAAGTCACATCATTCTTTAGACATCCATCATGTATGTGTCATCATCTCATGAGTGAGACAAATATAATATATGGAATTGCCTTTATCATTATCAAATCAAGTATCATATGCCTCATTGCAATCATCATATGATTGGCTCTCTGGACATACTATACCAATAGACTCCCACTTGAACTTAGAGCCAATCACTCACAAATCATATTCCAAGTGATCTTAACATGTCCATCATGTTTTTGTAGCACAAGTGCTTTTATAGCGGGTAAGCAGCATTTTCTTCAAGTTGGTATATTGCATGTTTCACATCCCCTCATTGTACGACAACTCGTATGGGATGGAAGTGTCGTAGTATGCTATCTGAAATTCCTTTGCCTAACTAGTAGCTCCATTGTTGTCATAATATTACAACTGAGTCACCAATGGTCAGAACCTCCCATAAGTTCATCCATATGAACTTCTAAATTCATACAGTATCCTTTATAATGTTCGTAACACTAAGGTACTCGAATTTTTATTGTAGAATTAATCAATTGTTTTATGTTGGAACATTTCCAACTAATGATTCTTATTCCAAGGTCAAACACAATTTTGTCATTTTGGAAGCTTGTATCTATATAGCACTTTACACCCAACTCTTCCTTATTACCATAATTAAGGAACTAATCCCTTTAGTACTTCACAAGTACATAAAGATGTCCTTCATGGTATTCCAGTAACTCTTACTGGAGTTTGACAGATATCCATTCATTATGTCCAAACATACGAGATAACTAGATATTTATATCATCTAGTCATACAAGATGATGATTTCATATCTTATTGTCATGTCCAATACGTTCAAGATGATGAGTTCATATATTCTTGTCATATCCAATACATACAAGATAATTAGTTCATATTTTCTTGTCATGTCCAATACATACAAGATAACAAGATGAGTTCATACGTGATAGATCCAATTGCAAATGCATATGGCATCTATCCATGTGTTTCTTATTCTTCATAAGAATTGGGACACTTGGCTATTGAGGGACTAACTCCATGGAACATGGATAGGTTTTTTCTCATCATGATAAACCCTTTCAACATTTTTCTGATGTATGTTCTATTTCTTAGGTCAAGAAGCCCTCTTGATATGTCTCTATAGATCTTGATTCCTATAACACAGGATGCTTCTCTAAAACCCTTTTAGAATGCACTTTGTTGCCAAATTTTGTAGTATAAGGATGATACTCCCCATCAATATGTGGAATATATATATGCTCCCACTAAATTCTTGTAATCACACATTATGTTTTCATTCTGACTCAAGTCAAACTCTTTGACTATCTTGTCAAATTGAAGATCCAGTTCTGAGGTGCTTGCTTCAATCTAAAGATTTGATCTATGCAGCTTTATAGACTTTATTTGCATTATGGGATTTATTAAACCTTTAGGTTGTGTTACATGCACATTGTGCACAATATTCCATTTAAGGAATGTAGTTTTAACATCAATATGCCAAATTTCATAGTCATATTAATATACAATGGCAAGCATTATCCAGATGGATTTATCCATGGTAACTACTAAAAAGATTTCATCATATTCAACACTTTGAACTTGTTAGAAACTCTTTTCAACCAACTTACCCTCCATGTCAGTCTTCGTCTGGAAGACCCAAAAGTACCCTATGGGCTTTAACCCTTCAGGTGGATCAACAAAAGTCATACTTTGTTGATGTACATGGAGTCCATCTTGGATTTCATGGCTTCAAGCCATATCTCAGTTTCCGGCTCTCATTAGCTTCTAGGTAGACGGTTGAATCATCATATGACTATTTGACCATTCTGGTCAAAGTATCTCTCAACTGAGAATGTTCTATAGATAAAATTTATTAATGATCAAATTCATCATTGAAACTTAACTAGTTTCGTCCTAAAGACTATTTTACCATTATGAACACTCTAGAAACTCCTCACAATTAGCCTAACCAATTGTATACGTTTTCTATAAATAGGAGTGGTCATAGGACACCTAGAAAACAACTTTGCAATAATAATTGACATACATTTGAGCATTCTACTGCTTGCTATATTACTCAAAGTGATTCGTTTATATAATTCAACTTGCCATCATTCTAACCTAAGCCTTAGCTCAATTCTAGTATCCTCTCCACCTAATACAACCTTGTGTAAGCCTTGTGGAGTCGATCATCATTACTTTTCCATTAGTGCTCAATTAGACATCTTGTGAAGATTGTTGTAATTTCCTTTCTCCAATCTCATTCTTCATTGTTGTATTGCTCTTGGACTACTTCTTGGAGTGAGGTTGTCCATGATCCTATGAGAAGAATTAGTCTTCTCAAGCGGTGCTCTTCCATGTCCATCAAAGAAGAGGTGAGATTGGCGCTCTTCCGCATCCGTTAAAGAAGAGGTGATATGGGTTCTCTTTTGCATCTGTTAAAGAAGAAGTGAAGTGGAAAACCATCTGATGATCCGTCAAAGAAGGTGGTAGTTTTCCTTGGGAAGAAAAGGAGGTTTTGTGTTCTTCCTAAAAAGGCATCGGTAAGTTGTATATATTTTGTATTTGTATAGAAACGGAATAAAATACATGGTTTAGAAATCCTGGTTGGAAACAACTAGGAAGTGAATTGACGTTATTTGATAGAACCACTCTAAATATGTGTGTTCTTGTGGTTGCCTCTATTATCTACTAAACTGCTTTATATCACATTCTTTAAGCAAGTTGCAATTAACTGTCTTTGTGCGACATTCTTTAAGCAAGATGTAATTAACTGTCTTTGTGCTTCAATTGCAAAAATTTTCATTAGACTCTATTCAATCCCTTTCTGGAGTCTTTCATGGAGTGGTACAAGGATGGGTTCCCAATCGGGAAGTTGATCTCGACCTATGTGTGAGTGAGGATAAAATGTGTAGTTAAGGCCAGGGGTGCTCTATGGGGCCAATCGTCACTTCTAAAACTCTACTAGAGCCTTGAACAGTGGGCCCAGACATTACAAATGGTATGAGAGACAAAACCCTCCAGTAGGTGGGGCTCAAAAGGGAATGTGGCATGCTAGTCTTGATCCATGCGTTTCATTGTTGGTATGTGGGACCAATCATCATTCCTAAAACTCTACCAGAGTCTTGGGAAGTGATCCCAAGTGTTAGAATTCCCTTGATTAGGAAAATACCATATCTCTATTTTGTATTTGCGTGTGAGTGTGCTTCTTTGTATGTGGGCTTGGAGGGTGGGTAATAAAAACATGGATACTTAGACCATCTCACAACATAATCGTTAGACTTTATCACAAAGCTAGTTTTTTTTATCAAATATACTTACTATTAATCTCAAAAGTTTGATACAATGTGTTTTGATAATCAATCAAATATTTATGACATTCCTATAAAGTCATATGCAATTCAGAATTATATAAAACATCAACTAACTCAAGTATTATGTCACAAATTGAATGTTGAATCGATGTTAACGTCAACCACATTTTGTAAATAACATACTCCACTATATATATACATATATATATATATGTGTATATATATGTATATATATTTATATTTATGTATATATGTGTGTATATATATGTATGTGTATATATATGAGTATATATATGTATGTGTATATATGTATATATGTGTTTATATATATGTATGTGTATATATATGTATATATATATATATATATATATATATATATATATATATATATATATATATATATATATATATATATATATATATAGAGAGAGAGAGAGAGAGAGAGAGAGAGAGAGAGAGAGATTCATTGAAAAATCCCATTTATAATAAAGGAAACTAGGATTGAAAATAAAAAAATTATGTACCCTTAGGCTCACAACTTAATTCACCATTGATACAAAGACACACACTAAAACTAAGAGTGAGACACAATGCTAGATGACTTATAGAGAAGCTTCAATTGCACAAATGTATACGATATAACATAGTATAAAACAAAGAAATAGTGATGTTACCAGAATCAAAGTTCATATGGATGAACATAAAAAGGAGTCAAGACTTTGTAGTTTGTGTGATTTTATTGGATTTTATGGGAAAGGGGGCGCAATAGAAATACAAAAAAAAATTGAACAAAAATATTTAACTAGTAGATTCATTACTTCTATAAAACATTACTGATTAAAGACATAGAAGGACATCGAATATACCTTATACCACATTAGTCATACAACAACTAGATACATCTTTTGCTAGTGTAGAACTCACACTTGTAGATCTTGATTCAAAGCATTGTTTTTGTCACCACCTTGTCCTTAAAATAACATCTTGTCTTATCTTTGGGGATGTTGATCATCCTTAAGACTCCACACAAGGGACTCAATGTCTATGTCATCCAAATGGATGTGAGATTTCTTAGTGCACCAACTTGGTCACCATAATGAACTAGAATTTAGAATTGTCTACATGCTTGCATCATTTGCTCTGCATCTTCTCCTATTTCTGATTATTTCCTTTTATGAGTTTTTATCTCTTTAAGGGGAAAAACTCTAAGACAACTTGTGTATCAATGTGTATGCAATCATTTGGACCTACATCCTTTTATATAGGATGGTCATGAGATTTATTTTTCAAAAAATACAGTCTTGTCCCTAATCACAACTCAAACATAATTAACTAGGAAAACTCAAACAAACTTCCCAATTGATTGGTTGGTGATCTAGTTGATTAGTTGGTTCATCCAATCCATTAGTTTATAATTAAATCGATAACTTGATACATTCAAACTACTAGTTGGCCCAATATGGCAAGGCATGGTCCACCCTTATTGATCAATTGATTCCAAACTCAACAAGTCCCCTTTTTCAATGCAGTTTCTTGACTTGTGTCCAATTGATCAGTAGGGTTACATCTCGACTCCTTGGAAAATTTCCTAAATGGTAACCAATTGATGAACTGAGGATTAGGTAAACTAGTGATTTCACCATCCATTCAACTAGTTGTGTAGGAAATAATCCTTATTATAATTCAATATCATTCTAATCATGTTTATGATAGAAAAAATCAATTTCCTTAAACATTAGTATATCTGTGAACCTATCATTTACACATTATATTGGAAATAATGTCTCGGACCTCACAAGAAAATATAGGTATCTAGAAACATGTCATGTCTTCCCAAGTAACTAGAATAAGTTGATAACAACTTTAACCTATAAGTGATCAATATTACCATGTCCATATAATCCGTTTCTCACAGATATACAGATTGAGCCTGAGTTATGGAGTAGTCTTCCTCTTGATGTTCAATATGTATTTCTTAAAATAGAATAAACATTAATATTTGAGTGAGTTCATTATTATATATTGACTCACATATACATTTCCGTGTGTTTCATAGTCCTACTTATCAAGTTCCATGATATAACTCTAACGGATGGACAAATTCCATCTACATCACTCACAATAATTCATAAGTGTCATAGTGCACCCAATCACTACCAATATGGCAACCCTTTGTGAAAGTCTTTCTGGTAGTATTATAGTATTCATAGAAACATGTGATCATTGTATTGAATTAAGATCTAATGATCACAATCATCACTATCACATTGGCTACAATATGGATTCCATGCATAATTTGCAAAGTGGGTTTTTCCAGTAGAACTTGTTCTCTAACAAGTACCTATGTATCTAAAATAATATCCAATATCATAAATAAAGATATGCAACCATTAATCAACATACTTGCTAGTTTTATGTATTAGTGTGGTACCATAAAATCCACAATAAATATTGACTAGGGACATTATAAGAATTATTACTCTAAGCATACATACAATCTCATATTTAGGTCCTCAACCCAAATCATATGCCATCATGTAACAAAATGCTTGTGCAATTACCATATTTTTAAAATTCTTAATTGTGAGACAAACATAATAAGTGAAATTAGCTTTAATTAATGATAAACTATATACAATGCATCCTATTACAATCATTATAGGATGTATATCCGTGCATATAATCAATACTCCCCCACTTGTAGAATATCCAATCACTCCTTAACTAAATTTTAAGTGATCTAAAATGACCTTCATGCTTCTTCTATGAAAGTGATTTTACCAAGGGATTAAAAATAGTGGTTTAGGTTGGTGCTATGCAAATCTTTATGTATCCTGATTGTGAATCATCTTGAATGAGATGTTATCTTTGTAGTAAGTCATTGGATTGTTGATACAATTTGGGTTCCTTAGCCTATGCAATGGCTCCATTGTTTTCAAAGTAAATCTCTACTAAATCTTCAATTTTTGGAACCTCCCCAAATTCTCAAATGAACTTCTTGATCCAAACGGCTTCCTTTATTGCATCGGCTGCAATAATATACTCGACATCTTTTGTTAAACCAACCATGATCTCTTTCTTTGAACTTTTCCATCTTCCAACTCTGATGTTCAAAAAAATACCGATTATTATTACAACCAATAATCTTCTTTGTCAATTGGAATCCACCATCAATGTAACCCTTATCAACTAACTCTTATTCACCCCAATACATCAACAAGTGATCCTTGATTCTTCTCAAGTACGTCATGATACTCTTTGTAGAAATCTAGTCACCTTCATTGGGATCATTGTGGTACCTACTTGTCATTCTCAAAGCATGTAAGACATTTGGGCATGTACATAACATTGCATACATGATAGATCCTGTTTTTGAGGCACATTGCATCTTACTCAAGTGTTCCCTCTCTCATAAATATGTGGGAAACTAGGATCAAGAGATACTTATCCCATGATATATGGGTAGGTTTCATTTTCTAGTATTCTTCATGCTAAACCTGTGCAACACATTGTCAATGTGTGTACTCCGGTGTAGAAAAGAACCCTTCTGGATCTTCTACAGGTCTTGATTCCTAGAAGATATGATGCTTCACATAACCCATTCATGGACAATATATTTCCCATTCAAGTCTTAACCAATTATATAGTAGGTATGTCATTTCCCATCAATAATATGTGATCTACATATAATACGAGAAATATAATTATGCTCCCACTAACTTTCTTGTAAGAATGAGTCGTATATCTACTTTGACCCCGTAATAAAGTTGCAGGGGCCTAGAAGGTTTTGGGTTTATGAATTTAAAAGTTCCGACTCAATTCTGAGATGATCAACTTTTTGGCGTCGTTGTTGGGGATGGGGTTTTCCACGTTTACACACCTAAAGGATTTAGTTCTGTCACTATAAGCCTATATATATGCATCGTTTTTCTTTTGTTGTAAACATACTTGTTCATATATACTGAATCACTTTTCTTTTTCTTATACTTTTTCAGCCATGGATCTCGCTTCGGCAAGACAAGTGATCTTGTCCACCTATCCTCCCGAGTTTTTCCACAGTTCCAACTACTGGCAAATAATTGAAGGTCGTGCTCTACAACTAGTCGAGTTATACTCGCCTCCACCGTCGCCGTATGATGAAATTCCAACAAAGGAGACTGACAGTCAGCCCTCGACTCCCGCACTATCATGGGATCAAGAATTGATTAAGGCGGTGGAGTTGGCTGGGGAAAGTATTCACACACTCACCTTCTTAGCCCATCATCTCCAAGAAGATGTCAATCCAATGCAACAACTACTTGAAGAGCAGTATCGTCATCTCAAACTAGTCACTGAGGTTGTAGACCATAGTAGAAGTCTACTTTGAACTCTTGAGCAAGGATCCATCCAAGCACATCAGTTCCATACTACAGATTCCCCTCATATGTGCATGGCAGAATCGACGGGTCTCGAAAGCATTGCTACTCAAGTACAACAACTTCATGATAAAGATGTTGAACAGGGCAGGAGGCTCCAAGAGCTCATTGATTTGGTTACTATCCAGTTACAACTGCCATCACAAAACAATGAAGAAGTTAGTCATCAATACCATTCCATTGGATCTGAAGCGGAGTATATCTCACCATCCTATTCATACCATCAACTAGATTCACCAGGATTTTTATGTGAAGGCCAACCCACTTCGGGAAGCCCTTCATTCTATCCAGATGACCCAGCTGATGAACCAATGGAAAATATGAGTCAAAGACATGAATGGGTCTATGATAATGATGATGAAGACTCTAAAAGCCAAGTTTCCTCACAACAAGAAGGTTGGTCAGAGGAATCGGAGTCAGCTATTAAACCAGACCAGAGTGACATTTCTCATATTGAGACTTGTCACTTTTCTTTGAGCAGCACGCCAACCATGGTTTGGAACAATTTGTTCGATGATGACAACGAAGACAACTGCTCTACGTGGAGCAGTGAGTATACTGATGACAGCGAGTTGGAGAAGCACGAGCCGCCATTTGCACCCATACCTTTACAAGGTAGGGTGGATGCCAAGGGGGCAGGATGGACGGTTCACTACAACATGGCTATTGAGCATGAAGATACCCTTAACTCCATGCCAAGTGATAAGCTTGGGGTGGTAGAACTACAAACAAATTCTTCAGAGGACACTTCATGTTCAGAAAATGATTGGATGACTCAGACTGTATATAGTACCTTATATGAGCATCCAACCTCAAGTTCAGAGATGGAGGAAGGAGAAATGGATCCTACCCAAGTCATTCAACATATTCCCTCTAGCTCATCCTATTTCGAAATCACAGGTCCTTCATATTTAGATTCATATAATGAAAGGTACCATGAGGATGATATGCCAAAGAATTCATCACAGTGCAGTTCAAGTCAATTCCAGCACAGTGATGACTTCACCGAGTCACCGGATTACGTTCCTCTTCTTCAGACTTGGAAGGCCCGCATCTCCGCCTATTATACTCCTACAATTTGGCAGAACCCGTCGGCAAGACACAGGTGACACTAGTCCCAAAACATAGGATTTGGGATCCCAGTGTCGGTATCATGGGGCAGCCACCCCCTTTTCTCTTACCCACCCTCCCGCCCTTTTATTACAATAAAGTTTGCTTTTCAT
Organism: Alisma plantago-aquatica; assembly: GCA_963693085.1. Classification (NCBI taxonomy): domain Eukaryota; kingdom Viridiplantae; phylum Streptophyta; class Magnoliopsida; order Alismatales; family Alismataceae; genus Alisma; species Alisma plantago-aquatica. The sequence continues at coordinate 809,374,418 of OY856413.1, read as the reverse complement.
GTTCTTGTTAGTTAGTTTATTTCCTCTAACTATTTTTATATCCTTGCATACACACATCATCTTTAAAACTTCAATAACTGCCATTAAAATCATGCATTCCTACCTCACTATTTCAAGTTTAAGTCTTGTTTGAGGATGACTAAACTTTTAAGCTTGGGGTGGTAGGCTTCGTCCTTCTTTCTCTTCACCCTTCTTACATGCACATTTATTTCTTGCATTTAGCATAAGCTTGTAGCTTCGCAATTATGGCTATATGGTGCGGACCTAATAGATAAATGCTTGACTTTATGCCTAAATGCACAGTTTTTATCTTAAAAATTGCTTGACCTTTTGCTTGACTTGCTCTTTGACTCTTTCCTTGAGTTTGGTAATAAATCTAAGGTTATGTCCCTTTTTCACATCTTAAAGCTAAATTCCCTTGATCTATGTTGTGAATGGAAAATCCATGCTAAAGGACCATTGGGATGAGCTAAAACATGATCAAAGAATCCTAGTTGTGAATTCAGAAGCTTGCCTCTATTCTAAGGATTCTTGAATCATAATGCAACTTTTCACATAGGTGTCAAGCGGATCATGATGAGTTTTGAGATATAATTAAGATGAAGTGCTTTCATTTATGGACTACATGCCTTCTCACATTAGTTTGAGTCAAAAAGATGAAAAGAAATATATAAAAATGTGCAAAAGAGGCTAGGACGCCCATAAAATCCTAAAAATATCAGTTTAGTTCTCACCCAAGCCTATAAATAGAATGCAGACGATAAAAGCCTAAGTGTAAACAATAAATGAGCACTTGTTTCATCTTTTAGGAGAGTTTAGGATGGTTCCCAGCTGGTGCATGACTGCACTCATGAATGTGGATATGTCGTGCCTGGTAGTATCATTCCAAAAGCTCATTAGAGAGTCACTAGAAAACCCTAGGAGACTTATGAGATCATCTCAGTAGCAGGGTTGGTTCGAGCGCAGTACAAGGAGTTCATCCCATTGCTTTGGGCCAACTGGCTTAGACTGCAGGGACTGTTGCTCGTTATATGGACCAATCTCACGCAGATCGAGATCTTCAGAAGTCATTAGAGTCTTTTTGCTTTATTTCTTAGGACATGAATAAGTGAGAGGCGCGTTGTTCCAGATTGGTATATAGTGATTCATGGTTATGGCTCATTGCTCAACACCTGCGTGATCACCTATGTGAAAACTCTTTCATGTTTCATATTTATGATTCAAACCCTCATGAGTATTGGCAGGCTATAGTGAATTCGCTTAATCTTGCCTGACACTCTTTGATCTTGCTTTGGCATGATTGTGCATTATTGGTGGGGGTTTGTTCTGAAACAACATGGATCAGGAGAATAGATGCCTTAAACTATTTTTCTTAGCCTTAGCATTTATTTCCAAGCTTAATTTGGATGTTATCTTTTTGTTCTTTGAGCACATTCTTGCTTGAGGACAAGCATGTTTTAAGCTGGGGGTAGTTGATAACACCCAAATCTACGCATATTATTAGTGCATTTTATCTATAGTTCCATATCACCTTGGCCTTAATATGCCCCTCTTTGTTCATGTTTTAGTCCTTTTCTTATTTACTTAGATAAAGTAACTAATTATCCAACAATGTAGCTAATTAGACAATGTTGGACTTGCATGCACCGAACATAGATGAACAACCGATTCATACTCTCTCTCTACCAAACTGAGGCCCAATAAGTTGTTTTGATTGATATATAACCTTATGATGTATACATTGTCACCACCATCTTATCCTTTACTCTGGGCCCAGTTTGGCTCCGACCAAATGCTTTCACTGTCTAATTCTCTATGTACACTCTTTGGATGTTTAATTCCTAATTTAATTGGGTTTATATCTCATGTGCAGGCCGATTCGGAGCATATGGCCCTATCTTCTCGGACCTATATCCATTTTAGTCATTGGATTTGGCTTTGTCAATGCTGGTCAATGTGCCCCTTCTCCTCTCTTTCTCGCGGCTCCTCTCAACCCTAATCGCGACCCGCGATCAATGGGCCATGACCTCCCCACAGATCGTGACTGCAATCTTCCATAATCACAACCCTCCCTCTCTTGCTGCTAACCGCGACCGCAGTTCCAACATCCACCACCTATCTATGGTTTCCCTCCTAGCCACTACGCCTGCAACTTCTTCTTCAAGATCGCGACCTGGACAAAAATAAAATGTGACCATGTGCAACATATCGTGATCAGGCTGAGTCCACCAACTTGACCTGAACCATGCCCGTAAGATCGCGACCTCGTCTGCTCAACACCGCGATCGCAATATCCCTTCATCTTTGCCATGATTATCCCTCAGCGCCAACTGTGATTCTTCTAGAGCACCTCGACACCATCACACCATCAGAGATGCACCCTCTCCACCATCACGACCTACCCCTACAGACTGTGCCCACAGTCCATGTGCCCGCAATCATAGCAACCGCCTCCAACCCACAGTTCTCCTCTTCCCAAAATTGCGACTAGCCGCTGAAGATCGGAACCGCGACCTAACCTCCTCGTCCGACCGCGGTTATCTTCTCCAACCCCACGAATCCCCTACTAACCCTACTGCCACATGTCTGTGGTCTTTCTCTCTAATACTACAATCGCGGAAATGCGTCAGCACCCCCTCACACTCGCAGTTCCTCTCTCCTGCCATCGATAGCAATGCCTACACCACATCACGACCTCCTCCATGGTTTCCACCAATGACCACACCTCCTCCTTCCACGATCGCGTTCCCCATCATTCCTTCATAACTACGGTCTCTACGTATGATCTCCAGTAATCATCCAAGAGACATCGTCGCATAGCCAAGGCCTCGGTTGTGGCACCTCAACAGCATACCATAATCATATGCTCCAATAATCATGACCTAGTAGGCACTCACCGTGGCTCCAAGAATCGGGACCGTGATTCCATTTAATCACGACCAAATGAGAGTACACAAGAGTCATGACCCAACTATCTAAAGACCTAGACTGAGGGCCCAAAGGGAAAAGGCAGACAGATCCAGGGTCCCATGTGGCTATAAATAGCACCCTACCCCACCCATTCAAGGCATCAAGTCCAGACACCGTAAGGCTACCTGACTCGATCCAGAGCCCCGTGGGAGTGTCCTTAGGTTTGAGAGGACTAAGGCATTCAGCCCACGTGCTCCAGCAGCCACCAACCTCCACACTCTCTCTCCTCCATCTCCATCTCGGATCTACTCCCTCCAATTACGGAAGTTGAGGAGAGAGGAGATATGTTCTACGTTCATCTTCACCACCAAGGAGAGAGAAGATCTACATCACCGCCCTCCTCCACTACACATCTATTCTCTCCAAAGATGGAAGATGATGAAAGAGAAGACCAGTCTTTGCCGCCATTCTCTCACCTCCATTGGGCTGCTATTTCAGACAGATCTAAAGAGAGGAAGGACAAAGGAGTCCAGAAGGATGAAGAGGAGGACCAAGGGACGAGATCCGGCCTGCAAGGAGGTCGAGGAGCAAGAGCCACCTCTCCTCTATAGGCTATATCTCATCCTTCTTCTCTTTCATTCAACTGTGTTTTTTGGTTATCTGTACAACGATGTTCATCCATCTTTGTTCGGTGCTAACTATTCTTGTCTATGGCTAGTTAGTTCCTTCTTGGCTATGTAGCCTGATCTGGGCATGTATATGTACTTTTTCATTAAGCAAGTAGATTCGTATTAGATCTAGTATGTTGCATGTTCTATCTTCTCTGTCTAGTTGTAATTGCTAGTTTGGTTGATCTCTTACTCGCTTGAACTACTATTTCTGCCTGTATCGAGAGATCCGTTGTAGAGATAGCTAAGAGACGATAGTTTGGATCCGAACCCGAGAGGAGGATGATCTGAGGTAGATTGTTCCTAACATCCCAGAATATCCTAAGACCCAAAAGGGAACTTAGCATATTTTGAGGTGTTGATATGTCATTCCTAGAGAGAGGCTCAATGACATATCGTTGATGGTTTTAGTCACGCATTGTGAGAGCGAGTGGGATGACCCCCCCAAGACGAATGCCACTGTGCGTACTAGATGTTTGCTTAGGTGTTCTAGGGTTGTCTACGCCCGAGAACGAGTGCATAGACTGCCCTTTTTGTGGTTATATAGCCAGGAACCCTTCTTCTCTAATTAGTAGAACCACGAGCTCTATTTTGTTTTGTTTTCTTCTCTTTTCTTTCCTTAGTTTGAAGATGTGGAAACCCACTAGACTAGTTCTAGAATTTACTTTTATCGACTATCGTTTTGGCTTATCTGACTAAAGAACTAGGTCCGTGGCATTCTAAACATCACCACATCTCTGTGTTCGACCCCGTATATCTACTTTGACTCCGTAATAAAGTTCTGGGGGCCTAGAAGGTTTTGGGCTATAAATTTAAAGCTTGAATCCTTCCTTTGTCCCATGTTCATTTTTGGATGCGAGAAAAAGGTCGATCACCCTCAAATAGTGGATTCATTGACACTACTTTAGAAGGGCTAGAGGGGTCAACTATTACACATCAGTGGCGTTTGACCAAAGTTGACTTTTATCTAGAGTAATTATACTCCATTACCTTCACACATCTTCTAATAATCGAAGTGCATCTTGGACAAGAAAAAGAAGTTAGGCTCCTACACATAAAATAATATTATACCATTTTCTGATTGAAGCATGATTACCTGAATCATCTTATGGTAAATCAACATAATATTTAGTTTTATCTATGTTTCCTACACATATTCACTTTTGTTGAAGCTCAAATAAAAGTTGGATCACTATTATTTATAGATTAAACATACTTCACATGTTGATCCATGTTCATCCGGTGCCTTTTTTGGAAGTTAAGAGGAAGATTAAAAAACTATCTAATCAAAGCTATGAGACTTGTCCCTTTTTCTCCTCATCTCTTGCTCACACTTACTTATGCAATGAGCTATACAAACACATTGATATTACAAAATTCCACCTAACAATTTTAAGTAATACCTTAATATTGATATTCTTTTATTTATTTGATTATTTATTACCTACAAGATCCCAAAATATTTGATTACTCCAGTTTGAAATCATAATATATGAAACTTTATTAGTTCTTCTACCAACTATTTAGTTATGCATCCCATCTAAAAATGTAAATCAAAGTTTCCTCTATTTATCAGAAGTACGATAAGAAATATGTCGATAATTCTAACTATTGAATCTATAATTTTGGCAAGATAACTTTGCTCATTCAATAATGGACAACATGACTTTTCTCTCTTTCATTGTATAACTTGATTTATTGTTTTTAATGTTTTGTTTGGTATATTGGGTAAAGGATAATCAAACATCCATATTTAAGCTTCTAAAAATAAATATCTCCATCACTAGAAAATGAACTGATATATAATTTTCAAAAAAAAATCCACTTGTAGTAAAATTTACATGATGATTCTAAGATATGTACATTCCACACAACTAATCAAGCATTTATTATATAAACAAAATATATTTTTTGAATCAAACTGTATTAAATATTTGAATTCATGTACTTTGGGGGTAGTTGATGTGAATACATTAGGACTAAACTTTGATCCATCTCTTACGCTAATTTATATGCAATTTGAAACTAAATAATCCATATAAACTGATAATACATATTTAAATGAACAAGAAATTAAGAATATAGCAATTCAAGAACCTTATCAGTTAATACATATTTAAATGAATAAGAAATTAAGAATACAGAAATTTAATATTATTAAATAGTGAGATACATTAATTTCAAAACTTATTACAAAATAATCAGTTTTGGAAAAAGGAAACTTCATGTTGGTCATGATATAGCAATTCAAGAACCTTAGTGACATATCTTTACAATTTCGAATTCCAAGGATAACTTACTTTAACAATATAGCTATATTAGGCATATCAATACTAGAATTTCAAGAATTTTGACAAACATCCTCTACTATAACACATAAAAAACTTATGCTTTAGACACTACAACAACTGAAAAGACTTAAAATTTTATTCAAAATCTAGAATTTAGTGACATTCTATTGTTTCCAAGAAATGATCAATCTTGGTTCTTAACCAAAACTAAAATACAAATAAAAATAAACCGTTAAAAGTAGAACATAAAACTTGAATAGTTTCTTATATATGTTATTTCTTTTGAGAAACAATCACATTTGTATGTGTTTTATGATATTTTGATTTTCCTATTACTTTCATGGTGCTAATATATTAAAATAGTAACCAATAAAAATCATTTAATACAAGTACCGGAATCAGAAAATTAGTGTATTTCATTATTGCTAAGTTGCACATGATTTGAACATTGGATATTGGCTCACCATAAAATAAAGCTTGCAACTAATTGTTGGAAATGCAACATGTACAACACTTTCAAGTTCACCATTTAACATGATTTGTTTGTCAAGATAATTCAATTTATTGCTTTTAACTATGAGAAAATGTTATTATATCTTTTCTTTCTTTCTATGTGATATAATTTAAATATATTAAACTTGTAGTTTGGAAGGGTTTTTGTTATGCTAATTTAAATGTATACATTTACTTTTACTATGTTACTATTTCCTTTAATGTTAACCTCATTGTTGAAAGATCAATGATGGATCAAAATGCCCTTTAACATAACATCAACTATATATTGAAAAAGTACCAACACGTTATATTTGTAATCTAATGAGGTTTGAAATGCATTATGTATAGATTTGTTTTTGGTAATTTAAACAAAGATATATATCTTATCCACCTTTAAAAAATACGAAATGGACATGTGTGTACTATTATTTGAAGACCACCAATTTATAGAACTAATATTTAAAATATAAATGATTAAATCTTAATCTATAGATAAGAATATGATTTTATTGAATCTATTAATATACCTAATAGTATGATCATTGTCTTTACATTATTCAAACTGAGTAAGATTGAAAGAAATTAGGACCGATTACTATGATAGTTACTACAAATGCCATTTGAAGTTGCAACTCAATATAAATATTGTAATAAATCGACTCTGAAATTTCATTAATGGATATAGAATTTAAAATGGAATTATTAATGCAATACCATGGGGTTATTTCTTCATTCATACTAGGGTGTTTTTTCAAGGAAAGGAGATCCTACTTATCAAAATTGAACTCTTCATTTTGCATTTTTCTAGAGAATCTTGATAGTTTTTTTATTATCCCTATCCATTTCTAACTCCGATATAAGATAATGGAAATTAACTTTTCAAATTTGTGTCATAGAATTTACAAGATTATAGTGGTTCGTGATGTTTACAAGCTACCATGTTGATTGAATCTAAATGGAAAATGGTTTTTTCGAGTTGTTTTCTATGGCTATCTACACCCTTTATATATAGCATAAGTTTGTTCCTGTTGAGATTATTTTCCCTTCAACTATATTGTCCTTCCAGCATGCCATATTCATGTCATGTCCTCAATTATATTGCTAATAACTTCTACATAGTAGCTTCATGAATATAACATTTGTGTACTTTTAGCTTATTTCTTAGAATTTAGAATATATTAATTTGATGGACATATTTAAAATGGTTAATCAGAATATCTAGCAACTTAACTAATTGGTATTCATTAACAATAATTTAAATGGTGTTTTTATAAAATCTACACATATACCATTAGTTTTCTTAAAAGATTGAACATTGATCATGGTGGCCTCTTGCAGATGTAGTTAAAATTATCCTAATAATATAAAGGTATAATAATATAAAATTATGAGACATGTTTAATTATGTAAGTTGAAACATTAAATTAGGATCCCATCTTCACTATGTTTATCTACACAATATTCCATTTATTGAATTGTTTATATATTTTTGAAACTAAGTGTTATCTTCAAATTAGGCTTATGGAAAAGCATGGTGAAAGCAAAAGAGATCTTCATATGTTGTTTATTGATTTGGAAAAGTCTTATGATTGATTACCTAGGGAAGTGTTGTGGATGGTTTTGAAGAAAAATGGCATATCAATCAAACACATTGACTTGATTAAAGACATGTATGATAGCTCTACTGTAAGTGTGAAGACTCATGGAGGAGGGACGCTAACTTTTCCTATCGTAGTTGGGGTACGCCAAGGATCCACACTCATCCCATATCTATTCACTCTTGTTATGGATGATTTGATTGAGGATGTTCAAGATGATATTCCATGGTGTATGTTATTTGTTAATGACATTGTATTGATTGATGAAACCAAAGATGGATTGAATGATAAAGTTGAACTTTGGAGAACGACATTGGAATCAAATCGATCATGATTAATAGGAGCAAAACTGAGTATATTATTGTAATTTTAACCAATCTCACAGTGTTAATGGTGTAGCCAAGTTGGACGGAGTAGATATAAGAAAATGTGATAAATTTTGTTACTTGGGTTATATTATTCAAATAGATGGGGATGTCTAACATGAAAATTTTCACATGATCACTATATAATGGTTGAAATGGAAGAGTGAAGCTAGATTATTTTTTGATCGAAAGATCCCTCTCACGTTAAAAGTAAGTTCTATAGAACAGTTATACTATCAGTCATGCTCTGTGGGAGTGAATGTTGGGCAATGAAGAAAACAAGGTCTCAACAAGATGCATGTGGCGAAATGTGTATGCTAAGATGGATGTGTGGGAAGAAAAGAAAAGATTGATTGAGAAATGACTATACTAGGAATTAAGTGGGGGTGGAGAGCATTGAGGACAAGTTGTGCGAGGGCCGAATCTGATGGTATGGACATGTACAATGCAGACTGAGTAATGCGCCTATATGAAGAAACACTATTGAGTGAAGTACAATTAATATAAGAAGACGAAGGCCTAAATTAACATGGGATGCATTATAAAGATAGATTTTGAATCTCTACATGTCGACCAAAATATGACCCGTGATAGAGAAGAATGGAAAAGAAGGATCCATGTACCCGTCCCCAACATAGTTGGGATTGAGGCTTAGAAGATGATGATGATGAGTTATTTATTCATGGTGAACTTTTATTTTATATGTAGGATTTATATATAATCAAATGTAGAGGTGTACATATTAAAAAAATAATTTATAGAAGATTAGAAGTTGTTATCAAATTATAGTAATTATAATCATATTGTAATTGATGTGCAATCATGGAATGAAAGAACTACATGTATACTACAAGATGCATTTGTCATTGATACATATCTTTAGTAATAAAAAGTTATATTCATACACACAAGATAAAAGTGAGGGACTGAAACCTTATTTTGACCATTTTTAGATCTTCAAAAATCAAGAAATTATTAAAATTGACAACCATTGTGGTGGTTTTGTCAAGAAAAAATGTGGTGTTACAAAAACGTAATACAACATGGTATAATATTGATTGAAAAAAATCATATATGTATTAACATTGGTGATAATATATTGTTTGATTGCATATAATCACCCATATATATGTAGCCCAATTTGGAATATAAAATAAAATAACTAAAATCTTATCATTCTTCCATTTACTTATATATGAACTTGAGATGAAGAGTGCAATTTTTAGTGCTTCATAATTCTATATAAAAAAGTACAAGTTTTTTCCAAAATGGACTAAGATTAACTATTTTTACAAAAATAACATGTGCAAAGCAGATGAATTTACTATTATTAGTTTGTACAAGAATTATGAACACAAATCTGTAATCAATATAGCATAATGAATTACTCACACACACCCCACGTGCACATGCTCATGCACAAAGGCATATCTTAGTATAATAGTGTTTCTACATATGACACGTGTTAATGAAGTAATATGCATAATAGTCGAGTCTAACAAAGTTTTTAAGTGAGATACAACTTAAGCATTCACACAAAGAAAAAGACTAACAAATCGATCGAAAATACTCTAATAATTTCCAAGAAAAAATCCAACAAGAGAGAAGATTTGGCAAAGATCATAAATTCTATTAGGCTACTTCAAGAAGATTATTAGGAATTGACAGTCTCTCACATTCCCCACAATTTAAATGCAATTATGTAACTTGCACTCATCTCTCTCCTCATTGACTATCTTTTTAAGTCCCTATTTTGGAACTTCATATCATATGGCATCTACTCATATTTGCGGAACATCCTTGTTATAAGACTAAATTAAAAGACAAGTTAAAGAGAGGACACGTATAAACTATAGAAAATGATAATGAAAATATAAAGTCAAATAAATCAATAGTTTGAATTTTACAATATTACAAATTATATATTTTATTCTACAAAATATAATAAGAGATACTATCTCAACAATCTCCATCTAGGATCGTATATGTTGAATTGTATTAGTTTATTAAAAAAAATTATCCCATTCCTCTTCTATTCTTTGTCCCTTAAAAGATACATTTGTTCCCAGAAGCACTCTACCAATACACACCTATCTGGAGTGTGTGTCTAGGCTTTTTTTCATGAACCCTCCATGTTTGAGCACTTCAACTTGTATAGTTTCATAAACTATATTGTCTCCACTTATAGTAGGAAGAATCACATCCTTAGAACCTTTGGTCTTCCATGCCATAGATTTGTACATTCTTTGAGGCACGCCTACTTGATGGTACTCTATGGTCGGTATTTTCATGTATTTCTTTTTCCAACGACTCAAAACTTTACATCTATGTATGTTAAATTTGTAGCCAAATTTCATCCCCACACCTAAGTGTCGTTGAGAGTTGATTATATGTATCATTATGCATGTTCATGATAAGCCTCCATTGTTGGTAGAACTCTTATCAACTACTTTTTTTGTTACAATTTCTTAAACCAATTGATATTCTCCATTGTACAGAGTATCCATAATGATTATTCACATTTAGGAGTAACTTGCATGAAACTATCATGCTTTGATATCTTGCAACCAATGGATTCAAGTTCCCTCTCAATATTATATAATGCTTCAGACTGAGGACATATTTGACCATCGCGGATGTGTACATGCTCAATCAAACATGTTTAATATAACTATTCCAATTTTGAGAACTTGGTAGAGTTTATCATTTGCCATCCAAATAGTTCCACGCACTTGTAGTAGAAAATTTGATCTAATTTATCTTTAGTTTGACATATGATGAATGTAGAACCTCCATAAATATCCAAACAAGAAAGTACTTGATTCTATAACATCAAGAACATATAAACTTCTTCCACTACTGAGTAAATTCCACTATTTCCCTCCTACTTTGACAATCTTTTGATATGTACCCTTCTCATCACATATATAGCAAAAACCTTTTCCCTGATCCTTCCATTTTCATCATGTCACCCTTGATTTTGTTTATGTCACATGTAATAGGTAAAGTTTGAACACATAAGGATGAAGATTAAAATTATTTCTTAAAATACTCCTCCTTCAACAAATTGTTGGGTTTTTGTGGAGAAAACATGCGCGGCGGAAGCGATAAATCCACGCAACCCGTAACATGATCTCGTCGATAACAGCGTATTCGGAAATAGGTTTGCGAGATATACCTTATCGCGGAGCAAGTCCGGCGATGTCCCGCTGCACGACGGTGCAACGCTGCTTGTCAAACACGGACGGATCTTCTCTCCCGTTCGTTGTCGCAAGTTGATCCGGCGATGCTCCTTTGCGGCAGTGACGTACGTTGCTCGCAGCACGTACAGGTGGTCGTTGACGTCCTCCGAACGCAGGCGTCAAGGCGTCTGCGTCTCTACTTCGTCCACGCGGATGGACGAAACTCCACATCGCGCTTCTCAAGCCGGCGGGAAGGAGCGTGTCTCTGCGGTAGCGTGCTAGCGGTGTGTTGCTCTCCTTTCTCTCCTAAGGACGGCGACGGCTAGGTTTACGTACGTGAGCGTAACCTAAAAGTGTCTCTCTATATCTTATATAGATATCAGCCGTCTATCCTCCTTTAAATAGGATAAGAAGAGAAGTAGGGTTTTCTAAACCCATCGGTAAACAGAAACGTTGTGTTAATTAAAACGCTCGTGGATTAATTAGAATATTTCGAAATTCATTAATTAACCAAATAATCGCATTAATTGATTAATTAATATCCGACTCCATGCAATCGCTTGGGATGGCTCTACAGGCATACATATACCAACAGACTCCCACTTGCACTTAGAGCCAGTCACTCCAATATTATTCTAATCGATTACATAAACATTTTAGTAATCAATGCGATTCGAAGCAATTTCAATCAAATCCACAATTATACTCCTATTCCAACACATCCTGTGCGTGTGACCCGGTAGGCTCCAAATTACATTGGCAGTGATATCCATAATCATATTATGATTTCACAAGCAATGATTGGTATCTAGCAAGACTTCATTGCTACCCAAGTAATTGGAGAAGTTGGAGAACAACTTGACCTATCATTCATGACTGGTGTTATAGTGATTGTATAGTTCCTTTGTCGCTGATATCCAGATTGAACTCAAGTCATGGAATTGTTATCCTCTTCAATGTTCAATCCATGTTCCTTGAACTAGAGCAGACTGTCTGAGATATATGTAAGCTCAATATCACATATTGACTCACATCAGCATGGCCATGCATTTCTCAGTCTCGCTTATCAAGTGGCCGAAATATCAAACTCCCGTAGGAAGGACAAATTCCATCTACATCACTCACAGTCATCCGCATGTGTCACAGTGCACCCAAGCACCATCTTTATAGCAATCCTTATTCAGGACCACAGTGGATGATGTCAAAGTACACCGAACGACATGTGATAAGTGTAGTGACTTCAGGTCTAAGAACCACAATCACCACCATCATTATGAGATGTGACTCTAACTACCAATCATGGTATCCATGTGTCACTCTCAAGGTGGGTCTATCCGATACACTGTTCTCTAACAAGTATCTATGTATTTGGTTTGATATCTCCATATCATGGATAATGAGATTCTTCCATCAACCAACATACATTCTAATCTTATGTGTTATTGATGTCTATGGATATTTCCACAATAACAACCGATTAGGGATAAAACAAGATTACATACTCTTAGCATACATATGATCTCACTGTTCAGGTCATCAACCCGAAGACATATGTCATTGAGTATATTATTCTATAGACATCTATAAGTCTTATGGTCATCTCACAATATAAAACACAAACATATAGATTGGAAACTTGCCTTTATTGATATGATCAATGTAGTATTACAAATCATTTACATAGTATCCCATTACAATCATCGAATGATAGTCTCTATGGGCATACATACCAACAGATTCCCACTTACACTTATACCCAATCACTCATGAATCTCAATCCAAGTGATCGAACATGTCCGTCATGTTTCTGCTGTGAAAGTACTTTTGTGAGCGGGTCAGCCACATTGCTTTCTGTAGGTACTCTGCAAATCTTCACATCTCCTCGTTGTACGATCTCTCGTATGAGATGGAACCGCTGTAGAATATGTTTGGAACGTTGGTGCGATCTTGGTTCTTTAGCTTGTGCAATTGCTCCATTGTTGTCGCAAAACAACTCAATTGCATCACCAACGCTTGGAACCACTCCAAGTTCAGAAATGAACTTCTTGATCCACACAGCTTCCTTTGCAGCATTAGATGCGGCAATATATTCGGCCTCTGTTGTAGAATCCGCAACCATCTCTTGCTTGGAACTCTTCCAGCTCACAGCTCCGTTATTCAGGCAAAACACAAATCCAGATTGCGATCTGTAGTCATCTTTGTCAGTTTGGAAGCTAGCATCGGTGTAACCCTTTACCACGAGCTCTTCCTCACCACCGTATACAAAGAATTGATCCTTAGTTCTTCTCAAGTACTTTAGGATGTTCTTTACGGCTGTCCAGTGACATTCACCTGGATCTGACTGATATCGGCTCGTCATGCTCAAAGCATACGACACATCAGGACGAGTACATAACATTGCGTACATGATAGATCCAATTGCTGATGCATATGGAATCTTACTCATGCGTGCTCATTCATCACATGAACTAGGACACTGGGCTTTAGAGATTGTAACCCCATGGGACATGGGCAAGTTACCTCTCTTAGAACCCTCCATGCTAAACCTCTTTAGCACCTTGTCAATGTATGTGCTCTGGCTTAGGCCTAGAAGCCTTCTAGATCTATCTCTATAGATCTTAATCCCAAGTATATAGGATGCTTCGCCTAAATCCTTCATAGAGAAAGTCTTCCCTAGCCAACCTTTTACTGTCTGAAGAGTAGGGATGTCATTTCCCATCAATAGTATGTCATCCACATACAATATGAGAAATATGACTGTGCTCCCACTAACCCTTTTGTAAACACAAGGTTCATCTTCATTTTGACTAAAGCCAAACTTTTTGACTACTTCATCAAAATGTAGATTCCAGCTCCGAGATGCTTGCTTCAATCCATAGATTGACCTTTGTAGCTTACAGACTTTATTAGCTTCCTTTGGATCGATAAAACCCTCAGGTTGTGTCATGTACACATCCTCGAGTAAATTCCCATTAAGGAATGCTGTTTTAACATCCATCTGCCAAATCTCATAGTCATGATAAGATGCAATGGCAAGCATGATCCTGATGGATTTAACCATGGCAACTGGTGAGAAGGTCTCGTCATAATCAACACCTTGAATTTGACGGAATCCTTTCGCAACCAATCTACCTTTATAGGTTTGAACATTTCCATCCATGTCAGTCTTCTTCTTGAAGACCCACTTGCACCCTATGGGTATTACCCCTTCGGGTGGATCCACCAAGGTCCATACCTTGTTGGTGTACATGGATTCCATCTCAGATCTCATGGCTTCGAGCCATTTCTCAGATTCTGGTCCCTTAGTAGCTTCTAGATAGGAAGTTGGCTCATCTGCTATGCCCAATTCGCCACTGTCTTGAGTCACGAGAAATCCAAATCTCTCAGGCTCAATTTGTGTCCTACTAGACCTACGAGGTTCCTGTGTTACATTTGGAACTTGAAATTCCACAACAACTTGTGAGTCCTCATGTTCCTTATGTACCTCCTCAGGTTCTCTGCTTTCTTGTTGGTCTCGAACTTCTTCGAACTCTACATTCCTCCCACTAATTCCTTTGGAAATAAATTCCTTTTCAAGAAATACAGCAGTCCTAGCAACAAACACTTTGTTGTCAGTTGGTGTGTAGAAGTAGTATCCCCGAGTTTCCTTGGGGTATCCAACAAAATAACATTTTTCCGATTTGGATCCAAGCTTTTCAGGAAATTGTTTCCTAACATAAGCTTCACATCCCCAAATCTTTAACATAGACAAATTGGGACGATTCCCATTCCATATCTCATATGGTGTCTTTTGAACCGATTTGGAAGGTACACGGTTAAGTGTAAACGCTGCAGTTTCTAGAGCATATCCCCAGAATGATATTGGAAGTTCGGATGAACTCATCATTGATCGTACCATGTCTAATAATGTACGATTCCTTCTTTCTGACACACCATTATGTTGTGGTGTACCAGGTGGAGTCCATTGTGATACAATACCACAGTCTCTCAGAAGGTCCTCAAACTCTTGGCTTAAGTATTCGCCACCTCGATCTGAACGGAGTGCTTTAATACTCTTACCAAGTTGCTTCTCTACTTCATTCATGAAAGTCTTGAACATTTCAAGAGTTTCTGACTTGTGTTTCATAAGATATACATAGCCATACCTACTGAGGTCATCAGTGAAGGTAATGAAGTATTGATAGCCTCCTCTAGCATTTGATCTAAAAGGTCCACATACATCAGTATGTATGAGCCCTAGCAGATCACTGGCTCTCTCACTGTGTCCAGTGAAAGGAGTTTTGGTCATCTTCCCTAATAAACATGCCTCACATGTCTCTAATGATTCAAAATCAAAAGAGTCTAGATAACCATCCTTATGGAGTCTAAATATGCGCTTCTCATTTATGTGCCCAAGACGACAATGCCATAAGAATGTTTTGTTTGAGTTGTCAAGTTTTAACCTTTTAGTATTTACGTTATATATGCTAGTCTCAAGTTCTAACAAGTAGATACCATAAGACATAGGGGCATTGCCATAAAAGATCTCATCTTTAGATATAGAAATAATTCCATTCTTAATGTGAAATTCAAATCCACTCTTGTCCATACAAGATATAGAAATAATATTTCTATTAATGGCAGGTACATAATAGTAATTCTCTAATTCTATTACAAGGCCCGTAGGCAAAGATAAACTAATAACTCCAACTGCGGTGGCAGCAACTCTTGCTCCATTAGCAACCCGCAGCTCGACTTGGCCCTTTCGTAAAGGCTTACTTCTTATCAGATCCTGCATATTAGAACATATGTGAGATCCACATCCAGTATCCAGTACCCATGATGAAGAAGTATTTAAGTTTATCTCAATAATGTATATACCTGAAGTGGATATCTCTATCCCCTGCTTCTTCTTCCTCAATTCCTCCAGGTAGAGAGGACAGTTTCTTTTCCAATGTCCAGGTTGGTGACAATGGTGACAACTACCTTCTTTGGAGATCCCACCTTTAGCTTTGAGCGCGGATGACTTTGGCTTCTGCCCGGCCTTAGAACTTTTCTTAGCCTTGCCTTTGCCTTTTGACTTTCCCTTTGTCTTGCTGATCATCATCACAGACTTGGGCTTGTCTTTCTTCATCTGTGCTTCAGCTGTCCTCAACATTCCCAACAATTCTGACAACGGCTTGTCAAAATTATTCATGTTGTAGTTCATGACAAAATGATTATATGATTCAGGCAACGATTGTAGAATCACATCAGTGGCCAACTCTTGACCTAGGGGAAATCCCAGCTTGGATAGGCTTTCCACGTACCCAATCAAGGTGAGTATATGGGTGCCCACTGGGTCTCCCTCTTTCATCTTGCTTTTGAACAACGCCTTTGAGACATCATATCTCTCCTGTCTTGCTTGATGTTGATACATGTTCTTGAGATGTGTTACCATCTCCATGACATTCATGTTCTCATGTTTCTCTTGCAACTCATAGTTCATTGAGCACAACATTAGGCACTTGACATCCATGACATCATCAAGGTGCTTCTTGTAAGCATCCTTTTCAGCCTTGGGCGCATTTACGGCGGGCTCCTCTGGCTCTGGTGTTTCAAGGACATAGAGCTTACGCTCATGTGTGAGAACAATTCTCAACGTCCTAAACCAGTTTTGAAAGTTGGTTCCGGTAAGTTTGTCCTTCTCAAGGACCGATCGCAACGAGAACGTGTGAGTGTTGTTTGCCATTTGATTGCTACAAAAGAAAAAATTTGCATTTAGTCCAAAACATTTTGACTTGTAAAGATTTGATAAACGAGATTAATTAGGCCTTTAATTAATTACGCTCCCACTATTTTATTCAAATTGATAGCCCTCACTATCAACTCAGAAGATTGCAACGCACAACCTTCTAGTGAGCCAAGACCCAAAATAATTGGATCAATGCCCAGCCAACGCTGGCGTCAAAGACCAAATACTAAGGTAGGCAACTTTTGCCAATTGCATCATATGCAACTCTTGGATAGATGATCATGCACAACTCCTTGCCATGATGCATCTGTGTGCCTCTAGGTACTTGATCCTATCAAGGTTCCCTAGTTAAGTCCAACCCATAAGCCAAAACGATGAGTGTGCACCATGCGGAGGCACACCCACACACCCACCATCACACTTCCACGAGATAGACAGTGTACCACGCGGATGCGTGCCCACACATAGTCGATCAAGCTTTTCATGTGTGTTGCTTTATGGAAGGCAATTAAAACTTAATATTATTAATTGAGGGATTTAATTTATACATATATATATATCCAAACACCACATACTTATAGTACGTATCATATACTACTATATCCACAACCACAAACGATAGACATGCAATCACAAATACATCGGTTATGGCCATACTATTGTAATCCTTTGGAGCAACAAAGGATTACGGTCCACCTATGGTCTTATGCATCTCATGCAACACCTATGAAAACAAGCTGTAAGCCTGTAATGATCAACATTACAATGAACAACTTCATGGATGCTTCGTGAGGTTGGACCTTCAAGTTGCTTCTTGGAATGGGATCTTCTTGTTGCTTCTCCTTGGACGCTCTGTGGAGTTGGATCTTCAGGTTGCTTCTTGGAATTAGATCTTCATGGTGCTTCTCCATGGACACTCCTTGGAGTTGGATCTTCAAGTGGCCTCCTTACATCAAGTTTACAAAGACTAAAACTAATCCTATCTCTATTACATCATATGAGTACAAATATAAAAGGAAAGAATTAATTACACTTTGAAATAAGAGACGAGGCTCGGCATGCAAGCCGAATACTTTATACAAAGGATCCATATGTAACCATTATACATCCATAGAATTCACAAAAAAAACATATCCACAAGATCGACATCCACATTCATTCACAGCATTCACAAAAGGGGATACTAGGCCATAACCGTGCATTCACTCACCACATAAAACAGATTTTGAAGGCGACATGTATGCTATCATAGGTATATCTACATATACGTATATACATATTAAAATTGCAGTACTTTTAATACGGGACATTCCCCATTAAATGAATTTTGACTCCCACGCAGATAATGCGGGGTACACAGGGTCAGCGGGCGGGGGTCGAGGGGAGGCCGCTCCTCGTGGGGTCTCAGGGGCAGAGCCCCTGAAAGGTCTACGGAATTTTACTTCCGTGCACTTAGGAAAATTACTATTTTCCATAGTCGACCCCGTCCAAAACGTCAAAAAACAATAGCCTACGGTGTATGTGGAATTAGGTTTAGATTTACACATTAACAGGTTTAATTCGCATCGTATGCAACATAAAACAATATATAGTGATTCGATCATATCGAAACGAATCCAATTACACCGTAGATCAACCTGGCTCTGATACCACTGTTGGGTTTTTGTGGAGAAAACATGCGCGGCAGAAGCGATAAATCCACGCAACCCGTAACAGGATCTCGTCAATAACAGCGTATTCGGAAATAGGTTTGCGGGATATACCTTATCGCGGAGCAAGTCCGGCGATGTCCCGCTGCACGACGGTGCAACGCTGCTTGTCAAACACGGATGGATCTTCTCTCCCGTTCGCTGTCGCAGGTTGATCCAGCGATGCTCCTTTGCGGCAGTGACGTACGTTGCTCGCAGCACGTACAGGTGGTCGTTGACGTCCTCCGAACGCAGGCGTCAAGGCGTCTGCGTCTCTACTTCGTCCACGCGGATGGACAGAACTCCACGTCGTGCTTCTCAAGCCGGCGGGAAGGAGCGTGTCTCTGCGGCGGCGTGCTAGCGGCGCGTTGCTCTCCTTTCTCTCCTAAGGACGGCGACGGCTAGGTTTACGTATGTGAGCGTAACCTAAAAGCGTCTTTCTATATCTTATATAGATATCGGCCGTCTATCCTCCTTTAAATAGGTTAAGAAGAGAAGTAGGGTTTCCTAAACCCATCGGTAAACAGAAACGTTGCGTTAATTAAAATGCTCGTAGATTAATTAGAATATTTCGGAATTCATTAATTAACCAAATAATCACATTAATTGATTAATTAATATCTGACTCCATGCAATCGCTTGGGATGGCTCTACGGGCATACATATACCAACACAAATATGAGACCATATCAATGAAATTGAGTGTAATTTTTCCATTGGGAATATACATAACCAAATGCTTCGACAATGGTGTTAGATATGGAACTAAAAGTACAACCGTAATGGTCTCCATGCCGATGAATTATGTGGAAAGCATGTTGAATATGTTGAGATGGTTGACAAACCTTGTTCCCTATTCCATTTGTATCTTGTCAAATTACATCTGGAAACAAATATTGTAGTCAACAAACAATGATTGTGATGAAGTGAAATTTTGCATGAATTTTTGTAGTCACTCTTTTACCCCTCACATATCATGTTTTCTTACACTTCATTATTCTCATGATCAAGAATCTCATGTAACCCAATGTGATCAAAATAGGGTCTCAAACATTGAAACACACCTATATACATGATACCCTAACTTGATTTCATAGTTTTCACTAACTTTTCTCAAATATACATTTGGAATTTTAAAAATTATTTCAAATCTTTTCCATGTATTCATATACTTCCAACCAAGATATGACACAATTTTGAGCTAAATTAGATCTACCTATGATTTAATGTGAATTATCAAAGTCATCCTTAAAAATTAATTCCCACCTTTTCCCTTTTTTCTCAGTCATAAATCTCGATCCTTGCATCTAGTCATTATGGTCATTCCCTACAATTGAGGACATGGTGTATCGACATCATGGAATGCTTCTCAACCCCATACTCTCTTCCATTGAATCATAATACAAAGGCATTGCAAAGGGACTCGAGTTCAAATCTCAGCTGCCACCTTGATTTACCACCCTCCTCGACGTTCAGCCTCCATCATGGGCGTGGGAGACGGGGGATAAATATTTCTCTCTTAATCTCATAATACAAAGGCACTGCAAATGTCTTCCTCCCTGTGGCCATTTTTAGAAGGTTGGAATAATGTCCCACATTCTCTTCTCTCAATTTCTATTGTCACATTTTCTCACCGAGTGAAAATCTTTCCTTTCTCTTCCCCTCTTAAAACTGGCATAGATATACATAAATTTGACCATTTTTCATTCCTTATCCATCAAGTTTATCTTTACTTTGTTTTTCCTAATCTCTATGCATAAGAAACACATCCTAGAAATCCTAGAAACTCACCTCCTCATGCTATATAAACACATTGTATAAACTTAAAATATAATCATAATACCCACTAGACACCCAGTGAGATCTCTTGTACCATGTTCCTACACCTTAAGTTCGCTTTGAAGAGAGTGTGATCATGCTACAACCTATCTATCTTATAGGTTATAATAATGGAAGGGATAAACTCCTAGTCATTAATTCATAGTAGGTCCTTGATATAACAACATATAATGGTCATACAAGATCCCCATCAACTCTTTTCACTTTCTAACAATGAGCTTAGTGGGACAAGTACATGTTGTCATTCGATCTTTGGAGATCAATTGTTGACCGGATCAATGGTGGCTTGTGCCATGAAGTAGCTTGGCCACCTCCTGTAAACTAACTAGTGGTGGAAGTGTGATGATCCAGAAATTTAGGGATTCACTACCTAATATATTAATTGAGGACCATGGGTGTTGTGTAGACAATTAACCCCAAAGTGAGGATTTGGTTATACAATTATGGGTTAAATTCACCTAAAATAAGTGAAAAGAGATGCAAATGAGGATATGACACCTAATTGAGTACAATTATGATGAATATCATCTGTTGATATAATTGAGTACAATATGGTAAGACATCCACTGGGAAAATATGTGCATTCTAATGTCTGAGTAATGACCCATGCATCACATCATGATCATATTATGTTTGTGGATAATTGTTGGAAATCAATGTGAATTAAAGGTTGATTTGTGTAATCATGAAAGTGACCTCTTTTAGTAGTTTATTTAAGTGTAAATATAAATGTATATGGAATTCCCTGTGGTCAAGAGTTAGATTAAGTGTTGCTAATGTTATGTTAAGATTTCACGCCATCTTGACTAGCGATGTGGGAGTTATTATCCTTGAAAAATATGGAGAAATAAGGGATTTCTTTTAGACATTATAAGCAATTCACTGTTTTCTTAGGGCCTTTAGCATACATGTATGATACAACTGGCTCATAAGTAAGGATACATGGCACATGTTAGAAGAAGGGATAGTTTGCACCTAGATCTGAGACCAAACATCATCTTCCTCCATTTCTTATGGATGGTTGGTATCCATGAGATCAAGTTCCTAGTGTGATGTATATGATATACAGGGAGAGCGATCAGGAATCAAAGTGTTTATTAGATCCGCCAGGATAGGATCTCTCCAACAAGCCCCCTGTCTTGTGGGATACGTTGCAAATTGAGTGAGTTCATTCCTGACCTCCTCCTTCTCCTTTTGCCATCACTGCTCGCAATGAAAACCATCCTGGATGGTTGTTTTCAGAAGTGAGATGAGAGACATTAGACAATCGTAGTGTGATCTACATGAACCCTAGATTCCATCTTTGATGAAGAGGAAGATGTTGCCAGTCAGGAGATCATGGGTGTCTCCACTAAGTTTCAAAGATCTCTGTGAGCTTGTTGGCTATCTGTGATTCTCTAAGTGTGATTGATTTGAGGGAGAAGGTCACAAGTCCCTTTCCCCCTTGCTTCCTCCTTGCAGTGATGGGGGACAACCAACTAACCTAATGGGGACCTCAACACTGTCCAAGGAGACAAGGCACTGACGTGCTTCCTAGAGATTCATTGAAGTTTAATTTACCCCTTTTCTTTCAAGAACATTACTAAATCTCACAGCGTTCCTCACCATTATGCCATACCACAGTGGCACTAGAGAGAGTAGCTCTCTGAGCAGGAGATCCAACCCCACCCTTGAGAATTTGAGTTGCCCTGAAGATATCCCAGTCTAGGATGGATCTTCTACCCTAAAATCTCACATAGAAGCTAGAGTAGCCAAAGCTAGCAATCGTGATGGCTCGTAGGTGTAGCGTCTGCAAAGGACGGCCATAAAGAAGACAATGCATCACGCCTCAAGTCACAAAAAGAGTCATGCAAGAGGAGAGATAGGATGGTGTCTGGTCCAGAAACTGAATGAACCTGCTGGCCCAGGATAGTGAAACTACTGAGCCATACCCCACCCTGGTGGACATTATGGGCCAACCAAATGCTGCCACCTCAGGAAGTGGGACCCGCAACAAAAGGTAATTTTCATTTAAATCTTACAAATTTTTTAAAACTTCAAAAATGCCTAATAAATAGCTCCCTTATCCTATAAATTTCCCAAAAATACCCACTGAACCTAAAAAATACTCTCTTTCTTATAAAACCTATAGATCAGACTTTTGAAAAACTGATTTGATGATATTTAATTCAGATCATAATGCCTCTTTTACGGTACATCAAATGAAATAAATAATAACACATTGAGAAAATTCCTCAGAAGATTGTGGTAAATCTCTAATGAGGATGTAACCCCATTTTTGAACTCCAATTCTAGTTTTATTGATCTACATTAGGTCTTTTCTCATTAATGCCTAAACTTCATGTTTAACCTCATATTAATCATAGAAAATATTGCAAACATCAGAAAATTATGAAAATTGAACTAGACCCTAATAATGACCTCTAGATCAGAACAAAAATATCATAGATTAGTTAAGGTCAATTTTAACCTAGGTTTGGATAAACCCTAGTTTGGACCAAAGATACCTATAAATTGATGAAGAATTATTGATGATGATTAATTGCTATCAATCAGGTGATTACCAGAGATGCAAATGGTCCAAAGTATAAATAAGAATCTCTGAACTTAGGTACATGGGTTTTATTGAAGTATATGACTATGGTTTTTTTGCTTGCAATCATGACATGTATGTATTCTCTCTTCTATTTGAAAATATTGGATGTAGTATTACTACTTGGTGATTTGTCACTTGAAACATAAATTAAGAGTAGATGTTTTGCAATTATTTAAGGTGTTCATTGTCCCCCTTATGAGGGAATGGATTAATGTTGACTAGTACACCTCCCTAGAGCACACAGTATACTGGGAGTTTTCCAGAGTACTTGGTACACAAGATAGGGCCCAACATATATGTTTGGTACTAGTCCACCTTGAGATTGTAACTCATCTAGAAAAATGCTTAAAATTGTCGTATCTCACTTATTCAAGAACTATTTTTTATGATCTTCCTTCTTTATTTTTGCAATTTTTTTCAAATTATGAAAACCATAAATATATGAATCTTTCTACCCATGTACACAACACATTGTGTTGATTCGTTATTTCACATATGTTTTAGGTGCAGAGCTAGCATGGGAGAAAGAATAGGAATTGAAAAAGTTGTACAAGTTGTAACTATTGTGTAGATCATGATTAGTGTACATGTTCATAGACTTCTAAATCTTCTTTAAATATGTAATTGAAATTCATGTAGTAATAAATCATTTTGTAAAATGTACATGTTGAATGTTGAGAAATGTTTTGGTGTATGCATTATGTTTGAATGTTCATGTATGCATAAAATGGTTCTGCATTGCACTCTGATACAATTTCTAACATTTTTGGATTTGCACTCTCGGGCCTTCTAAGTCCCGATATGGTAGAATCTGGGGACGTTATAGTTGGTATCAGAGCATGAACAATAGTTACACCTGAAAATTTCTCGCAATGAAACATAAAACTGAACTTCACCTTTCATTTTAAACCCTGGAAACTTAGTAAATTGTTTTATAAGAATAAGGTTTGCTTAGCCTCTAAGTTAGAACCTAGATGTTCGAGAACTAGGTTTAGACAAGTGTGTAAAACCCTTTCCATGTAGAACTCATATGTATTGGGTAGCTACACTAGACTACACCTCGTTCTCATCATTTCACTAGGTGACATGGAACTAGACTATCTACTATGTGTGGGACACTTGGTTTTGTTGTTTTGATTTCATTTCCAAATCGGCTCGAGCCTCGACAGTTTTCCCTGATGCCTGCCTTCTCAGAGAAAAACTATATAATATTTTATAATATATATGTAAATACAAAAATGTGTCCCTCCCACAGGAGAATAGAAGGTGTTCATGCAACCTAAGTGAAATGGAGTGACATCAGTCTAGAAGAGAGAGTAGTCTAGATTAGATGTCTAGAGCCTTATTAAGATATGTGATACATAGAGTAAATGATAGAATGATAGACGATATAAGAAAGGATGATCTTAAAATAAATTTCATTTATAAAGTATAAGTTATTAATGAATATCTAAATTTTATGTGAGGTATGAATCTAATTTTGGATAATCTAAGACAACTCTAGGTGATGAAATTGCATTCCCTTTTCTTACTTAAGATGAGCTACGATAAGGTTGAATATGCATGAACCTCAAGCTCTTTTACAAATGGGGATCTTTAGTGTTAGGACAAGATACATGGTGAACTCCAAAGAAAATGAGACCTAAAAGGAGAGGGTCATAGGACCTACCAACCAATATATGAAAAATATGAGATATATGTGAAATGGTGTGTCCTAAGCTGGGTTACTCCTTAGTAGATGAGTTTTGAGTCCTTTTGCTCGATTCAATTCTACATGTGAGAGTTGGGTAAGAAAATTATGGATAGGTGACTCATAATGATGAAGTCAATAATTTCGATTGAGTTAGGTTCTGACTGGAGTAACAGATGTTTGTGAATCTCATCATTAGCTGTAAGTGAAATGATATATGAACTATGATTATGAGACTAAAAATGTCTTGTGTATAAGATACTCATAAATGTTTTTCCTTCCACTTCTCTTCCTTAATATATGATACTAGTAACCTCACTTGAGCTATTTGGATGATTTATATATGAGGAGGCACTTGTATAAGCTTGACCTATTATGTATTCCCTTCCTGTATCATACATGTAATATCCAAGTTTAAAATCATGATAAGATTGGCTTACTATAGTGTCTTTCCCTTTATATCATGCATGAAAGATAAAAGTTTCAAATCATGAGCTAAAAAAATTCTTTAGATCATAGCTTACATGACCACAAAATATAGTGTTTAACCTCAATCTTTCTCAATCTATGCTTCTAAGTTTGAGGATAACTCTCACGTAATAGGGTGAAACCCTAATACGTAAATATGAAAAATTAATCCCATCTCTAATGATGAAATCCTAGAATGATGTTGATCTTAAATAATAATTATGATGTTGAGTGTGAAAATTTTGTTAATAAATTACATGAAATCTTGATCTCACCTTACCTAGGTGAGTGGAATGAAAGATGAAACCTAGAAAAATACCTTATCAACTTCATATGTATGAATAAAACCATAATCCTTAGAGAGTTAGGATATGCAAACCCTAACATGAAAGGATGTCATATTATGACTAAGACATTAAATGAAAGTTCAATCCATATAGGGTGGGGTGGGTACCCCCTAGATGCTACAAAAACTAAGATGACAACATAGGGTACATCCAACACTATGCTAGACTTAGCACCAGAAGTGGCATACTAGTTGTAGAAAAAACTACTTTATATCACTTAGAATATAAGTTTAGTTGAATTTCAAGGAGAAAATTCCATTTATGGTGGGGTGAATGTGATGACCCAGAATTTTAGGGATTCAATACCCAATATATTATTTGAGGACCATGGGTGTTCTGTAGATGGTTTACCCCAAAGTGAGGATTTGGTTATATAATTATGGGTTAAATTCGCCTTAAATAAGTGAATAGAGATGCAAATGAGGATATGACATGTATCTGAGAACAATCATGATTAATATCATATGTTGATATAATTGAGTACAATATGGTAGGACATTTACTGGTGAAATATGAGCATTCTAATGTCTGAGTAATGACACATACATCACATCACAATAATATTAGGTTTATTGAGATTTGTTGGAAATTAATGATTATTAAAGGTTGATTTTTGTAATCATGAAATTGACCTCTTTGAGTAGTTCATTTAAGAGGCCATATAAATGTATATGTAATTCCTTGTGGTCAAGAGTTAGATTAAGTGTTGCGAATATTATTCTAATATTTCATGCCATCTTGAATTACAATGTGGGAGTTATTATCCTTCAAAAATATGGAGAAATAATGGATTTAATTTAGACATTATAAGCAATCCATAGATTTCTTAGGGCCTTTAGCTTACAGGCATGAAGCAACAGTCCCATAAGTAAGGATACATGGTACATGTTAGCAGAAGGGATAGGTTGCACCCATATCTAAGACCAACTATCATCACCTACCTTCGTTTCTTACGCATGAGCAGGGATCCATGAGACCAAGTCCGCGATGTCATGTATACAATATACAGGGAGAGAAATTGGGAACTGGAGTGTGTATTAGCTTCGTAAAGATAGGATATCCCCAAAAATCCCCCCATCTTGTGGGTTACATATGTGGATTAAGTGAGTTCATTTCTGACCTCCTCCTCCTCCATTTTCCGTTGCCTCTCACAATGAAAACCAGTCTAGATGGTAGTTTTTAGAAGTGAGATGAGAGACATTAGACAGCCCTATTGTGATCTACATGACCCCCAGATTCCATTTTTGATGAATAGGAAGATGTTTCTAGTTAGGAGATCATGGGCATCCCCATTGAGTTTCTAATATCTCTGTGAGTTCATTGGCCGTTTGCGATTCTCAGAGTGTGATCGATTTGAGTGAGAGCGTCAACAATCCCTTTCTGCCTTGCATCCTCCTTGTAGTGAAGGGGGAGACAACCATCTTACGTAACGGGTCCCTCAGCTCTTTCCAAGGAGACAAGGCACCGACGAGCTTCCTAGAGATTCATGAAAGTCGAATTTCCCTCTTTTCCGTTGAGGACACAGTTAAATCTCATAGGCTTCCTCACCGTTATACCATGACACGGCAGCGCTGGGAGTGAGTAGCTCTCCAAGCAGGAGATCCAACCCCTCCCTTGAGAATTTGAGTCACCCCAAAGATATCCCAGGCTAGGCCAGATCTTCTACCCTCAAATCACACCTAGAAGCTAGTGTAGCCAAAGCTAGCAGTTGTGATGGCTCGTAGGTGTAGCGTCTGTGGAGGATGGCCATGAAGAAGATGACACATCATGCTAGGAGTCATGAAACGAGTCACACGAGAGGAGAGATAGGGCGGGGTTTGGTCCAGAAACCAAATAAACTGGCTGGCCCAGGCTAGAGAAACTACTGAGCCACGCCCCACCCTGATGGCCAGTTTGGGTCAGCCAAATGCTGCCACCTCAGGTAGTGGAACCCACAACAAAAAACAGTTTTCATTTAAATCTTAGAAATTCTTTGAAACTTAGAAAATGCGTAATAAATAGCCCCCTTGTCCTATAACTTCTGCAAAAATACCCAAAGAATCAAAAAATACCCTCTTTCTTATAAATCCTCCAGATCAAACATTTGAAACACATATATCGATGACATTTTATTTAGATGATAATGACTCTTTTATGGTTCATCAAATGAAATAATTAGTAACCAGTTGAGATAATTCCTTAGAAAATTGTTGTAAATCCCTAATGAGGATGTAAACCCATTTTTAAATCTGATTCTACTTTTATTGATCTATATTAGGTCTTTTCTCATTAATTCCTAAACTACATGTTTAATCTCATATTAATCATTGAAAATATTGTAAACATCATAAAATCTTTAAAATTGAACCAAACCCTAATAATGACCTCTTGATCAGTACAAAAATACCATAATCCAGTTAAGGTCATTTTGAACCTAGGTTTGTCTAAACCCTATTTTGGACCTAAGATACCTATAAAATGATGAAGAATTATTGATGATGAATAATTGCTATTAATCAGGTGATGACTAGAGATGCAGATGGTCCAAAATATAAATAGAAATCTATGAACTCAAGTATGTGGGTTTTATTTAATTATATGACTGTGGTTTTCTTTCTTGCAATAATGATATGTATGTAAGCTATCTTGTTTTTGAAAATATTGAATGTAGTATTAGTATAAGTACTCGGTGATTTTTCACTTGAAAATAAATTAAGAGTATATGTTTTGTAGTTGTTTAAGGTTCTCATTATCGCCCTATGAGGGAATGGATTAATGTTGACTAGTACACCTCCATAGAGCACACATTGTACGAGGAGTTTTCCAGAGTACTTGGTACACAAGATAGGGCCCAACATATATGTTTGGTACTAGTCCACCTTGATAATGCAAGTCATCTAGAAAAATGATTAAAATTGGCATATTTTTCTTATTAAAGAACTATTTTCTATGATCGTCCTTATTTCTTTTTGCAACTCTTTTCAAATTATGAAAACCATAAATATATGTATCTTTATAGCCATGTACACAAGACATTGTGTTGATTTGTTTTTTCACATATGTTTTAGGTGTAGAGCTAGCATGGGAGAAAGAGAAAGAAGTGAGCAAGTTGTATAGGTTGTACCTATTGTGCAGATCATTATTAGCATACATGTTCATAGATTTGTAAATCTTCTTTCAATATGTAATTGAAGGTCATGTTGTAATAAGTCATCTTGTAAAATTTACATGTTGCGTGTTGAGAAATGTTATGGTGTATGCATTATATCTGAATGTCCTTGTATGTGTATAATGCTTTCTCATCTCTCTCTAATACAATTTCTAACTTTTTCAAATTTTCCCTCTCGGACCTTCTAAGTCCCGAGATGGTATATGGACATCTGACGTTACAGTAAGTCACTCCTAGTCATCAAATACTCCTATTGATCAGTCAAATGTCGATGGACAAATGACCATACTTGTGCCATGTCACACCACTGCAACCCTAACTCATTTGTGGAGGTGATGTGACTCATTTTTGTGATCCTTGTTGGACACCATGTCCCAAAGAGCACCAGATCCTATTTTTTATATTGTAAGTTGATTTATACCTCTATATAAATAAGTAATTTAAATATTCAAATGTTCTAAAAATGTTATAAATATATATGAATGTCCAATCATAGAAAAATAAATATATACAAATAATCAGATGAAATGAATGGAATCCAATAAAAATGGTCTTGGAACATAATTCTATAATTTGTCAAAATGTACCTTTTGTGCTCCCTCTTTAATGGATATTTGTTTGTTATTATGATAACTAATTTAGTGATGAAATTCCTAGAAATCATATATAATGATGTATCAAAACCTAGGTTTAAAAGTTCTATAACTGACAATAAAGATGATCCCTATTAAATGTTGGTGACTAATGTGATGTTTTAATTTGAATGAAGGAGTATAGGGTTATGAATCACATTTCCAATGTTAGGGTTGAAATGATACAAACCCTAAAAAAATCTTAACATGGTCCTTTTCAAACCTAAATTGTAGGACCCTTGATAGAAGCCTAAAATGTTTTTACAATAGTTGGTGACAATTTAATCGTTGATTATTGATTTGAGATTCATACTTGGAGTGATTTGATAGGAAATATTTTTCTTCTTCAAATATCTATATATATATATATATATATATATATATATATATATATATATATATATATATATATATATATATGGGTTATTATGAAGTTAACCACATTTAGGCTTCCTTATATTTCTAATTTTTTTAGTTTTCTTCATTCATACAACTGTATTCTTTACTTTACTTCTTATAATATAAAGATCTATGAATATCATTTGAGAAATTAAATGATAATTGAACCTGACAGTAGGATGTCATAAGGGTTCCTTTGGTAGGAAACCACTCATACCCAGTTAAATGATAATCACAACATAAGTGTCCATTTGCTGGGAAAGCACTACTTCACCAAGTGAGATATTTGAATTATTGATTGAAATATAAATTAGAATGAGAAAGCTAATTATTTAAAAAATCACCATTCTTTTATTTACATATATATTTTACTACCATCTATGTTGTTTTGGTTTCATAAACATACCAAAAATATAAATTTATTCGTTGTGTTTTTCAACACCTAAGGTGAAACTCAGACTACAAGAATGATGTAATGTTGTGGATGACTCACATAAACAAATGAAGAAGTCTAAAGCACCAAGAGGTTTAGATAGTGTTAATTTTGGTTCCTAGAGACCTTGGATTTCCTCCCATGTTTTATTTCTCACTTATGTACATCCCTTTAAGCTCAACTTTGTTAAATATTTTATCTTAACATTTGGGTCAAATTTTGTTTGATATTAGTTACTATTGTGTTGTTAGTTTTGAGGAAATAAATATTAACTACCATTTCCTCTTTAGTCCTAATTTAAGGGTATTATTAGAGTGGGGTTAGTTACATTTTGATATTAGAGCCAACTTTCCTAAAATAGGTTTAATAATTAATAAGTTCACAACACTTCAAATCCCTACTGGAATTGTTTGGATATTTTCCAAAGGTGATGGTGTCTACAATTGGGTAACAACTCGAGGGCTTACAATACTTTTTGTTGTACCACTCATTGGTTCATGAAGTCTCCTAGGCCATTGTTAACCCTACCTTGTGAAAGCCCTAGAATCTCCCCAAAATAACATCCCTTCTAGGCCATCTCATCTTAACTTTGTCTCTTCCTCAAACCCATCTATCCTAAACCCCTAACGACCCAATAGATACATTTGCCTAAATATGGACTCGATAATAAAGAACTCCTAAGGTATCCTCGCTCAAATAAAGCACATATTTTAACTTTAGAAATTAATGTGAAATATGTGCTATATAATGTAGGTATATCTTAAAAGGATTCACCGTAGAAACTTTTACAAACTGAGGGATAAGTTGAGATAGCCCAGTCAGTATATGGAGAACCTAAGTAGCATAGAGAAAGTGATAAACTAATGAAAAAAATAAATCCCTACACTTTGATAAATCCCATGATCCTAGGTAAACTAGTTTAATGAAGGAAAATGATACTTTAATATGTGAAAACCCTAACACAAAATATAAATTGAGGAAAGAGAAAAACCAATCAGAAGGAAGTTGATCCATTAGCCCTGGGAAAAAATATTGATTCTCGATAAACGGAAACAATAAAGGAAATTAGTATGCAAAACTTACAACTGTGTGAAGATAGTTGTGGTATTTATAATATTTCTACCCTGAGTCGGAAGGAGAAACCCATTAACCTTGTGTTTGTAAAACACTACATGAATAGTCCTCATGAATTGGGTCCTATTAGTAAAAAAATACCTTTATGATTCTTTGTATACCCTAGATGAAGGAAGTGATCAAAGTCACCTATATGATACAAATTTTGAGGCTAATATTAGAAAAATGTTACACTTAAATATAACCTATAAACCCAACATGAACATCCCGTATCAACCCTACCAAACAATGGCAAAATCATTTATACATATATGCACTAACCACAATGAAGATTAACCAAAAGGTAGTTTAATAAACATAGCCACATGGATAGTCCATGACAATCTAGGTTTATTAGTATGGAACTCTTCAAAAGTTATTATAACTTAAAAGAGAAAATAAAATTTCGTAGACCATATTTAAATGACCCTTAAGCCATTGGTTCTAACTATTAGACCTCACTGTTGTGATGACGTTGACGACTTGCACTATAGTAGGAATGTACCTTTGGGTTACAGAAGGAAAACTTCATGGGCAAATTAGGGTTGGACAATGAAGGAGAATTTGAAAGAATCCAATAATATTAAGGGTAAAACCATGGGTAAACATGCCATATTATGAATGATAAGGAAATAAGGAAGGCTAGAGAATACCAATGTACTAGAACTACATATTCCACAACATCACTGCATGGTAATATGATAAAATAATGTAATTAAACTTCACAAGGAGAACATCGCATGGAATCCACATTAAATTCCAAGGGACTTGGTAAAGGTAATCAAGATAAAGATGACATGTTTATTCCTAACTAGTATTGCCTATATGTTTTATAGATGGAAGTTTTTGCAATAACCCTATGATATTTGATAGTAATAGAATACATTTTGGCCATCATAGATGGTTTATGAATAATGTATGACTATAATCATAATGAATCAAGCTTGGGAAAGGCCAGACAAAGACAATAGTGAAATCAAAGCATGCGTTCTCACCCAAACTATCATGGATAGCATATGATGAAGACCTTTTATAATTGGATCCAATGAATATTCTAGCATGATGTAAACCTAGATAAGTTTGTCTAGCCCGGATTCCTTGAAAATAATGTCTACTATTATATTTGTATTCACACAAATATGTAAGATACAAGTAATATATCTCATGATGTACCATGTGAGGCTCATACCAACTATCAACGAGTTGTGTTATGAATGTTCTGGGTCATATCTATATGAGGGAAGGACCTCAGGAAGGAATAATAATCCAAATCCCATGGAGGTAGGATAAGTTCCTTAAGATCCAAACCTCCTATTTTTATTTAGAAATAGAGGATACCTATACTAGACTACTCCTAGAATGATGAGTTGAGTCACCTTGTTTTTTTCTATAATATTCGAGGTGGCTTTGGATATCCTAGAGGGACCTAACCCTATAAGAGGAAATGTATTATGATCTATTAATATGGAGGTAGTATTAGAGACATGCATGTCCCTTAAGGCTATTAGTAAAAATGTACATAAGCAAAGAAATAAATGTTTTGTTTAGATATTTTGAAAAAAAATGAAACGTTACCAGAGGTTGTGTGATGAAGTGCTAGTTTGTATCTCCATCTTGTGTCATTTTACATCTTATTCAGATTTTGACATTTAATTATGCATCTTTTTCTCAATATTTGGTATTATAGTCAAATGCACTAAAGGATGTTTTTTTGCATTGTTATATAGGTACAATGGAGACTAATTGATTACAGTAGGAGAGATAAAATATTATAAGGACTCTAACACACATCATGGATCCTAAGGTCCTAAAAGTAAAGATTGACCTACCCCAAGTATCAAAGTATCATATAAGTGAGAAGCATCCACTGGAGACATGGTTCAATAGCAAAGTGTCAACAAACCAAATAGAATGACTGTTGTACCAATAGAATGACCTTGTTCATCCAAGAAAGCACCCTCAAAATTCCAAGTTGTCTTTGGTTTTGATCATTACACTACCCCATAGCCATTCTCATAACAACATTTGTTCCACGTTTTCCCCAAAACGGTCATTCTAGTGATAAAATGATCATGGAACCAACCTCAGGACAACCTCCACCATCCACTAATTGTCCCTAAACTTATAACCCCCATGTTTGTTCTCACCAGCATGTTGATGGTACACAACTTCCCTTGGATGTGGTGGAGACACAATGGTTGTTCTACATCCAACCCTAATGCTTCCCAACACTATTTTTCATAAATTACCCCACGTAAATAATCTACACACACTCAAGCCTAGCAACCCTATCCCAACCCATGGACAAGATCCAACTCTTCTGGAGGATAAGGAATGAGAGTCACCTATCCTCTATGGGATATATCTCTTCTTATTCGCATTTCTTCTATTGTTCTCCTTTATCTCTATATGAATGATGCTCTTCAATCTTTGTTCGGTGCCAACTATGCTTGTTCATGGCTAGTTGAGGTCCTTCTTGGATATGTAACCCCCTTTCGGCATGTTTATGTACTTTTAACTTTAGAAAATTGTTGTACTTTGGATCTCGTATGGCATCTGTTCCATCTTCTCTTTTCGGTTATGATTGCTAGTTTGGTTGATCTCTTACTTGTTTGAACTTCTATTTCTACATAGATTGAGAGATTAGCTGTAGAAATGGATGATAGAGGTAGTTTGGATTGAATCTAAAAGAAGGATGTCCAAGGGACTATTTCCTAACATCTCTTAATGTTTGATACCCAAGAGGGTATCTAGGATATCAGGGGGTGTTGGTCCAAAATTATAACGACAGTCGCCAAACCGATAGACAAATCATTACTAATTAAGCAGAATTTAAAACATTACCAGCGGATTAACAAAAATCACTAAAAATTAAAACCATTTTGCAAAGAGATCCATTTCTAGGAAAACTCTTTAAGGCAGAACCAAAACTTTATATACATCATTGTTCACATTGTACATACACTTTACCATCTCTTCTCAAGGATAACATATAACAGTTGCTTTGTCAAAAAAAAATATAATGAAGCAACATAACACCTCGAGGCTTACAAGACAAAACCTCAGATCGTTCATGAAACCATAATGAACCAACTCCAAGGACCTGAGAGTACAGAGACGACACATAGGAATTCTATCTACAAGATATAACAGACTGTACACTCAACCTGAGTTGTCACTGCTGTCCCTGCCACTGTTGTTCTTTTTCTGCAGAAAGGTCTTCACCTCCTCGTGCACGTCCACCTAAAAATGTTGGATCCCATGGGGGTGAGACAATTGGAAATTGCCCCAGCGAGAGATATAACTCTCCGCCAACAATGTTTTTATCATAGTTAAATAGTATTAAACTGAGCAGAGGATAAGCAGTTTAGAACATTCTCATGTTTTAAAGCATTGCCACTATCTATGATAGAACAGTAAATCATCTATTCACTTTATAAGGAATATGAAGAAACACGTATATCATTTACTCATCATACTATCTCAAGCTTATCCTGTGATGCTCATTATCAGGATATGTCATCCATGAATCATTCTCATTTCTATCTGTTGGCCTCAGCCAATCTGCTAACCATATCTTGAATTGTACCAGTTATGTGAGTATACATCATCATATCCTGTCCAAGCATTGGACTATGCCAAACATATGCAACCATTCTAGGCATTGGACTATGCCAATCCTTTGCAAACAACCAGGTGTTGGATATTACCAACCCTGTGAACAGCCTGGTATTGGACTCTACCAATCCAGTGATTAACAGCCAGGTATTGGGGTTATTACCAATCATGTGAACAACCTGGTATTGGACTCTACCAATCTAGTGATTACACAGGTAGGTATTGGGGTTATTACCAATCCTGTGAACAGCCTGGTATTGGACTCTACCAATCCAGTGATTACACAGCCAGGTATTGGGGTTATTACCAATCCTGTGAACAGCCTGGTATTGGACTCTACCAATCCAGTGATTATAGGCTTTATGCCTCTGCTAGGTATTGGGTTATTACCAATCTTGTGATTATAGGCTTCATGCCTCTGCCAGGTATTGGGTTATTACCAATCCTATGATTATAGGCTTTACGCCTCTGCCAGGTATTGGGTTATTACCAATCCTGTGATTATAGGCTTTACGCCTCTGCCAGGTATTGGGTTATTACCAATCCTGATTACACAGCCAGGCAGTGGACTCTAACCACTCCTGATTATACATTCGTTATGGGATATCAATCCCTTAAATTCATCATTGGTTATCACATCCTTTTACTAGGCATTATACCCTAGGGCAAGCCATCATATAAATTCACATTCTTTAAGTACTACAAGTGTTCCTCTTTTATCCTTTAAGCATATTCAAAACACTATAGCCCTTATTTGCCTATAAGCATAAAACATGTATGATCAAGATTTCATTATTATTATAACCATTTATTATTGTTATGAAGTTATTGGTTTCCATTTCTCTTAGTTTATTTTGCACATTACCATTCCTTACACGAGAGTTTTATAAACATCTCGCTACCTCTCATCAGACAACAATTATTCACATGGCTTACCAGGCCCATTAAACATCTTGTCACCTCTCACTAGGCAACAACTATCCACATGGCTCACAAGGCCATTAAACATCTTGTCACCTCTCACTAGGAAACAATTATTAGGGTTAGGGTTTCCCTTTATAGCCGAATAGGGTTTCAAGTTCATATTTTTAATCCAAACCCTAATTCATTGCTCCATACATCTAGGAGCATACATTAACATCATAAGTATTCAATCATACTTATTTATTCTCATTATTTATCATTAAATGAATCCTCAACACAAGGTATGAGTTCCTTTCTCATCCTTATCAGGGTATGATTATATCATACTTTATTAACTTGGCTTAACCCTTTCTCAAGGTATGATAGCCTACACTTATCAAAGTGCATTAATCACATTCCATCTCAATGTAACAATTTACATGACACACTTCATGTGTTACTCATCCAAGTATATTGGATTTAAGGTGCATCAAGGTACATCAACCTTGAAGTGTTGGATGTGATATCTATCATGTCTTGATGTATCACTTCCCTCATTACTTTTAACATACTTAAGTTCATCAACTTATCTTGTATTAGGGTATGTCCCATCCTAATACTTTATGCACTAGCTTATCACATTTATCATGTAATGTATTGGTCATAAGTTACACAATTGAATTATTCAACCATCACTAATGATATGAACTCATCTCGGGTTAAGGCATTATTGATATAGGATTAACCATTACCAACCACTCTAGGTGTTTCACCTATCAAGGTATTATCCACACCATTACTTGGTGTTACACTCATTACTCCTAAGAGTGTCTTTCCCTTACCTTTACAAGGTGTATAGGGTTAAATCATATGCATATGTTCACCATATTGGGTTGTAGGTGTATAGATACCACTGTATCGGGTTGGAGGTGTATGAACACTCACCATATCGGGTTAGGATTTGCACTTGTCTCCATATCGGGCATGAAATACCTTTTTGACCTCATATTGGGCACAAGGTATGTGTTTCCCATGATACTTATGGGGTATCAACCCATCACCATGTCGGGCTAGAATTACTTTCAATCACCCTATCGGCTAGTCACCATCTAGGGTTAGCCATGACGGGTTAGGGTTACCATATTGTTTAGGGTTATGTATCGTGCAACCCTGTCGTGCAACCATATCATACAAGGTCATGTAGGCCTCATGATACTAAGTATCAATGGTGTATCATATGATCATATCATGTAATAACACTTGTTACTTTTCACTTATATCGGGTTACCCAATTTAGGGTTTCTTGTCAACTTACAAGTATAAAATTGACCTTGTATCATGCATGGAGTCTACAATAGACTTCCTATCATGCAAGAGGTGTATACTACACCCCCATATCGTTCAATAAGGTTTAAAAACCTATTCATATCATTTTAGTGAAATAGGTGCATCATCATATCGGGTTAGAGGTGCTTGCTTATGTACATGCACCCAATATCACTTTTATAAGGTGATATCACAATCTTCAAGCTCTAGACCTTTATTCTAACTATTATATTTCATGTAAAAAGGTCTAAGAAACTACTAGAACTCATAATCTCATCAACTATTTCAGGAAATTTTGGAATTAAAAGTATTTCACTAATTATAGCAATTTAGGTGAAGAATAATAGCATGGTTGAGTTCAAGTTATATAACCCGCCTTAAGAACGACTTCAAATCTCCAAGCTCCAAAGCTCCACGTTCCTAAGGTTGAATATGGACTTCAAAACTCCTCTATATGCAAATAATCACCATGAATAAGCAATTGGTGAAGAAGAAAAGAAAGGAAGATCAAAACCCTAAATTCATGCTTCAATCCAATGTTGAAGATGATCATTGCCTCACCTTAGGGTTAAGTTTTGAGTTCCTTAGCTCCTTGGCCGACACCCCACCACTCTTGGGCGATATGGACTTCCTCTTGGCTGACACAATCTTGCTTGTGGCCGATACCCCCTCACTTGTGGCCACAATCACTTCAATTGGCCGATATCAACTTGCTATGGACAATATCAACATGGTGTGGCCGATACACTTGCTATGGATGATACCCAAGGCCTATGCACGATACCCTTGTGCCCTTGCACGATATGACAACCCTCTTGCACGATATGGCACTCACTTGCACGATATGGCACTCACTTGCACGATATGGCACTCAACTCTTCACCCTATTGGCCGATATCACCTTATATGGCCAATTTCACCTACTTGATATGCTTTTTCTATGGGAAATATCCAACGAACTATGCACGATATGCTTGCTCTCCTGCACGATACAAGAGCCCCATGCACGATACCATAAGGTAGGAGGGTGGTAAGGGTCGAAAAATTCCATTAAGGGGTCAAACTAGGGGTATATATACTTGCTGATCATGAAGAAAGGCAAAAATGAGGTCTCAACATTTTGAGCTAGTAGGTGCCACGTGTCATGCATGGGTGACACGTGTCCATGCATGCACCATCATTTATCTTGTCTTTCAAAACAGTTGAGGATCATCTAGAGATGCAATTTCGTCCATTACTTATCCATTTGGATAAGTTATCTAGGTTTAATCACTATTTCATGTCAAGCCGATACACTTTTTCTAAGGAAACTTGTTGGCCGACACACCTCACCTCCTTGAGGTGCTTTGAACGATATGTACTTTACCAAGTGTCCACAAAACGATATGGGACACCTCCTTGGGCTCCATGGCCGATAGGCACTCATATATAAGCTTTTCAACTTGATACAACTCAACTTAAGCTTCCAAATTCAACCCTTTTCTTGGTCATTTCTTCACCAAGATTACCATCATTCATAATGGAATCAAACTTGGTGTCTAATTCATTCTCTCTCCTATAAATGATACATATAGGAAGTGGTAACACTCTAGAGGTGGTAATTTGCATATCAACCCCACATTTTGGGTAAATTACAATTTGTACCAAAATTGGTGCACAATGCTCCAGCATTGTTCAAACAAGTTCAAACTTGGAATTTAGGCTTTCCAAAAGCCACCACCTTGCATCATTCTCTCTATAATTATGATACAACACATGAGGCATGTTCAACATGTGACATTTTTCATTATAGCCCCTCAATTTGGGTAAATTGCACTTTGGTCCAAAACAAAGGAAAACTGCTCAAACAACATTCAATCGAGACCAAACTTGAAACATAAGTGTGTCACATGATAACAAAACACCTTAGAGGATTATATTAAAGTTCTAGGCAAATTTATTATCCAAAAAAAAATAGGGTTACCTCATAACCCAGGTCAGGGTTGTTACAATAATCCTCGAGAGAGGCTTTGGATCCTGGGTGGGGTTTTAGTAATGCTACGTAAGAGCTAGTGGGATGACTTCCATAGGAGGAACTACCACGGTACATGCCATGTTTGGATGTTAGATTCTTTCTAGGGTGTTTGAGGGTTGTCTATGCCCGAGAACAGGTGTATAGACTACCCAACAGGAACCCCTTCTCTCTGATTAGTAGAATTTGACAGATTCTATTATGTTTTCTTTACTTTATTTTGTTTTATTTCGTGGCATTTTGCTAGACTAGTTCTAGTTCTATACTTTTATCAATTATTGGATTGGCTTAACTGACTTAAGAGTGAGATCTTAAGCATCCCAAACATACCCATGTCCTTGTATTCAACCCGTATATCTACTTCGACCTCGTAATAAAGTTGTGTGGGTCCTTGAAGGTTTCAGGTTATAAATGAAAAGTTCAATTCTCCTTTGGGATCATGTATGTACTTTTCAGATGCACGCTCAGGGCCGAT
Organism: Alisma plantago-aquatica; assembly: GCA_963693085.1. Lineage (NCBI taxonomy): Eukaryota > Viridiplantae > Streptophyta > Magnoliopsida > Alismatales > Alismataceae > Alisma > Alisma plantago-aquatica. The sequence goes on along the minus strand of OY856413.1, from coordinate 809,334,510 downwards.
CACACATCCAAGTATAAGAACTAGTTATGGGGGACCATGAAGCATAACACCAAGGTGATCTTCCATTTCTACCTCTACCAAGGCCCCTACATGACAACTTTGTGCTTGGAAACTACACCACCAATTGCGATAATAGTAACGAAGATGTTGGGACAAGTCTACTTCATTCTACCAATTGTAGGGTGACTCCTTACTACATTCTATGGGTTGTAAAATAAGCATCCATATAATCACATTGATGTGTTCTTGGAAGTTTGTTCCACATTTCATACTCCATGTCCATAGGTAACTATATTTACCTCACCCTCTTTCATACACAAAATTACAAGATGTATTACTTCATTTGGTCAATTGGGTCACAAGTAGTTTCTTATGACTTCAAAGAAATTTGAAAAGCTACTGAGAGAATACCCCCATCTTGAGGTACCCCTATGGCAACTTGGGCAATCATTTTACTTTAGACCATCTCAATTTGGGTAAAACCTTCATATGGGATTAAGAGGGAAAGATTTCTCCCCCCTCTCCCATGCCTGTGGAGGAGGCCAAATGCTCGGGAGGGTGATAAATCAAAGTAGAAATTGGGATTAGAACCCGAGTCTCTTTGTCAGGAGACATTGTGCTTGACCACTTGAGCCACTCCTTGTCAGCTGGGTAAAACCTTCATAGATTCCTCTTGTCATGGAACATTTATGGAAAAATCTCTTAAAGAATTATGACCTTTGCATGAACATTTGGCTGAAAATCCATGGCATAAAATATATAGTGAAGCTAATGAATATGTTAGAAATCTTTGTGCTACCCCGTCTATCTGACCACCTTATTCTTTAAAAGAATCCAACCTGCAAATGATGAAAATTAATTTCGACATGATGAATTTGATGAAGAACAATGTGGGACGTGTGTAGTAATTTTGTGTTGGTGAATCCCTTTAAGAAAAGGTGATGACACTTAAATCATATGGAAACATGAACATTCAAGGTTATATGTCCCAATCCTATACATGTGAGTGAAGAAACTTCCCTAATTTTTCATGGAATCAACATGGTGAAGAGATATAAGGGATGTCGAGCAAGCAACAAAGCCAAAGGTACTATACAAATTAAATGAAGTTGTTGGTAGGCGAACAAGCCTTAATGAAGTAAAGAAAAATGTGTCCTCTCAAGGGTAGAATATAAGTAGACTTGGTAAAAGGTTAGATCAATTTTCATTGTGAATTGCAAGTTGTGAGGAAGGAAAGTTCCCATCCTAGACTATGGTGCATCCTATCAATGTTAGTGAGAAAGTGGGTTCCTTTCAGAAAACCTTTTGTCTAACACAAATGCAAGTACAAACAATGACTCTAAGGTCCTCCTAACCCATATGGTGCTCCTCCATATTCACAACCATTCTACAAGTATCAATTCTATCAACAACCACAAAAACCATCTCATCAATTCCAACAACTCCCTATGGTTCAACATGTCCAATAACCCTATATCCTAGAAACGCCCCTAACAATACCAAAGGCCCCCTCCTCCTCCTCTACGGAACAAAAATCTTCACCTCCTTATCATTAGTAGGTGAAACTTGTTGTATTTATCTGGAGTAGAAAGACTCTTGAGAAGCCACATGTCCAAGTTAGTAGTGATGTGTTGATAGATGATCATGTTAATATTGTTTTATTAGATCAAGTTTCATTTGATTCATTGATGGCTAGCAGTTCTATTGTTGATCCTATTGATCGTACTATGATGTTGTTTGTTTATCATGTTGTTCCCATTGACATAAGTGTAGAAGAACCTCCCTTTCCTGATGCTCTATATGAGAAATGTTTTTCCACAAGAAAAGAAAAAAAATATGACAACATTTTTGAAACTTTCAAGCAAGTCAACATAAACTGTGGCAACACATCCCATTATCACACAGATAACGAGGTGTTATGCGAAAACGTGCGGAAATCACCATAACCACAGATTATGAAAAAATAAGTTAATTAAAAATGATTGCGGAAAACTGATAAACTGTGAAACTATTACTTTCCAGTCCTCATCCTGCACAAAAATATGTCATATAAGTACACATACGAGATCTGATATGTGTCCACAACATAGGAACAATTGTTCATCCATCACATGAGTTCACCACTTGTTCATATACATAAAGGCCCACATCCGGCCAGCAGCAGGATATACAAACATCATCGATCGATCATCATGAAACAACGTCAAAACACTACCAAGGACCTGAGAGTATAGGGATGACTCTAGACTCTACTACAAAACATCCAAAATAGCAGCATGTCCATTGCTTGCCTTCTACTACTCCTCAAGCTACTCGTCTGCAACACCACGACCATGACCACGTCTACCTCGACCACCTAAAAAGGGTGTAAACCAGCGGGGTGAGACAATTGAACAATTTTGTCCAGCGGGAAACATAACTACCCACTGCAACTATAGAACCTCAGCAAGATAAACTATAACAGTAGATATCTAATAACAGGTATAACAAGAGCAGTATATATAAAACAGATTATTCTTACCGACAAGCTTACCCACTATACAAGAGCATATACCCAGATATATCTCAAGGAATATGATTAGCAAGATAATATGTATCCCTAAGTAACATGATTATCAGAATAGGATATAATGTCACATAACCTGATTGTCAAGCTAAGACATATTACCACATAACCTGTAAGATATAACAAAGATATTACACAAACAAGGCCTCAACCAATGTTTCGTGTTTATCTTAAGCAGTAATTTCTAAACGGTTGTATTACGTATTATTATGCCCTGAGGATTTGAACCATACCGTTCAAATCCAACCTTTGGTTACGAAACCCAAGCCGGTGCCATACAAGGTCAATGGAAGAGCCAGACTCCACGACCTCCCACCTCGTGGTCAGTACACGAGTACAACACAAGCAGGACCGTAGTCACATGCTGAAGTGGTCTAAGATACAGGGTCAGCTCCATAGGCTACCCTCATCTCTATCCCTCCTTGGTATAGGTCTCGGTGCTAGTAAAACTGAGCCACGGGCCTGTTCACCGTGCTCTGATCCATGAACGCATTCATGCTCACCCATCACATATCCTGAGCCATGGGCCTGTTCACCATGATCTATATACATATGTGAGTCTATAACCGAAGTTACACTCTTACCTCCTCATTTTCAGGCTAGGAGCAACCTACACATATTCAACAATATGCACTTCCAGGTTAACCCGTAGGAGAACCTGTTTCACCATCACCAAGTCCTGACGATGATGGATCTATGTCCAGGGCAAACTACATGATATGATTCCACTGTGATTATTTAGTATCTTTTAGATGGATTGCAAGATTCAACCAAGTTGTATAACATGCAAGATATAACAGAAAGTAATTAACATAAACCCGACATTATATTATTACATCAACCTGATCCATCTCAAGGATCCAACATCACATGTTACCACTTGGCCTCTTGCCAACCATCCAGATCTATCTCAAGGATCATCACATACCATGGGATCTCAATCCTTCATCATGTACTGTCACTGCCTCTCAAGGCTCATATCATCATCATGGGACAAACACATCATACGTACAACCTTATAGATAATTATCAAAGTGATGTTACTCATCACATATGTCTCATAGCCTTTTCATGGCTAATCATCACCTGCATGGTTAGGATATACAATAACCATAGTTTCAACATAAGGAATGTGCTCACTATCATGAACTATCATTCAAGATACTTTACCTTAACATTCTTACACTATTTGGTGATCAAGTGTATTAAGAAAATCATTAACAAACCATATTCAAGACCACCCTTATCTCAAGATTATACAACAATCAAGGTATTCACTTAATATAGAAACGTGTTGAGTATACACTATTGTTACCAAATTCATTACTGTTACCATCCACTATCATCATCATTACCTTTATCATTAAGCAACCATTAATGCAACTCCCATTTATCATTGCCATTAACAATTAAGCATAAGACTTGCATTATGCATAGGATTACTACTCTTGTTACCATCATTACCATTATTAGCATCATCATCTACTATTATCCTTATTGTTATGTCATTAAGCAAACTATTAATGTAACTGTCACTTAGCCACATTATTCCAATCATTAACATCATTATTGCTTTCACTATTAGCAAGGCAACACTGTAATTTGATCATGCATAGGCATACACTACCATCACACTAGAGACCATCACCAAAGGACCTCAAACCCTCACCTAAGATAGCTCACATCCCTCACCACTACTAGCTCGCACGACTAGGGCATGGGGAGGTAGCAACGCTGCGTTGCACCCAACACCCAGCCCGACACAGTGTCACAAGAAAAGGAGTGGCGCGCGTCAGGGGCATCGCGCGACACGCCCCATCGGGCAACGCCCGTCACAGCCATCCACAACGCCTTACATCCTAGGCTAACACCCATCTAACAACCTCACAATGACCAAGAGAGAGAAGGAGAGAAAGAAGGAAAGGAAGAGAAGGACTCCCACATATCGTGCAACAGCAACCCAGGGCCTAACGGCCAACACAAACCCAAACCAAAGGCGTAATGCCCGTTACAGCCTCAGGCCTATCGGCCGACACAACAAGATGCAATGCCCGACAGGGCTATCGGCCAAATAACCCTGTTGCATATCGTGCAACTCAGCTAACTCATCCAAACCATGCCATGTCGTCCACCAAGAAACCAAGGCCTAACGTCCAAGAGAAGAACAAGAGCATTGCTCATCTATCATTCACCAAGATCACCCACATATCGGCCAACAAACCTTAGCTTACTCTATCGCCCAACACATGGGCAGGGTATCGGCCAACCCATGGTCACCATCAACTTCCAACTCAAGGGAACCCAAAACCCTAGATCACATGGTACACTAGAAACCCTAAACCCTAAGGGGATATCAGCCACTAAAGGAAGCACAAGCAAGGTACAAAACAAGGAACTAAGTTAACTACTAACATGTAACAAGGTTATTGCTAGAGGTAAGGAGTTAGGGTTAGAAGTTATGCAACCTGCTTTAAGCTCCAAGCTCCAAGACACTCCAAGGTCCAAAGCTATCATCCACCAGGCTACTCCAGGAAGGTGTATCGGCCACCACTTAAACTCCAAGGTAGTGTATCGGCCAACACAAGAAAGATGGAGAGGGATATCGTGCACTCAAGGTGGAGGAGAGACCAAAAGATCAAAGGAGAATAAGGCAAGGGAAGGAGCCACATATATAGAAAGAAGGGGAGGAGAAACCAAGGTAGATCCATGCTAAGTGTCATCCACCCAAGGGACACTTGTCCTAGGGTTCAAGCCAACACACTAGCACACCAAGAGACACTTGTCCAAGATATGCACCAAGTGTCCACCAACCAAGACCAAGAAACATGGGCGACACAAGCACCAGCTCTGCTGGGCGACACACCAAGGCTCCTGGGCGACTCACACCACTCTAGGTCGACACCCTACTCATCTTGGGCGACACAAGCTTCACTTGGCCGACACAAGGCTCAAGCAAGCCCAAACAAAGCACCTCAAGGCCCAAACAAGCTCAAGCAAGGCCCAAGAAACTCAAACAACAAGTCCAAGCCTTCCTCTCAACCCTAGAAGAAGAAAAGAGGGGAAAACATCTCACAAGATGGAAAACTTGCACACCAAACCCTAAACTTGGTTTATTTGCATGTAGCCCCTCGAACTCTCAACAAAGCACAACAAAAACCCTAATCACCTCTCAAAGGTGATTAGCAAGCATCAAACCACCAAGGTTAAGCAAAACAAACAGGGTAAACCCTAAACGCAGGTCAGGGTCCTTACAAACTAACCCCCTTTAAGGGATTTTGCCCCCGAAATCCGAATAGAAAAGCGAGGAATACTTCCTCCTCATCTCTTCCTCAAGCTCCCACGTGGCTTCTTCGATGCCACAATGCTACCAAAGAACCTTCACAAGAACTAGGTCCTTCCTCTTTAGCTTCTTGATCCTTCTGTCAAGGATCACCACAGGACCTTCCTCGTAGGTCACATTTGCATCAAGCTCAACCTCAATTGGTTGTATCACTGTACCTGAATCTGGATGACTTTTCTTCAACATACTGACATGAAACACTAGATGCAACCTGTGCAGCTCTGGAGGCAACTCTATCTCATAAGCTACTTTGCCAACACGTGCTCTGACTGGGTAAGGCCCCATATACCTGGGAGCTAACTTACCCTTTCGTCCAAACCTTAGCACACCTTTCCATGGTGAGACTTTAAGGTACACTTTGTCTCCTACTTGGAAATCCAAAGGTCGTCGGCGATTGTTTGCATAAGACTTCTTCCTGTCCTGTGCCACTTTCAACTGTTGTTGTATCACCTTGATCTTATCTTTCGTTTGCTGAACTAACTCAGGACCCAAAAGCTGATACTCACCAGACTCATACCAACACAAAGGGGATCTGAACTTTCTTCCATATAAAGCCTCATAAGGAGCCATGCCGATGCTTCGTTGATAACTGTTATTGTAAGAAAACTCTATCAAACTCAGATGTACATCCCAGTTTCCTAGAAACTGCAAGACACAAGCTCGAAGGAGATCTTCCAAAATCTGAATAGTCCTCTCAGACTGTCCATCTGTCTGCAGGTGAAAAGTTGTACTGAACCTCAACTGTGTTCCCAACGCTCTGTGCAACTGTTCCCAAAAATGACTCGTAAACTGAGGACCTCTGTCAGAAACTATCGTGGCTGGCACACCATGCAAACGTACTATCTCATCCACATATACTCTGGCAAGTTTCTTAGCTGTATACGTCGTCTTCACTGGTAGAAAATGGGCAGACTTAGTCAATCTGTCCACTATCACCCAAATGGAATCATGATTCCTAGTTGTTCGGGGTAGACCAACTACAAAATCCATGGTTATGTGATCCCATTTCCACTACGGTATCGGAAAAGGTTGCAACGTACCTTCCGGCTTCTGATGTTCAGCCTTCACTTGCTGACAAACCGCACACCTTGCCACAAACTCAGCTACATCTCTCTTCAAACCGGGCCACCAATACAAGTCCTTCAGACTATGATACATCTTGGTGACACCTGGATGCATAGCGTACATCGACGTATGTGCTTCCTCAAGCACCAAATTCCTCAGATCATCAGCATCTGGAACCACCATCCTATCACGATAGCAAACTAGTCCATCCTTGGACTCATGAAACCCATCGCGCTTGTCGCTACCGAACTCTGATCTAATCAACCGTACCGCATCATCTGTTTGTTGTGCATCCTTGATCTGCTGTCTCAACGTAGGTTTAACTTGCATCTGTGCGAAAAGACCAGACAACACAGAAACTTCCATCTGTACATTCATCTACCGCAGAGAAACAAACATATCTCGCCTATGACATACCAGAGAACTTAACTGTGCCTTCTTTAAAGAAAGATAAGAAGACTTTCTGCTAAGCGCATCCGCTACCACATTCGCCTTACCAGGATGATACTCGATAGTGCAGTCGTAATCATTGATCAACTCCATCCATTGTCTATGTCGCATGTTCAACTCTTGCTGCGTAAAGATATACTTTAGATTCTTATGGTCCGTAAAGATCTGACATGCTTCCCCATACAGATAGTGTCTCCAAATCTTTAACGCATGAAACACTGTTGCCAACTCCAAGTCATGATTCAGATAGTTCTCCTCATGTTTCTTGAGCTGTCGCGAGGCAAAAGAAACCACATGATCTTCCTGCATCAACACGCAACCTAAACCTTTCTTGGAAGCATCACAGAAAACAACATAGCCTCTCCCAGGTTCTGGCAAGATCAACACTGGAGCACTAGTCAGCTTCTCCTTCAAACTCTGGAAAGCTCGCTCACATCGATCATCCCAAAAAAAAGGTACATCCTTCCTAGTCAACTTCGTTATCGGTAAAGTGATCGCACTGAAGTCCTTGATAAACCTCCGGTAGTATCGTGCCAAACCAAGGAAACTACGAACTTTTGTCGGCGTCTTCAGTTGTTCCCAATCCGCAACAGATTCCACCTTCTTTGGATCTACTTTGAGTCCTTCTGCAGATATCACATGACCCAAGAAAGTCACTTCCGTCAACCAAAACTCGCATTTACTGAACTTGGCATACAACTGATGTTGACGAAGAAGAGTCAACGCTCGACGAAGATGTTGCTCATGCTCTTGCCTGTCCCGACTATATATCAAGATATCATCTATAAAGACTACAACAAACTGATCTAAGAACGGAAGGAACACTCTGTTCATCAAATCCATGAAAGCAGCAGGTGCATTGATTAACCCAAACGACATAAACACGAACTCAAAATGGCCATACCTCGTCCTGAAAGCTGACTTTGGTATGTCATCCGCCTTTATCCTCAATTGATGATATCTAGATCGCATATCGATCTTCGAAAACACTGTAGCACCACGAACTGATCAAATAGATCATCTATCCTCGGCAACGGGTACTTATTCTTGATCGTGACCTTGTTCAACTGCCAGTAATCTATACACAACCGCATCGAGCCATCCTTCATCTTAACGAACAACACGGGAGCACTCCACGGTGACGTACTCGGTCAGATAAAACCTTTCTCCAACAACTCTTATAACTTCTTCTTCAGCTCAGCCATGTCTGCTGGAGCCATCCTATATGGTGATTGTGCAACTGGCTGTATTCCTAAAACCAGATTGATCTCGAAATCAATCTCTCGGGGTGGAGGAACACCAGGAAACTCCTTAGGAAACACGTCTGCAAACTCTTGAACCACTGACACCTCCTCGAGGCTAGGACCTTTCACCTTGGTAACCACAACTGTGTCCTCTACGTGAGCTAAGAACGCCTCACATCCTTGTCGTAACAACTTATCTGCCACCATAGCTGATACCAAACACGTCGGAAGAATCTTCCTATCTCCCTGGAAGATCCACTTCTCTCCAGCAACATCAAACACTGCCTGCTTGGAACCATAGTTCAAGACAACCTTATACCTCTCCAAGGTATCCATCCCAAGGATAACATCGAAACCATGCATATCAAGTGGTATATGATCCACTTGAATGTGGTGTCCCGAGAAAGACAAGACACAACATGGACACTCTTCTCGAAGCAAAGAGGAACCATCAAGAGGGGTTTCTAACAACAAACTATCCTTCTTACAGCTAACAGGTAAACGACAGTTTTCAAGTGTACTATAGGCGATAAAAGAGTGTGTAGCACCCAGGTCAACCAGAACATATATAAAGCAAGAAGAAGACATATCAGAATGAAATAACTCGATCTGATCTGTCACCACTCGCGGGTTGACTATCGCCTCCGTCTGACTCATGGCATAGAATCGAGTCGTTGCTTGCTGTCCATGACCTCTGCTCCCTTGAGCAGACGATCCAGCTTGAGATGCTTGACTGCGTCCTTGACCTCTGCTACCACTGGTCTATGGCCTCTCTGACCTCTAAAAACTTTGCCTCGGCTGATGCGTCACTTCAACGTCTCTATTCGGGCAATGCGACTTGAGATGTCCCGTCTGTCCACAAAGATAGAATGACTTGTCCTCAAACCGTGGCCTAGCTGGCCCTGTTACTGCCGTAGAAGTTGAACTATGTGATTAGACGGAGAAGAAACATAACCTTTCCCTTTACCCAGAGACCACTGAGATGGTACACCAGAGCTTCTCATCGCTGACGATGCTGAAAACCTAGGCTTCTTAAAGCCACCAAACCTTCATCCTTGAAACTGAGCAGGTCTTTTAAGAGACATAGACTCTCTTTTTCTCCCGTACTGTCCTCTCGATCCGCCGAACTGATTCCACGAACGTAGCAAACCACTCTTGGTTTTCCAACGCAGACACTGGGGTTGTCAGCTCAGCACTGAAACCCTTCTCAAAACGTCTGATCTGTTCCTCGTCTGTTGCCGCCATGTGAGGACAAAACCTCAACAGATCCATAAACTTGGCTTCATACTCGGTGATGTTCATCGTTCCTTGCCGCAACTTCTCAAACTGACTAACCTTCTCATCCAGATACGTCTTCGGAAAGTATATGGCGACGAACTCGTGTCGAAACACTTCCCAACAGATCATCTCGCCAGGCCGCTTCTCTTCTTCTATGGTCCACCAGTGACCAGCACTACCTTTCAGAAGGTAGACAACATGCTTTACCTTGTCCGCTTCAGGGATGTCAAGAATCCGGAAAGCCTTCTCCAGACTTGTCAGCCACAGATCAGCATCCGCTGGATCAGTCGTTCCATCATAATCTGAAGCTCCAACTTGGCGAAGCCGCTCGAAGGTCTTCCCAATACCCGATGCTTCTCCATGGGGAACGTGTGCTTACGGAGGAGGCACTGGTAATTGCTCAACCATGAGATTCATCGTAGCCATTAACTGCCCCATAAGTTGTTGGTAAGTAGGATGTTTAAGTATGGCTGGGTTAAATTGGGGAACCTCAGGCACCCAATCTTCATGTGCCTGTCCATCTGCTCCATCAACCGATGCAGCATCACTGTACTCAGCAGAGTGTTCTTCATGGTTTCCAGACATCTTGACTTTTCTTCCGCTGAGGGCAGAAGATATTGTAAGAAAACCTGGACACTCATAAGAACAGCTCAACCTAGTCCTAAATCCATGTAGACTCAGTGAACCTAGAGCTCTAATACCAAAACTTGTGGCAACACATCCCATTATCACACAGATAACGAGGTGTTACGCGAAAACGTGCGGAAATCACCATAACCACAGAGTATGAAAACACGGGTTAATTAAAACCGATTGCGGAAAACTGATAAACTGTGAAACTATTACTTTCCAGTCCTCATCCTGCACAGAAATATGTCATATAAGTACACATACGAGATCTGATATGTGTCCACAGCATAGGAACAATTGTTCATCCATCACATGAGTTCACCACCTGTTCATATACATAAAGGCCCACATCTGGCCAGCAGCAGGATATACAAACATCATCGATCGATCATCATGAAACAACGTCAAAACACTGCCAAGGACCTGAGAGTACAGGGATGACTCTAGACTCTACTACAAAACATCTAAAACAGCAGCATGTCCATTGCTTGCCTTCTACTTCTCCTCAAGCTTCTCGACCGCAACACCACGACCACGACCACGTCTACCTCGACCACCTAAAAAGGGTGTAAATCAGCGGGGTGAGACAATTGAACAATTGTCCCAGCGGGAAACATAACTCCCCACCGCAACTACAGAACCTCAGCAAGATAAATTGTAACAGCAGATATCTAATAACAGGTATAACAAGAGCAGTTTATATAAAACTGATTATTTTTACCGACAAGCTTACCCACTATACAAGAGCATATACCCAGATATATCTCATGGCATATGATTAGCAGGATAAGATGTATCCCTAAGTAACAAGATTATAAAAACAGGATATAATGTCACATAACCTGATTGTCAAGCTAAGACATATTACCACATAACCTGCAAGATATAACAAGGATATTACACAAACAAGGCCTCAACCAATGTTTCATGTTTATCTTAAGCAGTAATTGCTAAACGGCTGTATTATGTATTATTATGCCCTGAGGATTTGAACCGTACCGTTCAAATCCAACCTTCGGTTACGAAACCCAAGCCGGTGCCATACAAGGTCAATGGAAGAGCTAGACTCCACGACCTCCCACCTCATGGTCAGTACACGAGTACAACACAAGCAGAACCATAGTCACATGCTGAAGTGGTCTAAGACACAGGGTCATCTCCATAGGCTACCCTCATCTCTAGCCCGCCTTGGTACAGGTCTCGGTGCTAGTAAAACTGAGCCACAGGCCTGTTCACCGTGCTCTGAGCCATGAACGCATTCATGCTCACCCATCACATATCCTGAGCCATGGGCCTGTTCACCATGCTCTATATACATATCTGAGTCTGTAACCGAAGTTACACTGTTACCTCCTCATTTTCAGGCTAGGAGCAACCTACACATATTCAACAATATGTGCTTCCAGGTTAACCCGTAGGAGAACCTGTTTCACCATCACCAAGTCCTGACGATGATGGATCTATGGCCATGGCAAACTACATGATATGATTCCACTGTGATTATTTAGTATCTTTTAGATGGATTGCAAGATTCAACCAAGTTGTATAACATGCAAGATATAAACGAAAGTAATTAACGTAAACCCGACATTATATTATTACATCAACCTGATCCATCTCAAGCATCCAACATCACATGTTACCACTTGGCCTCTTGCCAACCATCCAGATCTATCTCAAGGATCATCACATACCATGGGATCTCAATCCTTCATCATGTACTGTCACTGCCTCTCAAGGCTCACATCATCATCATGGGACAAACACATCATACATATAACCTTATAGATAGTTATCAAAGTGATGTTACTCATCACATATGTCTCATAGCCTTTTCATGGCTAATCATCACCTTCATGGTTAGGATATACAATAACCATAGTTTCAACATAAGGAATGTGCTCACTATCATGAACTATCATTCAAGATACTTTACCTTAACATTCTTACACTATTTGGTGATCAAGTGTATTAAGCAAATCATTAACAAACCATATTCAAGACCACCCTTATCTCAAGATTATACAACAATCAAGGTATTCACTTAATATAGAAACATGTTGAGTATACACTATTGTTACCAAAGTCATTACTGTTACCATCCACTATCATCATCATTACATTTATCATTACGCAACCATTAATGCAACTCCCATTTATCATTGCCATTAACAATTAAGCATAAGACTTGCATTATGCATAGCATTACTATTCTTGTTACCATCATTACCATTATTAGCATCATCATCTACTATTATTCTTATTGCTATGTCATTAAGCAAACTATTAATGTAACTGTCACTTAGCCACATTATTCCAATCATTAACATCATTATTGCTTTCACTATTAGCAAGGCAACACTGTCATTATTTGATCATGCATAGGCATACACTACCATCACACTAGAGACCATCACCAAAGGACCTCAAACCCTTACCTAAGATATCTCACATCCCTCACCACTACTAGCTCGCACGGCTAGGGCATGGGGAGGCAGCAACGCTGCGTTGCACCCAGCACCTAACCCGACACAGCGTCACAAGAAAAGGAATGGTGCGCATCAGGGGCATCGCGCGACACACCCCATCGGGCAACGCCCATCACATCCATCCACGATGCCCGACATCCTAGGCTAACACCCATCTAACAACCTCACAATGACCAAGAGAGAGAAGGAGAGAAAGAAGGAAAGGAAGAGAAGGACTCCCACATATTGTGCAACAGCAACCCAGGGCCTAACGGCCAGCACAAACCCAAACCAAAGGCGTAACGCCCGTTACAGCCTCAGGCCTATCGGCCGACACAACAAGATGCAACACCCGTCAGGGCTATCGACCAACTAACCCTGTTGCATAATGTGCAAATCAGCTAACTCATCCAAACCAGGCCCTGTCGTCCACCAAGAAACCAAGGCCTAACGTCCAAGAGAAGAACAAGAGCATTGCTCATCTATCATTCACCAAGGTCACCCACATATCGACCAACAAACCTTAGCTTACTCTATCGCCCAACACATGGGCAGGGTATCGGCCAACCCATGGTCACCATCAACCTCCAACTCAAGGGAACCCAAAACCCTAGATCACAAGGTACACTAGAAACCCTGAACCCTAAGGGGATATCAGCCACTAAAGGAAGCACAAGCAAGGTACAAAACAAGGAACTAAGCTAACTACTAACATGTAACAAGGTTATTGCTAGAGGTAAGGAGTTAGGGTTAGAAGTTATGCAACCCGCCTTAAGCTCCAAGCTCCAAGACACTCCAAGGTCCAAAGCTATCGTCCACCAGGCTACTCTAGGAAGGTGTATCGGCCACCACTTCAACTCCAAGGGAGTGTATCGGCCAACACAAGCAAGATGGAGAGGGATATAGTGCACTCAAGGTGGAGGAGAGACCAAAAGATCAAAGGAGACTAAGGCAAGGGAAGGAGCCACCTATATAGAAAGAAGGGGAGGAGAAACCAAGGTAGATCCATGCTAAGTGTCATCCACCCAAGGGACACTTGTCCTAGGGTTCAAGCCAACACACTAGCACACCAAGAGACACTTGTCCAAGATATGCACCAAGTGTCCACCAACCAAGACCAAGCAACATGGGCGACACAAGCACCATCTCTGCTGGGTGACACACCAAGGCTCTTGGGCAACACACACCACTCTAGGTCGACACCCTACTCATCTTGGGCGACACAAGCTTCACTTGGTCGACACAAGGCTCAAGCAAGCCCAAACAAAGCACCTCAAGGCCCAAACAAGCTCAAGCAAGGCCCAAGAAACTCAAACAACAAGCCCAAGCCTTCCTCTCAACCCTAGAGGAAGCAAAGAGGGGAAAACATCTCACAAGATGGCAAACTTGCACACAAAACCCTAAACTTGGTTTATTTGCAAGTAGCCCCTCGAACTCTCAACAAAGCACAACAAAAACCCTAATCACCTCTCAAAGGTGATTAGCAAGCATCAAACCACCAAGGTTAAGCAAAACAAACAGGGTAAACCCTAAACGCAGGTCAGGGTCCTTACATAAACATTCCATTGTTGTTTTGAATTAAGAAAATCCCTTCTTTTGTAAAATTCTTTAAAACATGTGAGACTTAAAGAGTAAGACAAATGGGAGGATGCACAAATTGGTGAAACTCAGAAAATAGGTCAGCCCCATCAAAAATAAGCTTCTCCTACCAAGAGGAAGGACCTCAGTGCACTCATAATTCAAGGTTACATTGGTGGTCACCGCATTGTTCAAGCCGTTCTTGACTTGGGGTAATGTACAAAGTTAATGTCTTATTCAATGGATGCTAAGTTGGCTTTGGTCCATTTAGAGTGCACAAATTGCACCCTTTGGTTAGTTGATCGTTTAGTGAAGGGTCCTTGTTATATAATAGATGATGTTCTGGTGAAACTTGATGATGATGATGTCTCTACTTGTGTCTATGCTGATTTTATTTTTGTTGACATGGAAAAGAACACAAGGAGAGTTTCCATTTTCTTAGAAGTATTGTTCTTAGATACTATAATGCTTTGTTCCATGTTGAGACCAGTACCATGTATGTGACTTTCATGCACAAGTGGGACCCAAAAGGGGCTCCACTTATTACTTAATTTGAGGAATAAACTCATCTAATCCAATCACACTAACAAGTATGTTGGAATATATGTATATTTTTTTCTCAAATGAATGGTATATAAGACCAAAGTATAGCAATGGAAGTAAATATAATGAATTTTTTAGAATATTCTCCCTTTAAGAGGGATTACATGAAAGATACAACTTTAACAACTAGGTAGAGGGAAAACCAAACTATGTCAAGTTTATATCCTAAGAGTCACCTTCTTTGATCTAGATCCATGTCATCATGTCATGTTTGCCATGTCCATCACTTAGGGGGTTAAAAGTAAACCCCATAAGAGAAGACAAAGTGGATATTGTCAGCACAAGAATGTCAGTATGAGCATATAAATAGGGATTGAGCACATTATGGAAAAAGGACAATAATTAATTTTTCAAGGCTTCCATCAAAGTGGGAATCTGAACGTCCAAATGGATATCAAAACAACATTTAATGGTGATAATACAAAAAAGATTCCTTTCCATAAAAAAATCCATCAACAATGGCACAAATTGAAATAGTGCATGTAAACAACATTAGACCAAAGTTATTTTAACAGGGCTGAGACATCACAAGATCTCATTAAAAGAGTGGGTGAAAAACCATACTCTAAACGGAATAAGAACTCCCCTATATACAAATTGAACGTAAAAGCACACTTTGGTGGAAAAATTGTGTTCTATGTATGGTTGTACTCATGTATCTCTACTATAGATAAAATCTGTTTAATTCATACACAAATAGAGGCAAGAAGTAAGTTTAGACAAGATCAATTAAAAGATTGAGAGCATACTTATGTTATTAAGTGGGGCCATAGGACCCATAAACAAATATCCAATCAGTCTCCACAATCAAGGTACATCATAAAATCATAAGAGGCCACCACATGGAAGTTAAGGTATCATCACAAAATAAGATAAGAAAAGTATCACTTTAAGTTCCAACATGAAATATAGATACTTTAAGAATATCAAGCACTCAAATTTATTAAGATTAGACCCAAATAGGTTATCCATGCAAGAAACAGAATATTTATCAACAAAATACCTCAAAGAGGCTCAAGAGAGAGAAAGTCAAGAAATCAATTGCTCAATATGGCTCATAGATGAGTGCATCATACATCAAAAGAGAGAGGAATTAGGTTAATTGCTCAATACAGATTTTGGAATGTAACGTACCTTATATCAAGTCTATATATTTTCATGGTCAGACCTAGATCCAATCCAAAGTCTTCAAAATAGCTATTAAATGTATTATTTAGAGTTATGGTTAGTTTCACATTAATTACATACACCCTAAAAACCACCTTTTTCTTATCATTGATTTAGGATACTAAAGCCCTCCATAATCTAGATTATTCTTTCATGATTGTATAATATATTTTACTTTATTTTTCTAAATTATATATTTTTAGATATGAAATTTGAAAGTTTCACCACTTAGATTTTTTTAAATCACATTTTTATAATGTTAGTGTTAGTTTATGACAATCATTCCATAAGATATAACTTAATCTTCTGATTTCCGTAAGTTCTTAATTTTAGTATTCTGGTAAGTTCATAGTTAGTTATGATTTATCAAAGATAACTCGATTTACTAAAACAAAAAGTAAAAAGAAAATGTAGCGCACACCAACCACACCGCTCCCGCACCAAGCATCCAACCTTTATGCATGAAGGGGCAGTACCATTCATTCAGAATAGACTAAACACAATGTAACTTTTAACTAAAATATAAGGCAAAAGGAATGTGAAAACACAAGCATGTGTAACAGGAATCAAATTAAATCAAGGGCATAGCCGCAAAATGCTTGGTAATAGAAGTCTAGACCTTGACAAAACGCTCGAGCTCCAACGTAAATCAAGGTCAAGAGAGACCACTAGCAATTTTTTACGAATACGACCAGTCTCATTGAGCCCAATAGTTGGCCACAAGGTGCAAAACACCTCACACCAGGGCCATCGGCATGGCAAGCCAGGTGAAGTCTGCAACTCCGATCAAAAATACCCAACAACAAAAAGGATCACGTGTAGATGAAGGATACAACCCGAAACACAAAAAAGTGGAGAAACTAGATATGAGTACAGTGAATGAATCCAACAACATAAACAAAGAATCAAGGAGCTATCGTATACTATAACAAAACAAAAATTGAATAGGGGGAAGGTGGAGAAATTTCACTGTTATAATATCCATGCCAGCCAGTCTCAAGATCCTTTGGGTAAGCTACAGAGATGGTCAGGAAGATCAAGAAAGCTCCTTCCTTTGCGGCCAAAAGATCAAGCTTTGAAGGTGTACTCAGAATTAGATGGAGAGGGAAGAGTCATTTCTCTGACCCAAAAACCCAACAACGGTCATTCTTGAAACAAATCAACAATCATAGAGAACAAAAACTATAGAGCAGTCCGTAATTTCTTTTGTACGACAAGATAAGTTTGAGAATAGAATTTAGAAACTAGAACAAGATGCACTTCTAATCATGCTCATGATGCCGTAGTGTGTCCTGTGTTATCTATTATTTTTCTCTCTGTTTGCAATTTTCTCTAGTGAGCTATATGTTCTATGTTGTCGTGTGGTTTTTGTCCTCCTTTCATGTTAGGTCATTTTTTGTTTCTTTATTATATGACAGCAAGTGCGAAGATTATTCCTTCTTCGGTCACTGGTTTGAAACATATATTTTATATCAGATATAATCTCAGGTTGAAGGAATCTCTCATAAAAAGTTATTTTGGTCAGCGATATAGAAAAGAGATCAATACATCATTGTACTTATCACGTTCCGATATGAGTTTCTGGTTATTGTATCTGCTCTTTACTTTTTGTGTTCGGTTGGTGTATCTCCCCTTTACATGTAGATGCCGTATGACTTTAATGTAATGAATGTGGTGTCTTTAAAAAAAAATCATGCTCATGATTTGTTTTGCATGAAGACAAGCATGAAATCAGAGTTTTAAAACCGGAACGCGACACCCCTATTAACCCAAACGGAGGGCAAGTAAGGAAGAAATAGATCCACGAGGTCGTCTTTCAAAAACAAAAACAAAAGAATATAGGGTCGGACAAACACGGTTGCTATCTTTGTCATTAGATTGACGTACGAAGAAGTTTTGCCAAGATGATCTTAGGTGGACTCTTCAGTTCCTAGAGCATGATCATACCCAGCTAAGAACACGCAACACAACATGGATTCAAAGATGTATGGTGGTGATTGGTAAGCACCTTTGAGATCAGATAGCGCATCCCTTGGGGTTATATATTTAGGTCTGGATATACTAGGGAAAAGCTGTCGAGGAAAATACCGAACATTAAAGAAGGAACGTGAGAAAAAGTAAGAAGGGCAAGAAACAAGGAATAAGATAATAGTACATCGCACTATCCGTATTGGGAAAGTCCTGACCAAGGTAGGAAATCGTAGTTCCTAGAGGACAATCTACGATAAATAAAATGAGATAGTCCGTGTGACAAGCAATAAAATTGGGGAAATTATGACTTGAACAAAGTTTTGCTCAAATAATATTCACTAGGTTTCCTAATCAAATTGGGATAGTTAACCCTATCAACTAATACGAAACTTTGCAACAATATTAATTAGGGTCTGTAGAATCTAAATTTTTCATTAGTTTTCTCTTTTAAGTTAATCAATTATTTTATTTAATATTTTAGGGATTAACTTATATTCTATTTTCTTATTAAAATTAAGGAATCTAGGATTGTTGAATTAATGTGAAAGTTGGCACCCAAGCTAACTAGGACCTAAGGATCATTATTTTTCTATTAAATTTGAGTTTTGAAGTTTTCTTTATTAAGTTCCAATGCAATTAGAGTTTGAGGCTCATCACCCTTATATTATTATAATATTACATTATTTCCATCATATTTATTAATTAGAGTCCCATTATATTTAGATTGTTACCTCCAGAGTGCCCTTATATTATTATGCAGAAATTTTTGTATCTAGTTACTGAACCTATTAAGTCCATTAATTCAATATTATCTTAAATCATGGCACATTATTCATATATAAGGACAAGAAAATTCCAATTGTTGTTCCATTTCACAACGTATCACATTATACCTATTATTAAACATATCTTATGTGAACATTAGTTATAATATTAATCATATGTGACATATTTCATGTACTCTCTTTCATGTTAGTACATATTTAGGTTATTATGTTAATATGAGTGTATCATGACATGGGATGTTGATAATGTGTTATATTTTTTTTCAAGCCCATACATATTTTGGTTTACCATTGAGTTTTCATGTTATATGCATTAACTATATACATTACGGTATAACTTCATCTTTGTTTGATCAAATCTAAAGAACCAAGCATTCTAATCTCTAAAATATGGGAATATGGTTTCTAGTATGTTAGATAAACCTTTAGCACACGCCATCACTTCCTATACACACCCATACACAAAATATGGTTGAGTTTTCTATTATAACTAATTTTAAGGTTCCTATATCTAGACTTCATGCATCTCTTTGTCATGACCTAGTTCTATAAAACCTTGATAAAATCCATATATTTTTTTTAAATATGGTATTATAAAGTAAAAGAATTTGATAAAAGAATAGGTCAAAGGCAACTTATTCTCCCCAATGATGGAGGAACACAGGAGAGAGGGGGGCAGAGGAGATACTGGAGTTCTGTGAGAAACCCTATAGGATGAAGGCATTATTGGGGGTATGTACCATCACATATCACGTCGAAAAGGCCCCCGGATGGGGGAGCGCATCTCCATGTTCCTAAGATGGGCTTAAGGTTTACCTATAGCAGGATGCAAGGTGATTCTGCAAGCAGCGGCCCTGAACAACACTCTTTGATGGAAACAGACTTTGGGAAAGGGGAAGAATCATACTATGTTGATGATGGAAATCCCTTTCTGGCAGAGGATGCCCCAATCCGGAATTGGAAATCATGTAAGAAAGCGATCATTGGCCCAGGCGGAGGTGGCTTGGAGGATCCTTTCTTCGTAGACAATGAACTAGAAGAGATCTTAAACCTAGAGGATATTACTCTGGTGAACAACAATGGGTACCTGAAGATTTATGTAGTACCATAAGTAGAGGAAATACTTGGGATGTTGTTCAAATATGTTGTGATCGTAAAATTGATTGACATGTCTGTTGGCTTCCGAATAATGGCCACATGCCTAAAACTCCTTTGGAGGCCAACTGGAAGATTTTAGTAACCGACCTAAATGGCATGTCCAAAATGGAGTGGATCTAGAGTAGTCAGATTCTTAGATGTATAACCCAACACTCAGACCCCTGCAACTATCATACGGGGTCCGATACAAAAGATCATGATCGAACCTGTCACACCCCGATCTCACACTAACCTCAACACACGAGATTAGGGCGCGACGGAGGGATTACACACAAACCAAACCACTCATAGGTTTTTAAATATTTTAAAGACATTAAAAAGATAATCTGATTTATGCTGTAAAATTAAGCTAAACAAACTGCGGAAGCATTTTTATTAAACTGATTAGAAATATAAAGAAAGTCTACAGCAGATTACATTGTGTGACATAAAATAAAGCATAACAGTTAATTTACATCTTTATACACATTCTCTCTCACCCACACCATGTCCCAAAGATCGAGGGGAAAGGACTAAGAGACCTCTAACAAAACTAACTACATATACCTACTACAGACTAAGCGTTAGGATGAAAGGATCCTTCAGATTCCTGCTGCTGATGATGACCTGGAAATGTTTGAGTAGAGGTATGAGCCTACTCGCTCAGTGAATAGCATTTCATTTAGCTATCACTAAACAAATCATCAGGTTTATAAAATTGAAATAAAACATAAGTGCAGTACAAGCAGGGCAGTTTTAATGACATAGCAGATTTGCAGATAATAATCACATTTCTATGCAACAACAGATATTTTAAACAAATAAACAGATGTATAGAATTGGCACAAAAGTTCGATTATATGAATTTACTGTGATCCTATATGATTACATATTTATATTATTATGCCCTAATCATATGCAGTGTACTCTGCATATAAAGATCCGTAGCGAACTACGATCCCACCGTACAAGACTTAGCGACACACCCGGGGAATGCTAAGTCTGACTTCCAGCCCTGTTCTGCTACAGGACCCACAGGCTCATCGGCCTTCAGGCTCATCGGCCTCACTGCACTAACATCGAGTGCTCTGGACTCCTCCTCTAACCTGAGTACACAGGCTCAAGGGTCTGGGTTACCACCGTGACATCGCACGCGTTGTTGTTGAATAACCCCTATTTACTCTAGTGCCACTGTGACATCGTACGCGTTGTTGTTGAACACTGTCTCTCTCTGTCCTCGTGCCACCGT
This sequence comes from Alisma plantago-aquatica, assembly GCA_963693085.1. Classification (NCBI taxonomy): domain Eukaryota; kingdom Viridiplantae; phylum Streptophyta; class Magnoliopsida; order Alismatales; family Alismataceae; genus Alisma; species Alisma plantago-aquatica. The sequence continues at coordinate 809,312,979 of OY856413.1, read as the reverse complement.
GACATCGCACAGTTATTGTTGCAACACGAGTTTCACCCCTAAGAAGCAGACCTGTCAAAGGGGTTCTACGGTGTTAGGGAATCTAAGTCTATTAACTGATTAACATATAACCATTTAAACAGGAATATCACATTTCATACTGATTTCAAGTTTCAATGAATCAATCATACTCTATTGTATGTGCTACACTGTTTAGGAGTCATACCAAGTGGTACTGAAGCAAATAAGCATTTAAAATGAGTTAAATAATGATTTCTGAATGAACTGCCACTCACAGCTCTGAAACTCGCCCGATCGGTCTGGAACTCGGCCGATCACCTCACAATTTCTGAAACTCGGCCGACCAACTGGGCAACTCGGCCGATCAGCTGGAAACTCGACCGATCGAAACGCTGCTCAACTTATAAAAGAAACTCGGCCGAATCAAATCCTAACTCGGCCGACCAAAACGCTGTTCGATATCCTAAATAAGGAACTCGGTCGAATGAAACCCAAACTCGGCCAAACAACACACAGACAGGAAATAAAAACGAACCTGCTAATGTCGATTTCACTCGAATTGACGGGCAAAACCTCCGATTTGCGCTGCAAATCGCCCGCAACTGGTGCACACCACCAAGAACTGGTTGGAGGGAGAAAGAAGGACGAGCTAGGGCTGCTCTTCACGCCCTATTCTCCTGGCCACCTCTGAGCTAACGCAGCTCCTGCTGCTACGTAGCTCCTGCTACTAGCTGGATCAATCCAGTGGAGAAGATGGAAGGAGGGGAGAAGAAGGAGGGCCACAGCTGCTGGCCGGAGCAAAACCAGGGCTCCAATCGCCCTTCCCCTCTCCACTCTCTCTCTCTCTCTCTCACGCGAAGAAGGAAGGGAAAGAAAGATCGAGTTTGTCGCTCGTTTCAGCCGCTTAGGCGGTTTACAGAAGAAAAGAACGAAGAAGAGAAGGGATAAGGGAAAGAGAAGGCAAGGGGGCCGAAATGCAATTTCGCCCATAGGTTTCAGAAATTACAAACTGGTCCCTCAAAGCTCCAAAAACATACAACTTTTGACTCGAAGGTCGGATTCGAACGATTTCTCTGGCAACGCCTCAAGCGCAAGATCCTACACGTTATAAGGGCTAGGATTTACACTACGCACATCTCATATCCATTTTAAACGTTATTAACAAAAAAACCAGCTTACAACTTAGCAAAGCAGCTAAAATACATGCTTAACAGCATACTTAGAGGATAAGCTCGACGCCAGTCGTAACAATCTCCCTCCCTTATAAGAATTTTGTCCCGAAATTCTTAAAAGAGAAAAGGAAACTTGCTACGCATCTCAGACTCAAGCTCCCACGTAGCTTCTTCAAGATTATGATTCCTCCACAAAACCTTCACTAAAGGTATCTCGCGGTTCTTAAGCTTCTTAATCCGGTGATCGACTATCTGCACTGGTCCTTCCACGTAGGACACATCTGTCCTAAGCTATGCCAGATATGAATCTAATATTTTCTCTGTACAGGGGTGACATTTCTTCAACATAGACACATGAAACACATCATGAAGATTTGCCAACTCAGACGGCAGATCTAGCCTGTAGGCTACAGGTCCAATCCTCTCAACAATAGGATATGGGCCCATAAACCTAGGGGTCAACTTACCCCTCTTGCCAAACCTTAGCACTCCCTTCCACGGTGAAACCTTCAGATAAACCTCGTCACCAACCTCAAACTCAAGAGGTCGACGTCGTCTCTCTGCATAACTTTTCTGCCTGTCCTGTGCAACTTTCAACTGTTCCCTGATCACAAATATCTTCTCTGTAGTTATATCGACTATCTCAGGTCCAAGAATTTCCTTCTCACCAACCTCATACCAACAAACTGGTGATCTACACTTCCTGCCATATAGAGATTCATATGGGGCCATTCCAAGACTAGAATGGTAGTTGTTGTTATATGAAAACTCCATCAAGCTTAAGTGTTCTTCCCAGTTACCTCTGAACTGTAGTACGCATGCTCTCAGCATGTCTTCAAGAGTCTGAATGGTCCTCTCAGATTGACCATCTGTCTGCGGGTGAAATGCTGTACTGAACTTCAGCCTTGTGCCCAACGCACGATGTAACTGATTCTAGAATCTCGATGTAAACTTTGGATCTCTGTCAGAAATAATGGAAACTGGAATCCCATGTAATCTGATTACCTCATCCACATAAATCTTGGCCAGCTTCGGAACATCAAAGGTTGACTTGACAGGAAGAAAGTGAGCAGACTTAGTTAGTCTATCCACAATCACCCATATCGAGTACGAACCTCTAGTCATCCTGGGTAATCCTACCACAAAGTCCATCGTGATGTGTTCCCATTTCCATTCAGGTATAGGAAGTGACTGCAAGGTACCAGCAGGTTTCTGATGCTCAGCTTTAACCTGCTGACACACTCCACATCTAGCCACGTATTCAGCCACATCTCTTTTCATACCAGACCACCAGTACAGCCCTCTGAGATTCCTATACATCTTCGTGTTACCAGGATGCATAGCATACATAGAAGCATGCGCTTCTTCAAGAATATGTTCTTTCAGCTTACTGTTCTTAGGTACACACAACCTATCATGAAGATACAACACACCATCGTCGGAAAACCTGAATTCTGACCTTTTACCTTCCGACATATCCTGCATAACCTGCCACAACTCATCATCATTCTGCTGCAACTCCCTAATCTGATCATAGAAAGTAGGTTTGACCTGCATCTGAGCAATCAACCCACTCTGTCCAGACACATCCAAGTCTAAGTTCAACTTTCGCATATCTACAAGTAAGTCTCTCTTGAAACATGCCATAGAAAATGCATCTGCTGTTGAACTCGACTTTCTACTCAAGGCATCTGCCACAACATTCGCTTTACCAGGATGGTAATCGATTGTCACATCATAGTCCTTGATCAGCTCAAGCCATCTGCGCTGTCTCAGATTCAAATCTTTCTGAGTGAAGATATACTTCAGGCTCTTATGGTCTGTAAACACCTGACATGTCTCACCGTATAGGTAGTGACACCATGTCTTAAGAGCATGAACTATAGCAGCCAATTCCAGATCATGAGTAGGGTAATTCTCTTCATTCTTCTTAAGCTGTCTAGATGCGTAAGCCACAACTTTGCCTTCTTGCATCAGTACACAGCCCAAACCTCTCCTGGAAGCGTCGCAGAACACTGTATAACCTTTATCTGCCTCTGGAAAAACCAACACTGGTGCTGAAGTCAATTTCCTCTTCAAGATCTGAAAACTTTTCTCACAGTTATCAGACCAAACAAACGGTGCATCCTTCCTCGTCAAGCGTGTCAAGGGTGATGCTAGCACACTAAAGTTCTGTATAAACCTTCTGTAATAGCCTGCTAATCCCAAGAAACTTCTAATCTCAGTAGGAGTCTTAGGCCGTTCCCACTGAAGCACAGAATCAACTTTCTTAGGATCAACGCTAACTCCATCTCTTGAGATAACATGTCCAAGAAATGCTACCTCAGCCAACCAGAACTCGCACTTGCTAAACTTAGCATACAGCTGGTGTTGCCTCAACAACTGCAACACTACTCTCAGGTGTTTCTCATGTTGTACATCATCTCTGGAGTAGATCAGGATATCATCTATAACGACTACAATAAACTGATCTAGGAACGGTTTGAAAATCCAATTCATCATATCCATAAAGGTTGATGGGGCATTGGTCAGCCCAAACGACATGACCAGGAACTCATAATGCCCATACCTGGTTCTGAAAGTTGTTTTGGAAATATCAGAAGCCTTTACTCTGAGCTGATGGTATCCAGATCTCAAATCTATTTTAGAGAAAATCGTTGCTCCACGCAACTGATCAAACAAATCGTCTATTCTCAGAAAAGGGTACTTGTTCTTAATAGTGATCTTGTTCATTTTCCTGTAATCTATACAAAGACACATAGTACCATCCTTCTTTTTAACAAACAGCACTGGAGCACCCCACGACGAAGAACTGGGTCTGATGAAACCCTTATCCAGCAATTCCTGCAGCTGCACCTTGAGTTCCTTCAACTCTACCGGTGCCATTCTATAAGCTGGCAGTGCCACTGGATGACTACCTGGATATAACTAATTCTCAAAATCCAGGTCTCTGATAGGAGGTAAGCCTGGCAATTCTTCTGGAAAAAAATCAGAGAACTCACGAACCACAGGCACATCATAAACACTGGCGGTGCTCTTCTCTGCTCTAGTGTCAACCACATGAGCAAGGAATGCTTCACATCCTTTCTGTAGCATCTTATCAGCTACATCAGCTGATACTATGCACGTAGGCAGAACTTTCCTGTGTCCAGTAAAGACACAAGAAAATTCACCTAGTTGAAAGGTAGCTTCCTTCTTCCAATAATCGAGTTGCACTCGATATGTCTCAAGACAATCCATACCCAGGATGACTTGAAAAGTATTGACATCCAGGGGTATGAGATTAGCAGCAAAGGTATAACCTCTAAAAGATAACAAGCATCTGGGACAGAACTCAGTCAAAATTGTTGGTCCACCTAGTGGAACTCTCAACACTAACTCATCTACCAATTCTTGAGTTAACAAATTAAGTTCACCAACTAAAGAACGTCGTATGAAAGAGTGAGTAGCACCCGGATCTATCAAAACTGAAACTGGTATACTATTAAATAAAAGCATTTCTCCTGTAACGACTTGTGAAGAGATTATACCTTCCTGAGGTGTCAAAGAAAAGAAACGTGCTGAAGCTCTCCCTCTGCCACGTTGTCCTCTCTAACCATTCCTGCCACTAGGCACACCACCACCTCTAGACCCAGAAACCACAGAAGAACTCGGAACATCATGGTACTGAGGCTGGAAAGCTTGCGATGCTGCTTGTCGAAGTTGAGGACATTCCTTTCTGAAATGTCCTACTTGTCCGCAGACAAAACAACTTGCACCCCAACACAGACCAGTATGTATTTTTCCATAGTTGTCACATGGCGGCATCTCTTGTTTCCGGGGACCTGTCACTGACATTGACGATCCAGAAGACTGTCCACTAGCGGTACTGCCCCATCTTCCTGGGTTGTATCCCCCTCTGCCTCTAGAAGAAGTAGCATCCTCAGATCTCTGTCTGCCGAAACAGCTAAAGCCACGCCCAAGCTTAGAAAAGAAACCTCTACCTCCACCTCTGTATCCACTACTGGACTGTCCTCTACTGAAATCTGCAGATCTCTTCTTAGACTCAGGCACCTTGTCAGCATTCATAGATTCTTCAACCTATCTCGCAGCCTCAACAAACTCACCAAAGTTCTCTCTGTTCCTTCTACTAGTAGCAGAAACTGTATGCCGAATTTCTGGCCTTAGCGCTTCTTGAAACCTTCTGCATCTTTCTATGTTGTCAGGAACAAGCTGCGGACAGAAATTTGCTAACCGGGTGAAAAGCGCTTCATACTCAGTAACTGACATGTTCCCCTGCTTAATATTCTATAACTGCCTGATTTTCTCATTAATAAAAGTGGGTGGATAAAATTTAAGATGAAACTCTTCAGAGAAATCCTGCCAATAAAGCTCTGTACCTCTCCTCTTATCCTCCACACTGTGCCACCACAACTCTGCATCGCCTGTCAGAAGATAAACGGCGTGATTAATCTTCTTCTCTTCTGGAAGCTCCATCAAGCGAAAGACCTTCTCTATCTGTCTCCACCACTCATCTGCCTCTGCAGGATATGTAGTACCACTGAATTCTGTACCACCAAGCTTCCTTACAAGCTCATACAATCTCATCAGATCCTTACTACTGGTAGAAGAAGAATCTCGCCTATCAGCCTTGTACCTCTCTCTGGTCTCTAGAAACATCCTGTACATCCGGGATGCTTCATCAACATGATCACCTCCACCTGGACCCATGTCTAGTGGATTAGGGCCAACACGACTCTCGACCTGATCATCACGATCAAAGCCTCTTCCTGCCATCTGCAATGATATAACAAAATATTTCCTGTTAGAAAACTACAGATAGAAGAAAGACACATAAACCTTAATCCTATTGGTCTCTTATCGTCCCCTGACTTGGACTCTGAGTAACTATGTACTCAACCTAGACTCTGATACCAAAGCTGTCACACCCCGATCTCACACTAACCTCAACACACGAGATTAGGGCGCGACAGAGGGATTACACACAAACCAAACCACTCATAGGTTTTTAAATATTTTAAAGACATTAAAAAGATAATCTGATTTATGCTGTAAAATGAAGCTAAACAAACTGTGGAAGCATTTTTATTAAACTGATTAGCAATATAAAGAAAGTCTACAACATATTACATTGTGTGACATAAAATAAAGCATAACAGTTAATTTACATCTTTATACACATTCTCTCTCACCCACACCAAGTCCCAAAGATTGAGGGGAAAGGACTAAGAGACCTCTAACAAAACTAACTACATATACCTACTACAGACTAAGCGTTAGGATGAAAGGATCCTTCAGATTCCTGCTGCTGATGATGACCTGAAAATGTTTGAGTAGAGGTATGAGCCTACTCGCTCAGTGAATAACATTTCATTTAGCTATCACTAAACAACTCATCAGGTTTATAAAACTGAAATAAAACATAAGTGCAGTACAAGCAGGGCAGTTTTAATGACATAGCAGATTTGCAGATAATAATCACATTTCTATGCAACAACAAATATTTTAAACAAATAAACAGATGTATAGAATTGGCACAAAAGTTCGAATATATGAATTTACTGTGATCCTATATGATTACATATTTATATTATTATGCCCTAATCATATGCAGTGTACTCTACATATAAAGATCCGTAGCGAACTACGATCCCACCGTACAAGACTTAGCGACACACCCGGGGAATGCTAAGTCTGACTTCCAGCCCTGTTCTGCTACAGGACCCACAGGCTCATCGGCCTCACTGCACTAACATCGAGTGCTCTGGACTCCTCCTCTAACCTGAGTACACAGGCTCAGGGGTCTGGGTTACCACCGTGACATCGCACGCGTTGTTGTTGAATAACCCCTATTTACTCCAGTGCCACCGTGACATCGCACGCGTTGTTGTTGAACACTCTCTCTCTCTCTCTCTCTGTCCTCGTGCCACCGTGACATCGCACAGTTATTGTTGCAACACGAGTTTCACCCCTAAGAAGCAGACTTGTCAAAGGGGTTCTACGGTGTTAGGGCATCTAAGTCTATTAACTGATTAACATATAACCATTTAAACAGGAATATCACGTTTCATACTGATTTCAAGTTTCAATGAATCAATCATACTCTATTGTATGTGCTACATTGTTTAGGAGTCATACCAACTGGTACTGAAGCAAATAAGCATTTAAAATGAGTTAAATAATGATTTATGAATGAACTGCCACTCACAGCTCTGAAACTCGCCCGATCGGTCTGGAACTCGGCCAATCAACTCACAATTTCTGAAACTCGGCCGACTAACTGGGCAACTCGGCCGATCAGCTGGAAACTCGGCCGATCAACTGGAAACTCGGCCGATCGAAACGCTGCTCAACCTATAAAAGAAACTCGGCTGAATCAAATCCTAACTAGGCCGACCAAAACGATGTTCGATATCCTTAATAAGGAACTCATCTGAATGAAACCCAAACTCGGCCGAACAGCGCACAGACAGGAAATAAAAATGAACCTGCTAATGTCGATTTCACTCGAATCGACGGGAAAAACCTCCGATTTGCGCTGCAAATTGCCCACAACTGGTGCACACCACCAAGAACTGGTTGGAGGGAGAAAGAAGGACGAGCTAGGGCTGCTCTTCGCGCCCTATTCTCCTGGCCACCTCTGAGCTAACGCAGCTCCTGCTACTACGTAGCTCCTGCTACTAGCTGGATCAATCCAGCGGAGAAGATGGAAGGAGGGGAGAAGAAGGAGGGCCGCAGCTGCTGGCCGGAGCAAAACCAGGGCTCCAATCGCCCTTCCCCTCTCCTCTCTCTCTCTCTCTCACACACGCGAAGAAGGAAGGGAAAGAAAGATCGAGTATGTCGCTCATTTCAGCCGCTTAGGCGGTTTACGGAAGAAAAGAACGAAGAAGAGAAGGGATAAGGGAAAGAAAAGGCAAGGGGGCTGAAATGCAATTTCGCCCATAGGTTTCAGAAATTACAAACTGGTCCCTCAAAGCTCCAAAAACATACAACTTTTGACTCGAAGGTCGGATTCGAACGATTTCTCTGGCAACACCTCAAGCGCAAGATCCTACACGTTATAAGGGCTAGGATTTACACTACGCACATCTCATATCCGTTTTAAACGTTATTAACAAAAAAACCAGCTTACAACTTAGCAAAGTAGCTAAAATACATGCTTAACAGCATACTTACAGGATAAGCTCGACGCGGGTCATAACAGAACCACAGGGACAAGGTGTATGCATTAGGAACGTAGAGCCTTAGACTCAAATACACCAAACAAAGGGGGTAGATTAAGATGGTGTTCCTCACGGAATGATATTAATCCAAACAAAGAAAACAAGTAAAAGAAATATAGGGAAGAAAATAAGAGATCAAAGAAACCAAACAAGTGGAAACAAGATAATGATGAGAACTTGGATCAAGTTTCACATACTAAGATCTCTCACCAACAAACAATACTCGCACTCCTTTGTATTCCCTTAGCATGATTATAAGAAATAATTATATATGTCTATTCCCTCCTCTCTCGAGCTTAGGATAGATCTAGATTATAAGGTTCTCTCTCTCTCGATATGTCAGAAAAACAATCACAAAGCAACCATATGATCATTAGCTTCAACATTCCAACATTTTCATGCATTCATGCAACTCCATAACACTTAGATAAGATTAATTATGCTCTTTCGATGCATTAACAATCATACATCACAAGATGGTATTGAATCATGCAAGTGAAGATTTTAAGAACAAGAGTATGGATATAACCATTGCTAAGGATATATATTCAAAAGGATGTAAGTATATACATGATGGGAGAGCCTTAGTGTCTACTCCTAACCCAAGCAAAGCATTTATCCCCTCATGTTAACAAGAAATGTAACAACACTACAAAAGTGTATATACATTAAGATAAATGAAGAGGGTGAAGGTACAACGTGAGTGAGATGATAGATCTAAATAAGGAAGGAGGAGATATACCAATAGTACTTCTTCAAATCAAGATCAAGTACAGGCGTGGATGATGAAAACTCCTCTCAAAGAAGAGGATGGCATTTCTTCTCTCTCCTCTAATTTTCATATTTGGAAATTTAAGACCAATGGAGATGAATGAGGATGGATCTGGAGTTGGGCAACACTTTGTATGTGTGAGATCAGAGCCTATTTATAGGCACTGCCCACCGACTTAACTCTTTGTCATAGTCACGACTCATGTCTTGATTGAGACCATTTGTTGCGGTCGTAGCATCTATGACCATGTTCCAGTCGAGGTGATGTTTCAATCATGATGACATCTCGACCGTGACTATTGTTGTAGTTGAGTCTTTAGACTTGGTCTTCAAATTTGTCTCGATTACATCCCGGTCATGGCTGCCATTTCATTTGCGGTCGCGACCATTGTTGCGGTTGGGACTATTATTATGATTGTAACTATTGATGGGTAATCACAGTCGTGACAGGCCACAACTCCTTGAATATGTCTCAGTTGAAATGCTTGATGAACACATTTGTCTCGACCATGACAAAGGTGTATTAGTAGAGACCAAAGATGAGTCTACATTGATTAAGAAAGGGTATTAGGTCAAAGCCAAATGTTATTCAAGGTCATTAAAATAGGTAGGGAAATTACCAAAGGAATGTTATTATAGACATAAAACAAGTGTGAAATGTTCACAAAATGAGATGTTATCATTGAGCTATATGAACTAACAGATTGATATTATGTTGTGCAATTCTTTAATAAGGGTGATATGTGAAACATTCTTACAAAGGGCCCTTGGTTGATGTTTGGAAGTTATCGAATGGTTTATTCATGGGATGGATATCTTAAACCTTCATAAGGACTTTTGGACTGCATCATCATGTGGATAAGAGTCATGTTATTACCAATCCATTACTATAATAATGCAATATTTGATTGGGTTGGAGAAGCGTTTAGTAGGCTTGTGAGGGTAGATGACCACTCAGCCAATCACACCAGAAGAAGGTTTGTTCGGTTAGCCGTGGAGATAGAAATGGGCCAACTAATACGCCCTATCATTATTATCAATGGCAGAGAGTATAAGATTGAATACAAGTCATTTCCCAATCTCTACCTCAAATGTGGCAAACTAGGGAACGCCGACAAAGATTGCCGAGGAGCAAATGAAGAACCCAAAACATTCAAAACCTTAGAAGGAGAAGATGAAGTGGGAGACATATGGGTGGATGAGGAGGAGAAGTGGCAGGTATACTATGGCAGGAGCATCCTTACTAGAATACCCCACTAGAAATAAAAAATTCTCTTAGAAGGAGGATACAAGAGTCAAGTATTTAGGTAATAGATACCAGGCTCTTGAGGAAGATGAAGAGGATAATCCAAAAAACCAAGGAGAAGAGTGGATAATAACTCCACAAACTACACCACAGACTCATAAAGGGAGCCCAAAGATATGGAGGAAAAAGAAAAGATTAAATAATGACAAAGACACTACAGTCAGGAAGAAGCAAGCATTCATGAATGTGGGGAATGTGGAGAAGGATCAAGCAGTCAATCATCTGGGTGATAATGAGGAGGATCAGGAGATGATGAACCACATGGTGGTTTCTCTGTGGATAATGAAACTATACTAGGCAGGCCATTAGGTAACTTTATAGAAATTGAAATGGGAAAGGAGGCAACTCACAACCATGAAATGGAGATGACACATACTGAAGATAATCAAGAAACACCAAAAGTTAACAATAGCATCATAAATTCTAGTCAGAAAGCAAAGGTCAAAAAGGCATCATCGACTGTTAATAGTCCTCAAAGAAACCACAATTATAATACAAGAAGTAGGATGAGGAAGGCTAGTGAAGAAAAGGGAGGTAGTTTTGGAAAGTCAAGCCAGTGAGCATTTTCTACCTACATCCTTAATAATTAATACTAATGTGTGGAATATAAGGAGGGTAGGTAATTTTAAGGCCAGGCATACCCTAAATGAATTGATCTGTATGCATAAAATCAAGCTTGTAACAATTGTCGAGCCTCGAATTTTAGGGAACAAGCTAAAAGGACAATCAAAGACTTGGGTTCTTCAAGTTCCCACAAAGTCAAAGCTCGTGTCTTCTCTAGTGGGATATGGGTTCTCTATAATGAAAATGAGTGCCACATATAGATCATCCAGAGCCATAGATACTACATACATTGCTTTGTGAATGGGAGTGTGTTTCATACCTTCATCTATACTAGTCCAAGTCCAAGAGTTCGTCCCATATTATGAGATCCTCTGATTCAACTCAGCCAATCCATTACTAAGCCTTGTGTTGTAGTTGGCGACTTTGACTGTGCATTGTCTCTAGATGAAAAGATTGGGAGCCACCAATACAACTTCAATGGAGCAATGTGGTTTAAGAATGCAGTAATATTGGTTGGTTTATCTAACATAGGTAGCACAGGCTACAAGTACACCTATAAAAAAGCATGCCCCATGAAAAGCTTGATAGAGTAGTGGCGAATGCAGTCTGGATTCAATAATTTATCAGTATTATATGTGAAAATCTCTTGAGAATCGGGTCAAACCATAATCATGTTGCCTTGCTTATGATACAACACCAAAAGGGTCGTAGATGATTGGTAGAGGCATCCTAACTTTAGTGGACTACTTGAGAAATGTTGGAACACTCACTCATTCCTTCATCAAGATTTGGAAAAAGCAAAGAACCTGGTCTTCAGCTGGGAGAACAAAGAGATGAACAAGATGCGGTAGGAAAAATGAAGTGTGCAACAATGCATTTGTACCATCCAAAAAGAACTAGAACAAAGGTATAGTGAAGCAAAAGAGATTGAGTGATAAAATTTAGAAGATAGACTTGGAATTGTGCATCAAAATGAGGAGGATGACTGGAAGTAGTGTAGCCATATAAATTGGCTAAAGTTTGGCGACAACAACAAAAAATTTTATCATGCATATGTTAGAAATAGGAAATGAACCACTCGTGTCACCACCTTGTGGAACAGTGATAAGAGATTGGGCCACAAACTGTTCCCAATTAAAGAACTTCATATCTGATCATTTTTGACATTTTGTCACGGCTACATCTACTCCTCCATGGCTGGCTATGAATTTCATCCCAAGCAAGGGAACCAAGAGAGTTGGGAGAGTCTCCTACAAAATATGAGGTATGGAAAATTCTTAAAGAACATGGCCCCTACAAAGTAGCAGGCCCGGACAACACATATTATGTTTTCATAAAGAAGAACTAGAAAGTTGTCAGAAACTCCACTCCCAAGTCCATTCTCCATATGCATAATGGTGGGAAGATCTTAGATGCTATGGGTAGCTCAACCATTTATCTCATACCTAAGGTAAAACAACCAATTAAATGCAATCACTTTATACCCATTTTGATAAATAATTCATGCAATGAACTACCTTCCAAATTTGTGGTGGATCAGGTAGAAACACATTCCACAATGGATATCTCTTGCCCAAACCAACTTTGTACTAGGAAGAAACATTGTGGATAATATTATTCCGGTGTAGGAAGTGATCCATAATATGAGAAATAAGACGGCTACATCTCAGATGGAAATCAAGGTGGACTTATCTAAAGCTTACGATTGCATTTCGTGGGAGTTTATAGAAGATACACTTACTAAAGCACACTGGCCTGATAATGTCAAAAAGTATGCCATGAACTCCTTATCTGCAGGATACACAAGCATAATTTGGAATGGGGAAATGCTCCCTAGCTTAAAAGCATTAAGAGGGATCATAAAAGTTGATCCCTTGTCACCATACATTTTTTTATGTGTATGGAAAGACTGACGCAATTGATTAACAGATTAGTTGGGGAAGAGAAATTGTCCCCTTTTAAATTGTCCTAGCAAGGTCCTGCGATCTCCCATGTCAGCTTTGTTGATGACATCTTCATATTTGCAAAAGCATCACTAAGCCAAATTCACACCATTATGGAATGCTTCAAACTCTTTGAGGAGGCCTCAGGCCAAATAATTTACATAGAGAAAACTCATATTTTCTTCTCCACCTCAGTAGATCAGCAAACTAGAACTAACATATGTCGGGAGAGCAACATTGAAGAGATGATGGATCTGGGGCTCTATTTGGGGGTACATGTATTACATAACAGAATCATGAGGACCACTTATGAACATTTGGTCAGTAATATTGAATAGATAATTTATGGTTGGGAAGCTAAAACACTTTCTCTAGCTGGAAGAATCTATCTTGTTAAATCTATTCTAACACTCTCCAAACATACACAAAGCAGACAATAATCATTCCAAGAAGAATTTGCAAAAAGATACATAAGATTACTTGGACCTTCATCTAGGAAGGATGACACAAGTAGAGACTTGTGTCTTTCGTTGCATGGAAAAAAGTTAGGACAAGCATGGAAAAAGAGGGGCTAGGAATCAAATTTGTGGTTTATTGGAACAAGACAATTTTGTGGAATAACCCTAGGAGATGATGAATGATATACAATCCTTATGGAATGAAGGAATGAAGAACAAATATAAAAGATACAGAGGACAAGATGGGTCTAGGATCACTCCATTTTGGAGAGCATCTTACAAAGGGAAAATTTTCATTGCAAAAAATTGTAGTACGACTATCACCAACGGAGAGGATACATGCGTATGGCTAGATGAGTGGGTGCCCAGTAAGGGCAAACTCATCAAAAAAACAATACACTTTTTCTAGCTATAGAGGAAGCTAGCATGATCAACAGAAGGTGGAGGGAAAGAAAATCCACTAATGATGATGTTTGTACGAGGTGTCATGGGGAAGTAGAACACACACTATATTCACTGCCAGACTGTCTAAAGACATCAGCAGTTTGGAAGGAGCTCAACATCTTGGGAGAGAGAAATATACTCTAGGGACATAACATTAAGGAGTGGATGCAGCTTAATATGGAGAAAAAAGAAGAACATAGAGACAAGTTTTCCTTAGTCTGTTGGATCATCTAGAATCTGAGATATTGCCTCATTTTTTAGAAACTTGACACCTGCTTTCCCGTGAAGTGCTTGAGGTTTTTGTCGCTTCAGTGAAAAACCTTAGAGGTGTGGCATCAAAAAGTGAGTCAACCCGAAATCTATCAGGAGCAGAACACTGGTTGGATGAATCTGGATGATGGTTGGGTTTTTGTTCTTATTGATGCATTTGTAAAGGATGGATGAGTAGCAGTGGCCACCACCATCCTTATATGCCATGTTTAATGGTGGTAAGGGGATGCAAGATCAATCCAGGCCAGTTCAGTGCTGGATGCAAAAACATGATCCACTAGACTTACCATGAAAATGATACAAAAATTGAATTTGAAGAACTACATTATTGAGTCTGACAGCAGTGGAGCAATTGAATCCATTCAAGGTAGACCGGAGTGCTTTCCAAGGCTGGAAACTTGGACTGGTTCCATTTTGAAGGATCCAGATTCTCTAGAGGAGGTGCGGATCATGAAGGTGAATAAAGAAGAAATTTCCTTGGTTGATGCTTTAGCAAAACACCATCTCAAAAATCCTCAGGGGGTATTATCTATGACGATGCTCCACACGACCCTATGGGATATCCCCTTATTTTTCATCTATGTAATGGTAGAAGTTATACCAAGTTTATTTTGCATGGAAACAATGTAGGACCATTAAATGTTATCCCTGCAAGAGGAGGGCAGGTTGAATAAAAGATCCTTCTAACTTTTCCTAAAAAAGAAAAATAATTTGATGAGAAAACATTGCAATACAAATGTGAACATAGAGCACAAAATTAATTTGATAACCGAGTCACAATTTTTCATTTAAGATATCCTTATCCTACTACTTCAATATCCACATAACATAACTCCATCCTCAAGTCAAGACTCACAACATCCAAAGATACATGCCAACACTAACCTAAATCATATGGTATGGATAATTAAAGTTTCATCACATTAGGGGTAACATTTTAAGATCCTCATATGTGTTCCATCACTTTCAATATCCTTCATTTATCATTTCTTCTGGGTAATCATATCATATACATTTTTCACATAAGGTAAGGGATCTGTAAGGAACTTTTGGGACACAATAGGAAACCTAAGGGAGACAAAATTGAAATACTCAGAATCTGACAGCCTTTACTCTGATTCCATATTGTAAGGAGTGGAACTCGAAAGGTGATCCACTCATCACTTCATATTAGGAATACACTCATTTAATCCAAACACACTAACAAGTATGCTAGAATAGATGTACATTTTTTTCTTAAATGAATGATTTACATGACCAAAGTATAGCATAAAAAATAAATGTAATGACTATGTTTAATTTAAAAAGTTCACATGAGATTCTCTCATTAAGGGGCTTACATGAAAGATACAACTTCAACATTAGGTAGAGGAGATTCCAAACTATTTGAAGTCTAACTCCTAAGAGTCAATTGCTCTAATCTAGGACCATATCACCATGTCAAGTCCATCATGTCCTTCACGTAAGGGGCTGAAAGCACATCCCACAAGAGAAGACAAAGTGGATGTTTTCAGCAAAAAAATGTCAGTATTAGCATATAAACAGGGATTGAACACATTCTGGAGAAAGTACAACAATTAATTATTTAAGATACCCATCAAATAGGGAATATGACCATACAAATGGATATAAAAAGACAATTTAAAGAAGAAAACAAATAAGAGATATATTGGCATAACAATTTTTCACCAATAATGTCATAAGTATAAGTTATGCATGTAAATAATATTAGACTAAAGTTATTTTAAATAGGACTGGCACACCATAGGATTGCAACCAAAAAATTTATTGGAAAAGTGCATCCTTGGTAGAATAAGTGTGCCCATGTGTATATATCAAGTGGAAAAGGACACTCAAGGCAGAACAAGCACACTGTATGAATGGTTGTACTAATTACTACTACTATAAGTAAATTCATTTTATGCCTGCACAATGTAGAGGCGATAAGTTTATTTAACTTCAAATAAAAGATTGATAACATCCCAATACCATTAAGAGGGGTCAGAGGACCCATGAAAAAATATCCAATCAATCTCTACAATCAAGATACATAATAAGAGCATAAGAGGCCAGAATATGAAAGTTATAGTTTCAACATGAAATAAGATAAGCAAAGTATCACTTTAGAGTCCAACATGAAATATAGATAGTACTCAAATCTATTATTTTTAGACCCAAATAGGTCATAAGTCAAGAAAAAGAATACTCATCACTAAAATACCTTAAACAGGGTCCAAAGAGTGAGATTAAACAAAGTAATTGCTCGATATGACAAATTTATGAATGCATCATACATCAAGACAAAGAGGATTAGGTTAATTACTAAATATGGATTGTGGAATGCAACATACCTTATATCAAGTCTATATATGTCCACGATCAACCTTAGGTCCAAGAAATGGTCTTCTAAACACATATTAAATGTATTATATAGAATTAGGGATAGTTTCACATTAATTGCATAAACCTCAAAAATTTAATTTTTGTAAGTATTGATTTAGGCTACCAAAACCACTCCATAATCTAGATTATTCTTTCCTAATTTCATTACATATTTTACTTTTTTTTCCTTATATAGTTTTAGGTATGAATTTTTGAAAATTTACCAATTAGAAAAATCCTTGAAATCATATTTTTTATAACAATAGATTTAGGTTATGATAACCATTCCACAATATGGACATGTTTTTAGATTCTAACAAGTTCTTATTTGTAATATTCCAGTAAGTACATAATTAGTTATGACGTATCAAAGATAAGTCAATTTACTAAAGGAAAAAAAAAGAAAATGTGGCACACAACGACCAAAATACTCCCACATTAAGCATCCCAACTATATGCTTGACGAGACAACACTACTCATTCAGACTAGACCATACACAATGTAATTTTTAATTGAAACATGCATCGAAAGGATGAGAAAACCCATGTATGTGTAACAAAAATCAAATTCAATCAATGGAATAGTCATAAAAAACTTGGTAATAGAATTCCAGACTTTGAAAAGATCGATAGAAGCATTTCAAACTTGAGATCCAATGTAAAGAAAGGTCAAGAGAGCCCACTAGAAATTTTTTACCAGTAGGAATGGTTTTTCGAAGCCCAAAAGGTTGACCACAAGGTGCACAAGAGCTCACATTGTATCCACCGACATGGTAGGCCAGGTGAAGTCTACAACTATGATAGAAAAATACCCAACAACAAAAAAAAACAAGTGTACAAGAAAAATGAAACTTGGAACACAAAATAGAGATGAAACCAAACATGGATATAATGGATGAATCCATCAACACAAACAAATAATGTAGGAGAGATCCCACAAAATAACAAACTTGTATTGGAAAAGGGGGAAACTTTGGGGGAGAAACTTCACCATTGTAATATCCATGCATGCTGGTCTCATTTTCAGTTGAGTAAGTTACTGAGATGTTAGCAAGATCTAAAAAGATCCTTCCTTTGAAGGCAAAAGATGAAGCTTTGAAGGTGTAACCAAAATCAAATGGAGAGGGAAGAATCGTGTCTGTGATAAAAAATCCAATGAAGGTCATTCATGAAACAAATCAACAATCATAGAGGATAGAAATGATAGAGCAGACCCTCATAATTTCTTCTGCATGACAAGACAACTATGATATTAGAATTAGAAATCGATATGTGATGCACTTTTAACTTGTTCTCATGATTTCTTTTGCACTAAGACAAGCATGAAATGAGAGTTTTAAACCAGAATTTGATATCCTATTAACCCAAACAACGGGCAAGTAAAGAAGGAATAGATCCACTAGTTTGTCTTACGAAAACAAAAACAATATAATATGGGATGGAGAAAACATGGTTTCTAGATTTATCAATAGATTGGTGTACCAGGACACTTTGTCTAGATGATCTTTAGTGGAATTGGTAGTTCCTAGAGCAAGATCATACCCAGCCAAGAACATGTAATAGAACATATCTTCACAGAGGTATGGTGTTCATTGGTAATCACGGCCAACATCAAATAGTGCAACCCTTAGGGTTGTATATTTAGGTATGAAATGATAATGGGAAAATTGTTGAGGAAAACAAGTGATCGTTAAAGAAGGAATATGAGAAAATGTATGAAGAGGAGCAAAAAACTTGGATTAAGATTATTGTACGTAGTATTGTTCGTATTCGGAAGTCTTGACCAAGGTATGAAAATGTAGTTCCTACAGGAGAAGCCACAATAAATCAAGGAAGGAAGTCTGCGTGACAAGCATAAAATTGGATAAATCATGACTTAAAGAAAGTTTGTTGCAATAATATTAACTAGGTTTCCTAATCAAATTGGAATAGTTAACCTCACAAATTCATATGAAACTTTGCAACTAGATTAATTAGAGTCTGTAGAATCCAAATTTTCCATTAGTTTCCTATTTTCAGTGAATAAATTATTTTTTAAATAAAATTCAGAGTTTAACTTATGATTTGTTTTTTTTTTAATAAAATTAAGGCATCGAGTGTTCAATTAATGTGAAAGTTGGCACCCAAGCTAACTGGGAGCTGAGGATCATTTTTAAGTTTTAATACAATTAGAGTTTTAGGCTCATCACCACTATATTATTATAACATTACATCATTACCATCATTATTGATTATTTAGAGTCTCATTATATCAAAATATTATCAAATGAATTTCCTTATATTATGATGCACAAATTTCCATATTTAGTTATTTAACCTATCAACTCCACTAATATAATATTATCTTAGATTGTATCACATTATTCTTATTTCAGGACAAGAAAAGTCCAAATGTTATTCCATTTCATTATTAATCACATTATCACTCTTTCTAAACATATCTTAGTCATTATGTGAATATTTGTTAGAAAAGGAAGCATGTGTGACATATTCCATGAACTCATCTGTATGTTAGCAGATATTTAGGTTGTTATGGTAATATGAATATATCATCATAAGCAGTGTTGATTATAGAACCAATAAATGTGTTATATTTGTTTTCAAGCCTATACATATTATGGGTTACCAATGACTTTTGATGTTATATACATTAACTATATGCATTAATCTATAACTTCATCCTTGTTTGGTCAAATGTAAATAACCAGTCATTCTAGTCTTATAAATATGGGAATAGGGTTTATCGATTCTAGATGTTAGTCTTTGATATGTTACACACATGAAGATCAAGATAAACATCTTCAAAGTATCCTACAAAGATGATGCCATAAGTGATACTAAAGAATATTTCTATTTTCTTGATGGTTTGGATATAATTGTTGAAGAAATCCTTCCTACATGGATTGGCATAGCCACTAAAGGTAGAGGTTTTGAGATAGTTGTTGAATTTACTAAATATCCAATTGAAGAAGACTAATAGGATGAGGTAGTTGTTGCTAGTGAAGATCAACCTTATGTGACATTCAAGCCCTTGAACACATTTATTGAAGGACCACCTATTCTTGAGATGAAAATTCATTCCAAAGATTTGAAATGTGATTTTCTTTGTCCAAATGACACCCGTCAGTGATCATTTCCTCCATTCATTCTCTAGATCAAGAGGATGCTCTTATTTCTATGATGGAGAATAATGTCAAAGCTAATGGTTCATTTAAAGATAATTTGAGGGCTGTTGATCTCTTCATTTGTGCATACATTATCTACTTGAAGGACGATGCATGCCCAAGTCAAGAAATGTATATAAGGCTCAATCTAATGATAAAAAATATTATGACCCAGTTGATGATGAACTTAATTTATATTGGGATAATCTATCCCATTTCTTACAACTCAAGGGTATGTCCCATTTAGGTTGTTCTCAATAAGGGTGGAATCATCATTGCACACATGAAGATGGTGAGTTAGTACATGTGAGAGAACAATCAAAGTTGAACTATGACAATATCCAATTTTTTGGATGTTACATGCCTATTTTAACGTGATATATCTTGCTTTTACTCGCATCTAGAGATACTCCTATTCTTTAATATAATTTCACATAGTTTTGCATGAAAATAGCAAGTGAACAACATTCCAATTAGTGTTTATAAGTCAGAAACAAGTGATCTCATGGGACGTTGGGATGAAACCAATGCACAAAGCACATAAGTCATTGTTTCATCAACCCATGGAAAACCTAAATCTATTTCTGCCAACAACATTTAGTACAAGGGACTCAAACACTTCATCAATGGTCACACAATGATGGAAAGTATGATTCCCTCACTGATGATTTTTTTGCCAAATAACTTCAACATTAATTCTAGAGGAGTGGACATTCAATGATGCCCTAGTTGCTAACTACATCGATGTCTAGTATGTTGACTACATTGATGTCCATCCTCTTTTCTGAACAGATGCACAAGACATCTACGGATGTTTGGTTTTCACAAAGCTATCTAATTCTCAGGTAGTGCATAAGATATCAATGATTGACCTTCCATAAATCATGAATGACATATATCATTGTACAACTAACAAAGGAGCTTCATAGTAACACCCATTATCGACCTATAGTCTTCCACTAATGGAAAAGTAGCAAGCCTCTACATGCAAATGTAGTTTCTACAAATCTTGTCACTACTAAGATTAGTTAAGCATGTGTCTGAGACTTGGAGCACAAGCAAAGTACTCAAGTTTACAAGTTCCTTCAAGATAGAACATCCTTTATAAATAGGGGGTACCCCACCTTCAAATAAGGCATTTCATCCACATTGATGAAGTGCAAACTAGTTCCAATCTTTCTGTCGACCCCCATGAATAGGCAATGAAGAGAGTCCAATCTAATTGGTGATCTCTCCCAAAAGTGTCTACATCAATATTTGAGAGAAATGGATCACAGAGGACATCATCTCCTTCATCATTTCTATCAGTGTGATATGCCTTTTTATTCATAAAAAGTGAAGAAATGGTTGCACAAAGGAATGAAAATGGAAATGGGAATGGGAATGACCCACCCCATAAATGCCACCTGTCAGAAGTGGGGGGAAAAACCCACCAACAAGCTATCCATATCTTCATTCCTTTGCATCCACCCATGTCAATGAGACCAGGCCACCCGTCATCCTTTGAATAATGAACATTCTTAACTTTGAGTTGAATCTAGCATTCATATCCATAGTTTAATAGTAAATGTTTGGAGGATATTCTCATGAGGACAACCCTCATCATCACATGGATTCCTTCAAGAACATCTATGATACCTTCAAGATCAATAGGGATCCTCAAGAAGTGATATAGTACAAGGATTTCCACTTCTCATTGGGAGAAGAAGTGCTTGTGTGGAATCAAACTGTGAAACATGAAAGCATTTAGGACTGGGAAGGCATGCATGATGCTTTTGCCACTATGTTATTCCCAGTGGGAAGAAAATCAGATGCATGAAAAAGATAGTGGTTTTAGACATAAACCATATGAAAACCTCTGTGATGCATGGGAGAGATACTAAGAATATTAGAGAGACTATCTCCACCATAGTTTTGATGGAGAGTATCTAGTAACTACCTTTTGCAATAGACTTACTCAGATTGAAAGGATATAAACGTAAATGCAATAGTTGGGAGTTATATCATGGGACATGGCTCATAACACTCCAATGAGATCTTAGACAATATGGTCAAACTACAAGCTGGCTGGGACTATGAAAGCGGACCAGTTGGCATTGTCTCTCTTGTGAGAGCTAATTCTAAAATGAAATCCCTTGAGGCTCTGACATTCAATCTCAACAAAATATCATATGATGTCTATCATTTGATGGAAACCAATATTTAAGGAAAGAATTCTATGGAAACCATTATGAGTTGCATTACCTATGGGGAGAGTGGATATGATTTTGACTGTTGCATATACACCCACATAGAAGAAGACAACCAAGATGGGTCTATGACAAATGACTCTCATGTCAACTTCAAGAGACCAGACCATTTTTTATTTTAATTTGGGAACATATATGCAACAAAAAAATCTCATATGTTGAACAATCCTAACAATCCACCTAATAAAAAATCTGATTTTGTGAGAGGCGGGGGACCGTAAGATACACTTTAAGCAGAAATTTTTAGTAAAACATGAATAATTTTCATAATCATAACCATAGCCAACCTCAACCCGACTTTTTGTCTAAAATGTTCACATTGGCTAAGAGGCAAGCTGATATTAGTGACAAGTTGAATCAAAGAACCATCAATAGAAGCAACATGTGGAGTATGATGCAAGATCAAAGAAGAATGTCATTGGGTAGATAATTGATCTACAACAACACAACAATGTGATTGATGAGAAACATGTGAATATATTGGATCATACGAAGAACCAAATAGGAAGAATTTCATCTTACATAGAACAAAACCATGGAGGCCATGAAATTTCTATTATGGACACTATCATGTCATGATTTATTCTTGAAACCATGACTCTAGAAGTTTAACAAGGGAGTTTCCCTACTCCTAGCCATCGACCAGAGATAGTAGATGTAAATAAGACAATACCTCTACTTTCATTTAACAACATCGACTATGAAAAGAAAGGGAAATAAGCCATCCATAGGTAAGTGGTTGGAACCAACTAAAGAGGCAATCTCCATAGAGGTCTACATGCTCCAAGGATCCCTTTCCCTATAAATTGATCAAAGCTCATTTGAAGAAGATATAGGGGAATCTAATAGAAGTTGTGAAGACACTACACCTTGACATTCTATTTCTAGACACCATTGAAGAAATGTCATCCTATTCTTGGTACTTCAAGGACTTGATAACTAAAAGGAAATGAGGTGATGAGGTATAGAGAGTCAAGATTGCAAACATGTCTACTGCCTTTGTGCAAGATAGGATGCCAACCAAACACAAGGAACCGGGACCCTTCACTATCCCATTCTATGTGGAATATATGAAGATAAAAAGGACTTGGTTATTTAGGAGAAAACATAAGAATAATGTTTGTAGATCTAGACCAAATATTGGTGCTACAAACATGGTTAAAATTAGAATGCAAATATAATTAGCCAATCATGCTTTCACAAGATCAAATTTGCTTTGTTGTTGATTTTCCAATTACTATTGAAAGGTTCTTAATTTCATGTGATATTATCATAATAGACATTGTTGAGGACGTAACTTGGTCGATGATCTCTAGAAGAACCTTTATTTCTATAGGAAGAGTGTTGGTTGATGTTGATGCTAGAAGTGTGATAATAATAAAGGTTGGAAATGACCATATTGGGTTCATGGTTTGAGAGTCTATGAGGGGGCCATCACTATTTGAGTTTGTGCATTTTGTTAATAGATAAAGTAAACTTTGTGTAGAAATTCAAAAACAAATGCTACAATAAACCCTTAATTGACGCCCCTCATACAACAAACTCCTGATGGATGGTCCTGAAGTCAGATAATTACTTGACTACCTTGTTATAGAAGAAAGTGAAAGTTAAATTAAAGTATACTCAAAAATAGAGGCAAACAAATATACCTCTGTAGAAAGAACTCTAGTAGACAAAGATACGTGAAGAATCAAACATGACTGGAAGCAACTACCTGTGATGATACTTCTCGAAAAACAAGATCAACGAATGTGGAAGCGATTAACTAGCAGCAGAATTATTAAAAATCACTAAAAAATAAAACTTTTTGTAAAGAGATCTATAACCGATAAAACTCTTTCATAAGGAAACATGATAAGTTGTTTATAGATTGATCCATCATTACATCTCGAGTATTAAAAACATCAACTACCTTATTAGATGTACAAGTCAAGATACAAAAATCTCGAGGAATTAAGACAAAAATCTCAGATCTACATTAAACATCTACTGACTCCTAGGACCTGAGAGTACAAAGACGACACATAGGACATTCTGTCTACAACACTTGATAGACAGTGTCTCCACCTGAGGATCATTGTTGTCCCTGATGTTGCTGATGCATGTTGTTGTTGTTGCTCACCCAAAGATGGGTTCCTTCGTCCACGACGTCTACCTAAAAAGTCGAATCCCACAGGGGTGAGACAATTTGAATAATTGTCCCAGCAAGAGATATAACTCTCCACCAGAAGCATTGTTATTGCAATAAAGGAATAATATTAAGCAGTAGAACTATAAATATTCAACAGCAGGTTTATCATTGTGTAAACTAGGTGAAGCAACCTTGTTTTAAGCAATCACTTCAATTATAACTTAATTGAATGACAAGACATATAACAATAAGTAATATGAAGAACATGTATACTAGTTATTTAACTAGAGAACTATAAACAATGTAACATCAATCATTGTTTCTCGTAGTTCAACCTAAGAAAATACGCTACACAGCTGATTACATGTTACAAACATTTTTATCCCCTGAGGAGACGAGTTACACCTCTCATACTCCAACCGACCATTATGAAATCGCAATTGGTACCATACATAGGTCATCAGAAGAGCCGAATTCCTATGACCTCATCCTCCTCAATCAGTATGAGGAACAACATGCATGACATCTTGTGTCTCTGTCATAATAGCTTTCTAGGGTATTCTGGCAACTTTGATATTAGAGTTACAGGGGCGTTCTGTACCCTCTTTGCCATCAAGGGATTTCTTGGTTATCTCACATCGATGCAGCATTAACAATATCATCGGGAGATTAATGATACATCATCCTGGCATAAACATATAATGAAGGATTGAGAGATTAAAGGTACATCTCATATCAAATCCTACATTAGGACGTAAGTATATTCGCGTCCATAACCCCCACATACTCAAAAGTATGCTCTCCAGGAGTTCCCTTAGGATAACCTATTTCACCATCATTTAACTTCTGACAATGATGGATCTATGGTCAGGGCTCTACATGATATCATTATACTTGATTATTTAAGTACATTATGGCATTCTTTTAGCATCAGGCATGTTTTCAAACATAAACCATTAAAACAATTTCTATAAGGAAAGAGTACTAATTGTATCAAGTTCATTTCACATCCAGTTATCATTGGGATATCAATCCCTAACCATCTCATCATTATGATTCAGGAACATGGGTGTTCAAACCCTTAGATCATTAAAACACTTGTTACCAAGTGATATATTGGCATCAAGTCATTTATCAACATGACCTTGATTGTAGCACTGTAGATATTTCTCATGGTTCATACAGCCTATCAATTCTCATATGTTACCTCATACTAGGCAACATAACATATCTTTACTTTAAAAGCTTATAAAGTGTTTTCAATAAATGTCGCATCATTACCCTTACCTGGCTATGCTCACTTCTTCATAAGGACCTGCATGGTTAACATTATTGATAACATGCAAATTGTAACTATATCAGCACAATACAAGTTCTTTCCAATTTAAATATAGAATACCAAGATCGTGCTATCTTGCACAGTCATGCAAGAGTAAGCCACCACAGCCGTGCTTCATTACACAGTCGTGCAACAGAGGATTCACCACGACCGTGTCATATCACCACGACTGGTTTCTAGGGTTAGGTTTCCTTTTTAATTGAATTAGGGTTATTCAACCCCTTTATCTTAATTAGGAATAGTGATTCCTTATTTCATACTTCAATCATAGAGTTTCATTCTTAAAAGCATAACCCAGAATTAGGGTTTACTATTCATATCATCAGATCACCCTAGATTAGGGTTTACTATTCACATTACATCACATTACCGTAGATTAGGGTTTACTATTCATATTACATCACATTACTCTAGATTAGGGTTTACTATTCACATTACATCACATTACCCTAGATTAGGGTTTACTATTCACATTAGCAATGAATTGAGATCATACCATCATCATGTATGAGGATTACTTCCATTAATGCCCTCAAATTAGGTTAAGATTTACTAACCATCATAATTAGGGTTTCCATGATCTCACTATGAAGGATCATACCCTAGTTAGATGTATTCATACATATTGGAAGTTTATTGCTTAATTCTCATTCATATTAGGAGTCTTCACTCTCCTCTTTCTATTAAATGATGTTTACATCACCCTTAATTAGGTTGAGTCAAATCAACCTTGACAACATAAGTTATGTCATTACCATTATGGTCATTAGGGTTTACTTGATCAAGGGGTATTAGTCACACTATCCCATCAAGGGTGCTTTTGTAATGTTCACCATTGGTCATAACATGCATTAATCCACTAATTACTTTTCCTCTTAGTCACTTTAGGCATCTATGAGGTTTAGTTTAATCAACCACTAAACCATCTAAACCACTAAGGCATCAAACGTTGTTACCCTTTTTAGACCTCAAACGGTGGTGCACACTAACCCCCGAAACGATCTTGGGTGGACCTTGAAACCATTTGGTAGTGTTGGCCATTTGTTCTAGTTTGACTTTTGAAACCATTTTTTAAAGTGCACACTCAAGACCGTTTGCCCAAGATGAGGTGAAGACCATTTGGTCATGAAGACCGTTTGGCCAACTTTGACTTTGAAACTGCATGGGAAAAACCAATCTTGAAATTGCATGAGCACCAAACGGTTTGGGATCATTTGGTCCCAAATGGTCTTGAGACCGTTTGGAATCAAATGGTCTTGATAGCATTTGGACCCAAACGGTCTTGAGACCGTTTGGTCCAAACCATCTCAAAACCGCATGGACCAAAAAGTGTCTCAACCACTTCAATTGAGTTAGGGTTTCCAAGGTTGAACCCCTCAATCGTTCATACACTAGTTAGCCACTTATCAATTGAGTCAATTAAGTCAACCATCAACTGATTTGACCCTCAATTGACCTTCAATTGATCACCAATTAGGTCTTGGATTAATTGAATTAGGGTTTAGAATCGATCACCCTTCAACATGTATCAACATGAGTCTAATTGACATTGAAACCATTGAACCATCATTCAATTTGGTCATGACCTGACCCCAAACGGTCTTGGAATCATTTGGATGACCTCCAAACGGTCTTGAGACCATTTTCTCCAGTCAACATCAAAAACTAACTCAACCTATTAAGTTTTGGCTCATAGATTTGATCATTAGGTCACTGATCGATTATACTTCAACTGGTTGCCTTTCAATCTTCAACCACTTAACCATGGTCAACCCTAGACCTCAAAACGGTCTTGGGTGACCCCCAAACTGTCTTGGGATCGTTTGGACATCCTCCAAACGGTCTTGAGACCGTTTTCCCATTATTGCATCGAAAACCAAGTCATTCTTTTAAGGGTTGAACCCTAAATTTGGTCACCAAATCAGCATTTAATTGCTCAACAACTTGATATCATTGGACCCTCAATTGGTCAACCCCACTTAACCCTAGACCTCCAAATGGTCTTGGGTGATCAAGAAACGGTCTTGAGACCGTTTGGGTGATCCCCAAATGGTTTTGAAACCGTTTGGGTCACTCAACCCAAAGTTCAACATGATTGTATTATTGAAATCAGCAATAGAACCAATTAGGGTTTAGGCGACTAATGGGCCTTCAATTGGTGATTCTCTTGGAATTACTTGATGATTTTTGGTGGGTTATTAGTCCATAATGTTTACAACAGACCTCCAAATGGTCAAATCCTGGTCAACGTATCCAAACGGTCTTGGACCGTTTGCTTCCATGTGTTCTTGGTTGAAACCGTTTGCTTTCAAACGGTTTGAAACTATTTGCTCCCAAACAGTTTGGGAAACCGTTTGTGCAAGAGGTGGAAGACCGTTTGCTAAAGTGGATTTTTGGATAAACATTGGAAATAACATCATCATCTTCTACCTCAAGAATAGGGGCTGTTCTTCACGGAATTGCTAGCAAGGACACACAAAGGTGTCTAAAGGATAAGAACAAGCAACGATTCTAGGAGAAGAAGATGCATTAACAAAACTTAAGGGTTAGAGTTATAAAACCCGCCTCTAGGACTGATCCAGAGCTCCAAGCTTCGTAGATTTAATGGTGGATTAAGCTCCAAAGGTTGTCCAAGGTCCGTTCTTCAATATTTTGATGGATAAGATGGCTAAAACGAAGAGTTGTGTAAGGAAAACTAACAAACCAACCTTGTATTAGGGTTTCCTCCAAGAATTCGAGCTAGGTGATGATCAAAGCTTACCTAAACCAGCTTGGTCGTCTTCCTCTGTTCCAGAGCTTCTCCTTAGTCGGCCAAAGCAAGAAGATGAGAAAAGAAACTAAGGGAAACGTTCCCTTGCTTTGTGGAAAAAGGGTGCTTATATATTTTTAGGTATTATCAAGGCAAAGAAAAAGATAGTTATTTCTTTTATTTCTTAAACCCATCCACTCATTGTCTCTCCACCCTTGGCCACGTTTCTTCCTCCTTTTCACATGCAAAACCTCTCTCTTATCCAAGGTTAAAGGAAAAGAAACAATATATCTTAATAAGCTATATATATGAAAGGCCATTTTGCTTAAAACTTGGTTATTTAAATATTAAGGTTATCTTTCTTATTTGATCAATCAAATGAGGTGCCCTTCTCATTTTCTTTGCTCTACTTGATGAAAAGAAACATGAGAGATACTCTAAATGGTATATTTTACATGTTGCACCCTAGGTTCTGGGTGAATTGCACTTTACACCAAAACTAGGTTTTAAAGCACAAGGATTGCTCTACAAGCTATATATTGGTGCCCAAGCTTGGGGAATCCATATCACTACATCATATGCATTCTTATGATGTATTATCATCATAGGAACATCTCAACATGTGAAATTTGCAAGTTAACCCCTCTAATTGGGTAATTTGCACATTAGTTCAAAATAAAAAAAAACAATATTGCAACATTATACAAAAAGGACTAAAATGGAAATATATATTTCTCAGAAGTTTTAATTACATTACACAAGATAACCACAAGTATCTAATTACATATTTAAGAAAAATACCTAGGGTTAGTTCATAACCCAGGTCAGGGATGTTACACTACCTGTGGTTTTAAATATGAATTCACACTAATGGACAAAACCTTATCATCTTAAACTATGCTCTATTTGAGGAGCATGAAGATTGAAAGACATAGGATACTCTACGGATGGCATGGGAGGATTGAACTTAACAAAATTTTTGCACATGATTCATCTAGAAATGGATGCCAAACCTCTTACTCGGGGACAAAGAAATTGAACCAAAACTTGAGAGAGGTCATGAAGAATGAAGTTATCAAACTATGCAACACTGTAATCGTATACCCAATATGCAATAGAAAATGAGTAATCTTAGTTCATGTGGTACCCAAAAAGTGCAATATGATAGTGGTAATAGGAGAAAAGGTAATGAAATCACAACAAAGACTATAAATTGGTAAAGAATGTTCATTGAATCTAGAAAATTGAATGTATCCACCAAGAAATGTCATTTTCCTTACCTTTTGTTGATCATAAATCGGTGGAGAATGTTCATTGAATCTAGAAAATTGAATGCATACACCAAGTAAGATCATTTTCCCTTACCTTTGGTCGATCAAGATTTAGATCATCTAGATCACCACTCTTACTTTTACTCTCTCAATGTTATTAAGGATTCTATTACGTGTCATTCCACCTGGACAATCAAGAGAAGACAATGTTTACCTACTTCAATGGTATGTATACTTTTGGAAGATTGTCATTATACAATGAACCTGTGACTTTTTAAAGGAGCATGATTTTGATATTTTCTTATTTCCTTGAGGGCATCATCAAAGTATTTATGGATGATTTATCTATCTATGCAACATATTTTGATAAATTCTTGACAAAATTTCTCTTATTTGAAGTGATGTGAGGAAAATAACTTATTACTAAATTGGCAAAAGTTTCATTTTATGATACAATAAGGAATAGTGCTAGGACACAAAGTCTCTAATAGAGTTATAGAGGTTGATATGAACAAAGTCAAGGCAATTTCAAAACTTCCACCACCAAAATCAATATGAGGGGTGAGAAGTTTCTTAGAACATTAAAGGTATCATCAATGCTTAATAAATGACTATTCCCAGATTTTTAAATCATTATGGAGTTTACTTGTGAAGGATGTCACTTTGATTTTTCTGAGAACTATTTAAAATTCTTCATCACTCTGAAGAAGGCTCTCCTGACAACATAAATAATTAGAGAAACAAATTGGGATCTCTCATCTGATATGATGTGTGATGTAGGTGACTTTTACTAGGAGCCATCAAGGAACAAAAAAGTATAAGAAATTCCATTTTAATACTATGCTAGAAAAGCTTCGGATGAAGCACAAGTAACTTACACTACCACAAAGAAGGAAATGATAACCATTGTCTATGTTATTGACAATTTAAGGTCGTAATTTATTGGATTTAAGGTGATAGTATATATACATCATGGGTCCATGAAATATCGTATGACACAAAATGATATGAAACCAAGGATTTTGAGATGGGCTCTTCTCGTAAAAGAATTGGAACATGAGATAGGAAACAAGAAAGGATCCACAAATTTAGTTGTTGACCATTTGTTTGGGACTCGGTTAGAAGAAGACTGGTCTTTCCCAATTTTCAACAGTTATCCTAACAAATCTCTAATGCTAGAAAAGGCTATTGACCCAGTAGCACCATAGTTTATAGACATCTTGAACTATTTTTCTTGCTAGTAGCTACCTCCAAACATCACCTACAATGAGAAGATGATACTATTCTCTATTTTGAAAACTAATATTGGGATAATTTTTTGTTGTTTAGGATATGCATCGATATCCTTAATAGGAGGTGCATATTAAAAGAGGAGGTGCATAAGATCTTGTATAGATGACATGCATCATCATATGGTGGGAATTTTGAGGTACACAAAATTGTTGTGGAAGTACGACAATTTGGGTTTTTATTGACAGACCTCATTTAAGGATTCTCAAACTTTTGTGAAGTCTTGCAATGGATACCAAAGAAATAGAAACATATTGAGGCACAATGAAATGTCATTGTATAATTAGATTGTAGTTTAAATTTTTGACATATGGAGGATCTACTATATGGTACCTTTCCCTTAACCATGTGGCAATCAATACATTTTTGTTGCAATTGGTTATGTATCAGATTGGGTATATTCTATAGAGACTCCTACTTGTGATTCAAAATTCATGATAAAGCTTTCCAACAAGGTTATATTTTATGATATGCGGTCACAATACCTATCATAAGTGGCGGTGGAATCCACTTCACTAAAAGGTAATTTGAAGCACTATTGACGAAATATGGAGTTAAGCACAATGTTCCTACACCATTCCTTCCACAAACATCTACTGAGGTTGAAGTGTCCAATAGACAAATCAACATATCCTAGAGAAGATTGTAGGCAAGGCAAGGCAAGATTGGTCCATTGAACTCAATAATGTAGAATGGGCATACAAAACTACTTATAAGACACATATACCAACAACTCCCTATAGGTTGATAGATGGAAATAGCATGGCACTTGTGAGTAGAATTGGAACATAAATCCTTTTTTCTATCTAAATTTTCAACATGGATTCAGACATGGAAGGGAAGAAGAGATTTTTAGATCTCAAAGAACATAAAGAGATGAGATTTCATGCCTATGAAAATGCTTGTATATATAAGGAAAGAAGCAAAGCATGGCATGATTAATACTTGAAAGGAAAGGATGTTAAAGAGGGAGACGAAATCCACCTTTGTAATTCTTCCATCAAATTATTCCCTAAAAAGATGAGGTTGAGATGGTTTAGACTGTCACTATCACAAAGATGTATCCGTAGGGATGATGGAACTCTTTAGTGAGAAGTCAGGAAATTGACCAATAAATATAAATAGGGTAAAATGATAGTATGAAGATGAAGCATTCATGAGAAGAGTGGATCTGTAGCTTGAAGAACCACAAACTCAACCTTAAAAGTAAATACATAGTCAAGATAATGACTCAAGATTAGCACTTTTTTGGAGGAAGCCCCAATATGCTTTAACTTTTTACCAACTTTGGATTTTCATTTTTCCCCATTTTGATATTTTAGTCATTATTTTCATTATGCATGTTTAAGTTTTTCTTCACCTTACAATCTTGTTTTAGAAGAAATTCTTGATTTATTAATGATAGTGTGAATAAATAAAATTAATCACTAACATGTATGATCACATGATAAAGGTAGGGTAAAACAACAAACATGGCAAGAACATCTTCATAGATTCATGGAAGCATGATTTTCATTGACCCTTAAAAAGGTAATACTCATCGGTGGACAAAGTCATGAACACCATCAACTTATAAAACCCAGAATAATCATCAGAGGTCATACTATGATCTTCCATCGGTGGGTTCCTGACAATCCGATCAGAGTCACCTCACGCTAACATACCATTGGATCTCAAATTCATAAATTTCATAAGAGCGCTAAAATCTAACCGTCCATCGGAGAAAAGAGGATAAGGACGTTTTTATTAATGTGTAGAACCCAAGTCCCCTTTAAAGTCCACACATGATAATTCTCATATGTGGGAATAGTGAGCTTTCTCATCAGTCTTTGGACACGGACAAGATGACTAGATCCACAAACACTTATAGACTCGAGTATAAAAGCATACATTGCCTTCATTGATAATTCTTTCACAAAACAAAATTTCAAGAGAAGATATTAAACCCTAAACTATCACTTCAGTGAAACTATAGCCCAATCACCAACCAATCTAAATGCCTACCCTCATCTAGAGGTCCAGATTGCCATTTAAATAAGTCAATTTTCATAATAGAATTGTCCTCCACAAGAATATGAATAAACATTTAACTTAGATCCATCTAAGGAAGATATAGATAGAAAGAAGAAGAAAAGAAGAGTCTAATCACTCTATATGAAATTTCAAATCTATGTCTGTAGAATACCAAAATTATAAGTTATGCTAACCTTGTATAATATCAAATTCTAGAAATATTGGTTGTTCTTACCCCTTTTGGAAATATTTCCCAAATTTATCTCAAGAATTGGCACATTTACTAAACGTAAGGTTTCAGTTTGTGATTGATAAGATTGTAGCACCCACGTGAGAGAATGGAGCGGACGGCGGCTTCCGCTGTGGGGATACGGCAGGCGACTTAGGACTCACAAAGGGCGGCTTCGGGCTCGGGGGAGGGGGCTTCGGCGGCCGAGGGATGCCACCCTACTCCCCCAGGGCCTTGACTCAGCTCGATCTCCGTCGTGTCTATCTTAGGCGGGAGACCATCTTTCTCTCCTCCACCCTCTCCTCTTCTGCTGTGGCGGGGCTGGGCTCCTGGCTTTGATCTCGGCCCGTGCTGCGTCGGGCGACGGTTTGGGAGGGGCGGCTTCGACTCCGTTTCCCCCATCGGGCCTCTGGTCGGATTGAAGGTGGAGTGGCATTCGTGGTTCCATCTTCCTCACAGATCCAGTGGTATCGAGCTCTCCCACCCCCTTTCAGTAGCTTACATTTTCTGAATAAGGATTCTAGCCCTTCCGTCGTGAAGGCTTCCGAGCTCTGGGTTTCCCCAGTATTTCAGCCTCGGTTTTTTCTGTCTTTGTTGGCTTGTTTAGACAGTGGTTCTGGCAGTTCATCTGCATTTTGTCACCGCTAGTCGGCGTTTATCTATCGTGCTTTGCTGCGACCTCCCTTCGGGAGAGCGCTGAGATCTCTAGCCACTGCTAGATCTCATCTTTGCTTTGGATTGATCTTATTACTCAGTTATATGGCTTCATTTGAGTTGATATACGAGCAGAACACCGTCTTGTTCCAACCCCTCTACCACTACTCAATGCTCAGGTTGAAGGAATTCTTTAGGAAAAGCTGCTTAAGATAGCCTCAAGGAAGAAGAATTAATGTAGAAATGCCTCTCTCTCTCATTCCAATATGAGTTGTAGTGCCTTTGGGTTACTGAACATGATGTTTGTATGTTTGGTTTGTATCTTTCTTCCCAATTGTAGATTCCGTATGGCTAACAAGTAATGAATCGATCATTTTTCTCTAAAAAAAAAATTTCAGTTTGTGAAGTATGTGGTAGTGATCTTCTACCTCAAATTTTAGCTATTACATCAAACTATAGAATTGCCAAATAGCATTTTATCATCAACCTATTTGATATCAACGCCCAAAAAAGTTAGTTGGTGTGTTTATCATTTTGTCCCATTAAATACCTCCAAGAATATTGGAAATTTAATATATCATTGCAAATAAATACTAGGCCTGCAAGTAAAATCATAATCAGCTTGAATATTAAAATAGTAAAGATAAATTCTATAGTGCTATTTAGTTTTTTAAGCTAAATATTTACTAAGGAAATCATCAAAAAAATAGGTCAGTAAACCAACCAAAAAATTTGAAGTCTTCAAATAGTAGAAAAAGTATATTTACCTTATATGCTTAAAATTTTCATAGAAACATAAAGTGTTAATCAAATAATATCAAATATTTTCTTCACATCTATATATATCGCTAGTTTTCTCATGATATAATAAATATTCTATCATTTTATAGAAATGACACAGTAAAATATTTACTTACATATTATATCTATATTTGAATATGGATATAAAAAAATGACATACACTTCTATATTAAATATGAAACTCTCACAAAACATCTAAAAATTAAAATTATGGTATCATACCCTAGATTACCTATACTTTAAAGAAATGCTCATAACATGGTTTTCCTTCAAAATTAAAGTTCAAGTTGAAATGTAGTATACTGATCATGTTTTATCTTTTGAAGGATAAAATTGTCATATAATTCATCAAAATAACTGAAATGAGTATTATGATTTATATTAACTTTCTGTTAGGGATTCCTAATAGTTAAGGTTATGATGCGGGTGACAAGGGGAGTGAAACGGGGGGTGGTGGCAGGAAAGCTTTTCGTTCACCATGGAAGGAGCAATGATTAAAGTAATGGATGAAGTGAAGAACATGTGTATCCATGAGATATGGACTATGATCAATCCACAATTGTTGTTATACTAATTTTGAAAATCAGAATCAACCACAGTACAAAGGAATGTGGGGAAATGCATGTTCAGACCATATGACAACCCCAATTGTTCTAGAGCACGAACAACAACTGGTATCTTTAAGAAATACTTATTAGAAGACTGTAGATAACCCTGACAAGATCCAAGATGTACGTGTGGCAGCCACAAACCCTATGAGCATGGAGGAGGAACCTTATTACTAGGTAAGCTTCTCTAATACTTTTCCAACTTTCAACAACATAGTCTCGGGCAGAGGAAGAACAAGTTCTTCAGAAGGATTTCTAGATAGCTTATTTGAATATATGCTTTCGAAAAATTACATCTCCTTGCAGGTGGTTGGGGTAAACTCGCAGTAGTCATCAATCCAGAAGCAAATGTCAACCTTGCATTGTCGTGGTAGTTTGTCATGATCATTAAACTCATCGGTACATACATTAGATATATGATCCTACGAGAACGATTAACATTTCTCTAGAATCCAAGTGGTATATTCAATATGTAGGAATTAGAAAAGGACCATTTTGTTATTCGATTGTAATGTAGAAGAGATTTTGAGATGGCACTCACTTGTAGAAAATGGAGGGTATTCAGATGCTTCTTGGTAGTGTGGGAATGGAGTCCAACCTTCATACCCTCTGATGAACTAACTACATGCATTGTCACATGGGTAAGGATACATAATGTGCTCCTACATCTATATGTCTCTACATTGTTTGAATACATGGGCAAGGCACTCAGGAAGATGATCAAGTTTGACTCCCACATAACTAGAAGATCTCGCACTAGATTTGTCTGCTTAACTGTAGAAGTGCATACAACTCACTCACTGGTCCCTTCGATTATCATCAACGATATCGAATATTCAATGGAATATGAAGCTATACCTTTCCTTCGCACAACTTGTGGAAGATTGGGTCCTGAAAGACACCAATGCCTAGAGAAGACAATTGTTACTAATAAAAAATCCAAGTAGAGAAAAGGAAACATATGCAGAAAACACACACTATGGAAAACTAAAAAGCAATGTCAAGGAAACATGAGGTGAGGGTTGA
This sequence comes from Alisma plantago-aquatica, assembly GCA_963693085.1. Taxonomy (NCBI): domain Eukaryota; kingdom Viridiplantae; phylum Streptophyta; class Magnoliopsida; order Alismatales; family Alismataceae; genus Alisma; species Alisma plantago-aquatica. The sequence goes on along the minus strand of OY856413.1, from coordinate 809,276,922 downwards.
TGGTAGATAACACAACGGAAACCATTTTAAGCAATAGTTTTGAATGTCTGGTAAATGTGAAGGAAGGAGGAGATCCTAAGAAGGAAGGTGTGAAAAATACTCTTGCACAAAGCCACAAACTAGTTGTACAAGCTACGAAGGTTTGGAAAAAAAAGAAGAACATTGAGAATATAGAAGGAGACAAGAATGGCAAGGGAGGAATACAGAAGGCGAACCCAAAAGAATCACACACATCCATCTAGCTAAATGTATATGAGGTGATTGTATTCATGGAAGAGTCTGAGAGAATACTCATGGTTATAAATTAAACACCAATGAAGGAGACGACAACCAAGGAAACAATCTCAATTAGGGAAAATCTCCATAAACCCAAGAAAGGAGGCACCGCTACAATGGTAGGGAGGATGATTCGGGGTAAAGTGGAGGCCAACTTAGAGCAACGAAGATAAAGTCTTAGGCCACAGGTAGATGAGAAAACATCCAAAAGGGAAAAGCTATATGCTCAACACAACCTCTTAGCAGGCCATGGGGAACATAAGTTTGACGAAGATCACGTTGAATAGATTGAAATATATAGAGGGGGGTGAATAGAGGTTTTTGGGGTTTTTAGAGTTAATTAAAAATAATTAAATACTTGAACAAGAAGCAGGAGGAAATAAGGAACAAATAAGGATGTGGAGTGGTTCCTACCTTAGAAATATAAGGTAGTCAGTCCACTACCCGATTGTTTCCAATCGAGATTTTGAAAGCAACTTATTTTATTACCTCACAAGGATGTTATACAAAATACAATTTCTTTCCTACACCCTTGAAGTAGCCTTCACCTGTAGTAGCCTCAATCTTCCTAGAAGCAACCTTCTGAAGTAGCCCCAAGCTCACCCTTGAAGTAGCCTTCACCTTAAGTAGATTCAATCCTTGAGGCAGCTTTCTGAAGTAACTCCAAGTCACCGTGAGAAGCCTTCACCACCTGAAGTAGCTCCATGAACCTCCTTTCAAAAGCCTCCAACCCAGGAGTAGTCAAGGAGAACAAAATACAATAAAAGGAACAAGATTGGAAGAAAGAAACAATGTTACCAATGAGTACATCACTTTGATCCTATATCAAGCGTATTGATCTCCTATCAACTATATATGAATGTGATGGTGTGATTTCTTGGAGATACCAAGCCATAGGACACTAATGTAGAGCTCAAGGAAACTGAATTGCAAGTTAAACTTTACTTGTTTACTCACAAAGAATGATTCCCAAATTTGCAATGTGTATACTCAAGTGATTTGGGTGTCCTAAGACATGTCCTATTTATAGGAATGGCTTACAAGATCCTAGGGACGTTCCAGACACTTTCTAGGGTATTCTTAGTGCTTAACTAGCTGTTAGGTGTCCATAAATTACATTGCAACGACTAGTTGTTTAGTGCTGAAAAGTGCAGTCCAGAATCTATCTTGGTCGAGAAGTTTGTTGATCGAGCGTGTCTCAGGCAAGAATTTCTTCGATCAAGGGAGGGTTTGGAGTGAATGTATTGCCACGTTCATTTCCAACTTTCAACTACTTTTCTAGCTTAGTCTAACATCTATAGAACCTACTGGAATGTCTACTCTCGGTCGAGAAAGTTGTCGACCAAGGGTTGATTTAGGGTTACATGTGCAGGTCATTAATCAATGCTTATGTGTTAGACTAAGGTGGTTCTCAGTCGAGAATATTGTCGACCGATGGTGTCTCGGTCGAGAAGTTTTTCGACCGGGAATGTCTCTGTTTCAATATGTAAAATCATTTACTAAGTGTGTGTATCAATGTGTAATTGTGATTCTATCTTAGGGAAGATTCTATCTAAGTGTTGTGAGTGGATAGGGAAGATCTAACACTTGATTTACATGATATATATGTACTTGTACATTATATACTTGTACAAGTTTTTACATTGAGTACAGTCATGAAAAAAATAATCTAAGTAAGTTGACTTCCAATTTGTATTGAAATTAAACTATCCACTTCCTTATTTGTTTATCCCTGAAACACTCAAATAACAAGTTAGATCTACAAGAATGAAATGTTTTTCATCATCAAAACTAAGAATTTAATAATGTCCAATTTAGCCAACAATCTCCCCGTAAGATGAGAAACATTTCTAAAATATAAATCAAGGGAATTTAAATAGCATGAGTTTCATACCTGAGTTTTACCTTATGTAGACATTCTCTTGTTTATTTATGGGGTGCGTGCTAGTTATTCCCAAAGAGATGTGGAACATAGTATCCAACTCTTTATGGAATATAGAAAAATTTTATGTGAAGACAAGAGATTATGAAACTCATATAATTTGTTTTTTATTTATATTACTTCTCCCCTTTGTCATTTCAAAAAGATAACCAAGCATCATAATTAAGACTATTATTAGTACTCCCCCTAAATATGATGATCCCCCTCAATATGACACTCAAATTGAAAAGAAAAGGTATAAAAGATGTCCAATGTAAGCCACAAAGTCACCACTTTTTACTATTATGATAATGATGACAACAAGCTCAAGTGCATAGAAGAAAGATAGTCCTCTACAAAGTGCTTACAAGCATCTCACTACATGACAACACCTCACTGAAAACATCTCATAATTCCATCAACCTCGGGATCCTTTCTAAGGAAAGGAGCAACACCATAGTACTTCACCATTGACTGCCAGTCTAGTACACGTCTTGGTATGGGTGTAAGCTTCCAAGAAGGTGGGTACGTGATCAAAATGGAAGTGGGCAGCAATATATTGAAGTTGCAAGGGTGAGAATTGGGTGTGGGAGAGGTCAAAGTGATGGTGGAGGTGGAACTTGAGTGTAGTTGGGAGATGGATTATAAGGGTAGAGAGGACCATGATAGCATGAATAAGGATAGTTGTCTGGGTCATTTGGAGTGAGAGATTGCATTCATTGGTTTATGTAGGTCATAGCATGATGAGTATAGTCCATTTGTATTCCTAAGTGATGGGTAGCCCTATCTAGGTAGGTAATGTTATTGGATAGGTTATCAATGGGTTGGCTAGTAGTAGTAGGAGGTGGAGTAATATATTGAGTGGATGGCTCCCCTTCAGTCCTAGCCCTTTTGTATCCAAAGTCAATTCCCATTTTCTCAATTGTATTTCTGGTAATCTTTTAAAGTTTTCTATCACTTTTAAATCCTAAGTCTTCGAGACTTTTCTTAAGGCAATGTTGGGTAATTTGGCAAACAAAGTCGGCATAAGGAGGATTGCTAGTAAATTCAACCATGTTTTTGAGAATAAGGTGGATGAAGTTTATGGGTATGCTTTTGAGAATGGCATAAATGAGATACATTCTAAAGGTTGGTACTTCTGATTTATTGGCACTAGGATAAATATTAGTTGAAACAATAAGGTTCACTATCCTAGCTCTAGGTTTTAGATTGATTGCATAATAGGTACCCCGTTCTTCATGACAAGATGTGTTGGGTAGAAAGATGGCTCTCTTAATATCACTCAAGCTGATGGTGGTGTCATCTTGTGATAGTTTAGAAAGGGGATTTCCAGTGGTTAAGTCAATGAACCCCTTATACTCTTCTACATCATTGTTTAACAGTTTAAGAACATCCTCCTCAGAAAAGTGAAAACCAAACCCACTAACCATAGAAGATAAAGAGTGAGAATGGTCAGGATTTGTGGCTATATTGGCATAGAACTCATTCACAGCTTGTGAAGAATAGGAGCAGAAGGATGGAGTAATAAATTTAGAAATATGTTGCACCTCAAAGATCTCATCTAGATCAATAATAGTGATGAAATCATTGACATCCACCGGCCATCGAGGAAGAGGAGACTTTGAGGATAGCTTTAGATAATGATCTCTAGCAGCAACACCATTGAAGGGAATGGCGTTGATGATCGTTAGAGCCGGAGAGACCGTCCTTGCTTTCCTTACTGCAACTTGCTTCTTTCCACATGAAGAAGAGGAAGCCATCTTGAAAATATGAGATGGTAGAGGAGAAAGGCTAGATTATGGAAGAGAATGGCTGAAAATTCATATAAGAAAGAACTAGAGGGGAGCTAGAGAATAGAGATTGTGAATTGGTGAGAAGAATGGTCATTTTGGGCTCTATTTATAGAAAAACATAAGCCTTCTCGATCGATGAATTTGTCGATCGAAAGTCCTAATGGTTATTTTTTGGATACGCTCCTCTCGCAACGATCATTCGGACGAGTTTTTCTGAAAAACAGCCATTGCACATTTTTTTAAAATTTAAAAATCAAATGTTGCAGCTTATATCAGTCGAATAGGGCATCCACCAAGAGGTTCTCGGTCAAAGTTTTTGTCAACCGAGACCAATATTTAGTCAGAATATGCAAAATACACCTAGAGGATGTCGGGCGAGGAAGATACCAACTGAGACATTCTTGATCGACAAAATTGTTGACCGAGACTTTCTCGGTCGAAGTTTTTGCAGACCGACTGAACTGCTGTGAAAAGTTTGTTGTGAAGGATGTTTGAGCTTGTTTTTATTAATAGTCACAAAAATCAAATATGAAATATGAGACTGTATTAATTTATAATTTTTAAGAGTTTGGAGCACATACGTCAAAGAAGACATCATCTAGGAGAGTAATAAGTAACTTCTTTCCAATATAATGAAATTGATCAAGTGGAAGTAATTTTGTAAAAATGTCAGCCAATTGTTCTTCAGTGTCAACATAATGACGAGATATGTGATTTTTTTATATGTGATCCCTTAAGAAATGGTATCAGATTTCAATATGTTTATCACGATTGTGTAAAATAGGATGGTGTGCCAAATTTATAGCACTTGTATTATCACAGAAAATTAGTGTAGATGAAAATCTAAAGCTATAATCATTCAAAACTTGTTGCATGTAAAGAACTTGAGTACAACATGAACCAACCTCCATATATTTGGCTTCATTGGTAGAAAGGGCAATTGTATGTTATTTCTTACTAAAGCACGATACTAAAGCTCATCCTAATAAAAAACAACCACCACTTGTGCTTTTGTGATCAAGTCGACAACCGGCATAATCAGCATCGATAAAAGCATTTAAATCTAGTGATTGACCCTTAAGATAGCATAATCCATAGTTTGTAGTACCAAAAAGATATCTTATGATACGCTCAGTGGCTTGAAAATGATATTGCATTGGTTTAGATTGAAATCTAGCACAAAGTGTGACGGAAAACATAATGTCCGGTCTAGAAGTAGTTAAGTATAACAAGCTACCAATCATAGCCCTATATAAGGAATCATCAATGGGTTCTCCATCTTCATCCTTGTCAATTTTAGCAGAGGTGGCCATTGGTGTGGTAGCATGCTTGCAATTTTTCATTCCAACACATTTTAATAGTTCATTAGTGTACTTCTCTTGGCTTAAGAAAATTCTAGCGGGTGTTTGTTTTATTTGAAAACCAAGAAAGAATGTTAATTCTCCCATAAGATTCATTTCAAATTCCTTTTGCATTATGTCACTAAATTGTTTGCATAAGGAATCATTTCAGGCACCAAAAATGATGTCATCAACATATATTTGTACAACAAGAAAATCTGATTCATATGTTTTGAAGAACAATGTAGAGTCTGAATTTCCAATTGAGAAACTGTTAACGAATAGACAATTTTTAAGTCTTTCATACCAGTTTTGAGGTGCTTGTTTAAGCCCATAAAGTGCTTTCTTAAGTTTATATAAATGATCACTTTTGCCAGGGATTTGGAATCCAGGTGGTTGGGCAACATACACTTCTTCTTGTATGATTCCATTTAAACATACACGTTTTACATCCATTTGGAATAGTTTGATGTCTTTGTGGGCAGCTATGGCTAATAGCATTCTAATAGCTTTAATTCTTGCCACGGGTGCATAAGTTTCATCAAAATCTATTCCTTCTTGTTGATTGTACCCTTGATCCACCAATTTAGCTTTGTTTCTTACTACCTCCCCGACTTCATTAAGTTTATTTCAAAAAACTCATTTAGTTCCAATGTTGGTTTTGCCATGTGGTTTAGGAACTAGATGCCATACCTCATTTTTTGTGAATTGATTTAGTTCTTCTTGCATATCCATTATCCAATATTCATCTTTTAGTGCTTCATTTACCTTTTTAGGTTCAATGATTGATACGAGTGTCATATTTGTCAAATATCTAAATGATGATCGAGTTTTTATTTTATCATGAGGATTTCCAATGATTAAATCTTGGGGATGATCTTTGATTAATCTAGGAACATGTTGTTGTGTCTCATTTTTTTTATTTTTAGTATTTTGATCATCTTTTGTGGTTATAGTTATGTCTTCTATTTGATGAGTAATGTCATTTATATCCTCATATTCGTTTTCAGCATTTTGAGTTATTACCTCATGAAAAGTGATATGGATGGATGCTTCAACTTTTCTAGTAATAGTATTGTAAATTCTAAAAGCTTTGCTAGAAGTTGAATATCCCAAACTGAATGTTGTATGTGATTTTGAATCAAATTTTTCTTTATTGTCTTTGGCATTTAAGATATAACAAGTTGTCCCAAAGTTACGAAAATAATCAACTCTTGATTTGTTGTTGAAGATGAGTTCATATGGAGTTTTCTTTAGATGAGAATGTACTGTTACTCTATTTAACACATCATGATGTATTTATTGCTTTAACCCAAAAAGTTTTAGGTGTATTATGTTCAAGTAACATTGTTCTTGCCATTTCTTGTAAGGATCTATTTTTCCTTTCTACTATACCATTTTGGTGTGGAGTGCATGGAGATAAAAAATTATTAGTGTATCCTTGAGATGTACAAAATTCTTCAAAGATGTGATTTTCAAATTCTCCACCATGATCACTCCTAATTGTACATATTTTATTTTGTAATAGATTTTCAATCTTAGAACAAAATTTTATGAATGTGTGGATTGTATCATTTTTATTTGCAAGAAAATGAACCCATGTGTATCCACTATAATCGTCTACAATGACAAAGTAATATATTTTTCCACCAATAGATTGAGTTCTCATAGGACCAAACAAATCCATGTGAATAAGCTCTAATGATCTAGTAGTTCTAAGCATTGTTTTTTATTTGAAATAAGTTTTGTATTGCATTCCTAAGGTACATGGTTCACAATTTTTAGGTTTATCAAAGGATATTTTAGGTAACCCACATAAAAGATCATATTTAATTAACTTTTTGATAACATGTGAACTTGCATGACCTAATTTTCTATGCCATAGTTGTAGGGATTCAACTTTTGCAAGAAGGTATTTTCCAATAATAGCTTGCATAGAATTAGGCCTAAGTATATATAGATTTCCTATTCTTTTTCCTTCATAAATGATTTCATTAGTGTTTTTAATTAATAGTTTATAGAAAGTTTTATTGAATAAAACATCATAGCCACTATCAAACAATTGACTAACACTAATTAAATTATGATGTAGGCCATCAACAAGTAAAACATTTTTTATTTGAAGATTTTTACCGATGTTACATATTCCAACAATTTTTCCTTTTCCATTGTCTCCAAATGTGACTATTCCGCTTTTCCTTTCTTCAAATGTTTGAAAAGACTTTTTTTTGCTGATCATATGCTTAGAACATACACTATCAACCACCCATTCCTACAAAAGAGATATATTTTGGTACCCATGTGATGGTCTTTTTTGGTTAGAAACATTTAATAACAAACTAAATATAGTTACAAGATTTAACAATTGAATGTTTTAAACTAAACAAAACTATACTCAGTCGAAAAATATTTCAACTGAATAGTGTCTCGGTCGAAGATTTTCTCGACCAAGAGTGTTTCTATTTTACAACTTGATATATGCATGGAAAAGGAACTTTCTTGGTCGACTATTTGTTCGACCGACGGTGTCTCGGTCGAAGATTTTCTCGATCGGGACTGTTACTATTTTTATAGTAGGTGTAGGTTTTAGACAAAAATTCCCATGGTCGAATATTTTCTCAACCGAGGAGGGTCTCGGTCGAACTCTTTGTCGACCGAGATTGTTTCTATTTGTTTTTAGCAATTTTTTTGTTCCAATTTATGCATAAATTACTACAATGTGCTAAGGTATCAGTACATTTAGTTGAGACAAGACATTATGATATTCAAAGTGATGTTTTAGGTCACATCTCAACTTAATCATATTCAAGTTTGCTAAGTTTGTGGTCTTGGAAACCAAACTAATTCAACATCTTTTTTCTTGTATGGGCATGAGAAGGAATAGTGTCCAAGACATAAGCAATAGTCATAACAAATGGAATCAATTTCATTTTTCTTTCTAAGATTTTGGGTTGGGTTGTTCTTGGGTACATATATGACCTTGGTCTTTGGTGCTTGTGTTCTCCTAGGTTTAGGTTGATGAGATTTTTGTTTTGGAACATATCCTAAACCTCTCCTTCCAATTTGACCAGAAGAACCCTTTAGGTTCTTATCATGAACACCATTATTTTTCAAGCTACTAATTTCCTTTTGTAACCTATCAATTTCATCCATTTATAGGAATGGCTTACAAGAGCCTAGGGACGTTATAGACACTTTCTAGGGTGTTCTTTGTACTCAACTAGTTGTTAGGTGTCCATAAATTACATTGCAATGGCTAGTTGTTTAGTGCTGAAAAGTGCAGTCTAGAACCTTTCTCGGTCGACAAGTTTGTCAAAAATTTCTTCGACCGAGGGAGGGTTTGGAGTGAATGTATTGCAATGTTCATTTCCAACATGCAACTACTTTTCTAGCTCAGTCCAACATCTATAGAACCTACTGGAATGTCTACTCTCGGTTGAGAAAGTTGTCGATCAAGGGTTGATTTAGGGTTACATGTGCAGGTCATTAATCAGTGTGTATGTGTTAGACTAAGGTGGTTCTTGGTTGAAAAATTTATCGACCGAGGGTGTCTCGGTCGAGAAGTTTGTCAACTGATAATGTTCCTATTTCAATATGTAAAATTATTTACTAAGTGTGTGTATCAATGTGTAAATATTTGGGAAGAATCTATCTAAATGTTGTGAGTGGATAGGGAAGATCTAACGCTTGATTTACATGATATCTATGTACTTGTACATTATATACTTGTACACGTTTTTACATTGAGTACAATCATGAAAAAAAATAATCTAAGCAAGTTGATCTTCCAATTTGTATTGATCTTCAACTATCCACATCCTTATTTGTTTTTCCTGAAACACTCAAATAACAAGTTAGATTCAAAAGAATGAAATGTTTGTCATCATCAAAACAAAGGATTTAATAATGTCAAATTTAGCCAACATAGATGTTCGCAAAGGATAACTCATATACACTAATAATGTTTTGGCCCTTTATGAATTTGAGGAACAACCTGAAACTAAGGATGGTCTTAAAGGGGATTTATATGGTTTATGAAGCCTACCAAGTCACTGAAGCTCTTGTTCAATTTCATACACTAGTTCATTCTCTCTATGAGAGACTAGTAGACCTATCATTTATAATGGTATAGATAATATCATGTTTCTTTATGTTCATTTAGGATCAACTTTTGTAACTGTTGAGTTTTAAGTAGTGAGTTGTTTTCCAAAAAAAAGAGTTTACACTGAGAATAAGGCTTTTGTGTTGAGCTTGTTTTTATATTCAATATTTTTATAGTTTCCTAGTACAAGTATTGATTTGAATTAAGGATATAAAATTGGGATGATGGGTCAATCTGGGTTTTCTATCATGGATTACTTGTTAAGCCCTATTTAGGTAAAATTAAAAAGAAATGTTATCGTGGGGAATTGGCCAAATGATGTTAATAAAGTGACAATGACAAGAAAGTGAAATAATACACTATTATTGTTGTGTATTTTATAGTATGTTAGATAATGTTTTATTTTACATTTATGTTCTCCTATGCAATTTTTGCACTTAGTAGTGAATTCTAACATATACAAATTGAAAATCATTCCTTTTTGCCCAATCTTTGTGAAGTTGGAATACCATTGGGTTTGCACTAGAAAAAATAAAAAGGGGCTAACTTGTATTATATAAAGAATATAAATTGACATTAAATTTTCAAATATAAGGAAAAGAACCTCAAATAAATATTCTTCAATCGAAATTTTGGATTTGTCTAAAGGGAAAGATCATTTGGGTTTTTTGGATTTGTTTTTTAATATACGAGGAAATAATTTCTAGAAGGATTATGGGATAATTGTTTGGTAAGTGATAACTATAACATGTTATCAAGTTGGTTTAATATAATACCATCTATTGGATTGAATCTGACTATTCACCTTATTTAGTGCTAATTCTTCCCCATTTCCTCTCTTTTCTTCCATATATGCTCTAATATGAATTACATATGTCTCACTGATGTTGGATTCAAGATCTAGTAGAGGTTGGTTTCATTAATGATGGGGATAATATTTTACCTTCCTAGTATACAATTTGTGAGTGAATTAATCATATTTTATATAATTATACACTAAAACTAATTACAAAAAATCGAGTTGTACTTGTTTATCAATTATGGTGCAAATTGGATATCTTGCAAAATACCTTGAAATAGACTTGAGATATATAACATATCATTTTGGTATATAACATATCTAATATGTAGTTGTTTTGAAGTCAAATTCATTAGTAACAAGCTATGTCGCATAATTCAATCGATTCATTACATAATGTGTGTATCTTCTATTTTCTACATCTATGAATTGAAATACACTCTAATATTATTTTTAATAAAAAGATCATTAAACATCAGTAACAAGTAACATATACAATGTTTTCATGTTAAGAATGGGAATTATGTGTTTTGTTAAATTTTCTCCAGACATGATAGGTTTTTCCTTTATATGCAAACCTATACTTAAATATTATTATCTTCTAAGAAATCATTGTGTTGTGGTTTCTTAACACAAAGTTTGATGTGTATTGTATTTCTTATTCATGGCATTACATTGATATGCAATTAATAAATTTTGTGGCTTTTTTTGTACTTCAAGTCTTCTTAAGTTAAAAGTTGTGCCAATGTGATTTCTTTAGAAACAGATATGGTATAATTTGTTGTTTTTAATACTATGTCATGTGTCTGGTGTTGGTTATTCTCAATTAGGTTTTCATTGAGAATCAATGACAAATGTGATAAATGAGGCATAAACCAAAAATGGGATACTAACAACACAACTTTGAGTTTTCTTCTAATGCTAATTACTAATTGTAACTAACTATATTTTATATCACATTTTGTTTAATATATTATGTATAAATGGAAATGTACAATTTATTTTAAATATAAAAAACAGTCATCTTATCTTGGTGATAGACTAGGCTATATATTAAACTTTAGGATTCCTTTATTTTTTGTGAAAATGTAGAATCAAGCTCCAGACTTTCAAATATAAGGTATATAGTAAGATACCCTAACATGATGCACATATCACCTTTTCTTAGAGTGTAAAGAACTACTACTATTGTGATGTGAAATTAATACCTCTTGTACGCCCTTCAAAGGACTAATAGTGAGAAATTTCACATGAAGGTAATTTTCACTCTTGTATTGTATAGTAATGAGTCAATTAAGTTCATAACTTTTAAAAAAAATTATGTAATCATGACATCATTATCGTTCATTATTTTTAAGGTTTGTTTATCGGTAAAAAACATTGCACTTAAATAGAAAAATGACACAAATTGATAAATAACAACAAACATAGATGATTTCAGTTAGAAGAAGAGAATGAATTAATAGTTTAAGTTTTAATACTATAGATAATTATTAGTTAGTATTGAAATAAATGTAATTCATTATATAATATACATAATGTATATTTAATTCATATAGTGGAATTTGAAGAAAAGTTTGTTCAATCATTTTTGTGTAAACCTTAGTGGGATGTATCATCAAACTTTGAATCAATAAAGACATTGAGATATAAAATATGAGAGACAATTAAATATGAAGTAAATAATGAACATTGGACTATAAATGTTTAATGTGGTAGAAAATACATCGATGTGGTCAAAGAATAATCAGTTATGAAGATGTTGGTTGTTGTAACCGCAGCATGCAAAACTTGTATAATTAAAGGAAAATGAAATTAATGATGACATAACACGCACTATACAGTTGCATTACTAAGTTTAAATGGGATAATAATGTCATTCTAACAATGAGACTATCAGGGAGTACTTCAAGTGAATCATGTGTTTGGATACCATAAAAGGAGTCACATATTTTATTGAATCATGAATTTAGAATTCTAACCAAATTTTTTTTTACATTTATTATAAATAGTTATGTATGTTGGTATATTGTGCAAATTATGCTTAATTGTATTGAAAGAACCATTTTATGACAAACCTTAGAAGTTATCTTAATTTTACTTGTGAATGAGTACTTCAACAAGTTGGAAACAAAATGTTAAATTCCTAACTAGTATCATATTATTAAAAATGGGTCTTATATATATGATGATATTAATATAAAGAAAACAAAAAAGCATAGTATCCAACAAACGTTAAATTTACCAGTGCAATGTTATTTTCATATTGGGCTTGTTGTTGTAATTAGTATTCTTATTATCGTTTGTAAAAATGTAGTTGAGATTAAATTTTAAACAAGGATGAGCAAAATCATGTATCAATCATATCATGGATTACTTGTGAAGTGTTATCTAAGGTAAATTCATGAAAAAACAATAATGTTTAGGAAAAGTGCATTAGTCAGAGAGACACAAATGGGAAAATGTAAATATTAAATGCAAAATAGATGTTATTACATACTATAATAGAATTCTAATGTATTTATTATCTTATATGACACTATGAAGTATATATTTTTTATATATATTATTAATATATGATCTTTACAAGCCCAAAATTGATAAATTGATCCATATTAATGTGATGAAAATTTGATTATCATGATATATGCCATTTAAAAAAATATGCATGTGACTACTAATATAATAAAACCTTCATTTATAGTAGTGTTACTTTCATGAGCACTTTTACATCTTCATATTGGCCAAATTTTTGGGAATTGAAAAGTTTATTTTTTTGGAGATCTAAAAGGAATTGTAAAAAAGTTTCCAATCATCGTAAAATTATCAGTTTATATGGAACTTCTGGATCCTTATTCAATAGTGAAGTACATAAAACTTTACTAAAATCAAGATTAGTTAGCGAGGCCACACCTTGTGGGGCGATCACAGATATTTAGGTTTGCTAGTCTTTTATACCTCGGAAATGTCATGTTAAGTGACATTTGTATGACTATATGTAGCTTGAGGAATATGAATGTCATCATCAAAGTGGGGTGGTTGCTAATGAAGAGTTCATTTTGGAAGAGGCCCCAGACCCACTCCTCCCCCTCTCCTTTGGGGATGGCCTTATGAGACAAGCAACTATGCATGAAAACCAATTAAAAAATAGATTCTATATAGATAGGTGGGTGCTCCTTCCAACTCAATAAAAAAAAATCTAAGTCAGGTCAAGTTGTTTTTGAGGGGTTTCATTAATAAGTAAACATCACGAAGTCGGTGATGATCAACACTGTGGTTGTCCATCTCTGGTTTGCCGACTGATAATATCACTGAGAATAGCCCACCATGTAGGTTGGTTTGGCTATTCTTTCCAAAGGTGTTTGTTGTCTACATCAGTCTTCTTCTTTGGTTAGGGTCGCCTAATCACATTTTTATAAACTATGCTAGTGGACACACCATTCTCGTTCATAGAGGTGTCGGTCGTACTTGTGATAACCTGATGGATGCTCCTTGTGTACCTTATAAAGGCATCCATTAGAGAGCTTTTGTTTACTAGTCTCAAGAAATTGATCCCAACTCAATTACTCACACATGTCGAGAAGCAGAAGATGTAAATCGTAAGATATTAAAATGTGATTTTTGGACTAAATTTGTCTAGATATTGTTTAGTGGGTGAAACTCAAGCTACTTAGGAAATATGTAAACTAAATTAAGATGAATATTGTTTCACATATTATTTAGATATTATATTATTTTATGATCTAGATATTCAATTTTTTTATAAAAATAGTAGTTCATGCATCTATTTATTTTAGTAAATTCTAATGAAATAAGCTAGACAAGTTTGTTTCCTAAACTTAACTATAATAGTACATATTATTTCTATTTTACAAATTTTAGAATTTACCGTTGTCGCATTATTTAGATGAAATGTTGTTCAACCCACTCATTGGGGCATTTTTGTCCTATTTTGGTTAGCTACAAATATTTAAGCACAATGACAACATTAGACAATTTAGATGAAAAATATGTAAAAATGGAAATATAATTCTAAATTGATTCTCCCAATACACTCATCTTCCTGTTGGAAATATTTTTGTATATTCAATTATTTTATATTCCTCTACATGTACATGGAATTAAAATTTATTTGTATACAAATGATAATAACAATTCAATTTTATTATTTTTTCATGTAGATTCCTTAGATAATATTATCTTAACTTGCCTCAATGCAAATTTTGGTTGATCATATGTGTACTTTTGGAATGCAAATGTGCCGATGTATTTGGATTTAGTATTCTAAATATTATGATGCATTTTTCAAGTTTGAAAATGACTTTCTTTAATTTGTATATATTCTCTAATCTATTAATTAAATAAAATTTGTTTATTTTGTGTTAGGACATTCCTAAAGAACACTCTAGTGTCTAAAACTAGAGTTAACAAAAAGACTGTCTTTACATAACCCCTCAAATTTAGTTTGTTTGAATATATTGTCCTTTACAGAGTGTGATGTTATGCAACATACATTCAAAGACATTTGATTTTGAGGTGTTTGAGGTTAATCATCATTTTCCATGTTTTACAAAGATTATTTGGTTGATTCACATGACCACCATTTAGTAGTTCCCATCTTGCAAAACTAGTAATTGATTGATGGTTTCCAAATTAATTTTTTTTGTGTTCCTATAATTTCATCATGAAGAATGAGGTAGGCAGGTGGTCTTAGATGGTACCAATAAACCCTAATACATTAAATTGGGCTAATTGGGCTTGATCCAATTAGTTGTAGCTTGGTGGATGCAATAAAATGTATCTAGTGCATTAAATGAATTATATTGTTTAGTGATTAAAGATAATTGTAGATTTTTTAGACATGTCTATTACTTGCAAGTGTTAACACATTGTATAATGAATTATTTCTTCTTAAAGTGTGCATGCCCTTTTGGTATTCATATTAACAAATTCATAAATTTATAATTCAATGTGTATACATCATGGTAGTTATACAAGAAATTAGTTAGTGAATATGTTTTATTGAAATTTCAAGTAATATACTCTTCCATATATATAGCTAATATTAATAATCATCATTTGTGCTATATATATACAGTGTGGTTCTTCCACTCAAGATGTCTTTCAGAACTAGAAAAATAGAGTTTTATAATTTAGTTAAGTCAAAAGTTATTGATGGATCTCATGCTACTTAGATCCACTACCAACTTTGAATTAAGGGCATCCTTTATCTTGAAACTCTAGCTGGAGTGAAGTAATGCATATAATAGAACTTAAATTCTTAAAGGATAACCTCATTTCATGTTTTAGGGAAATCAATAAATTTGATATTTTTTCTATCTTTAAGGATCTATACTCGTATTCATAGAATAGATGCTGACATACTTTATGAGTTTGTATAGTTAAAAATTAAATTACAAGGGATATACACATTATGACATGTTTAAGTAGCCATATTTTACTGGCTGAATTATATGGTTACATCTATATTCTTATAGGTAAGAATCAAGTGGACTCAAGTATGTAAAAAATATTAAGAATTAAAATGAATAATCAAGATATGCAATATGTTTTTTGAAAATGAACAGATGTTTTTAAAAATGAGTATTGAAGAGAAGAGTTATTCATAAAGAACACTCTTTCAAAAATTAGTTAACAGGTTGAACATTAATTCTTAGATATACAACTCGTCTTGAAGATATATCTATTAATTATAAGATCAACCTTAAACTTTGGTGGCTTTGTGATGATTCTACCAAAAGATATGGTTATTTACAAAAAGTGTTAATGGAATGATCATTCTAATATTGAATATGATTATTGTAGTTCATGTATCAAATTTTGATCCAAATTCCCAAAACATAAGTATTTTGGCTAGGTGCATCATTATGGGAGCAATGTCATTGCATACTTTCCATTCAATGGGGATCGAGAGATTCTAGAATCATCTTCATGTTCAGAAAATAATGGAAAATCTTTTACACCGCTCCACTAAAGGATCATTTGCCAAACCAAGATACAGATCACTTGGATGGCTTTCCATTATCTTGTTCTATCTAACAACCTCTTATGTGAGTTGTAAGGAAGGGAAGAAATGGGATTTTAAACCCCTCGTTTGATGCACTCTCTCCATCATTGTGTATAACAAGAAACCACAATGTATCAAAGGAGAAAGGTAAACATGGAGGGATAATAATTATAATTCCTTGGGTTTTAGCATACAAGACTTTAGGATGCTACATAAGGCCTTAGAATTACACATTGTAGAATAATGATATCACATGTAAATGAATAATAACTAGTATTCAAACAACATACAATGCACATATATAGAAGAGTTACTTGATTTTATTACACAAGTTGGATTACATCTTGAAGGTAAATTGTAACTAAACATGTACAACACTTTGTATTATCGACATCAACTGTCCACCTAGAAATTTGTCATTCTATACATTCACCATCCTTGTATCCATAATGCAGCTGATCGTAAAAACTATAAACTATGGAAATAAGTGAGAATAAACATGCTAAGTTCGAGATGCTAAAAAAGGACATAGAAGGATAATAGTGTACCATCCAAATGTAGCTTGGAAGGGAAAAAAATTGAAAAGCAAATTCAATTCAAAACATTCATAATGTGATAAATTATCTTTTATGTTGATTTCCCTTACACATTCTCATTATTTTTTATGTTCCACCACACCCCAAAATTCATGATAGGTCGTACGCATACAAGATTCCACTCAATCCCAACATTCAAAGCATAAGAGTGGGAGATAGTGTGTATGTATAGGTTCCTCTCAACCTCACATATGCAGAGTGATTAGGTAGGATTTCCTGTTATTAGTATCAAAACATTATATTACAAATAATATTTTAATGTTTCCATACTTTAAGCATATTTATATGAATCACAAAAAATTATTTATAGTAAATATCTCATTTGAGAATAGAATGATCCAAGTAGTACAATAATAATAACAATCATTTCAAGAGGGATCATATATGATGATTCATATTTCAATTGAGTGGAACGTTTTTTATGGAGGATAGTCCCACATACATTGGCTTAGAATCCTATCAACATTGGAGACACATGACTTTGTTAAAAACTCTTGAAGGCATAGCAAAAACTTACATTACATTTTATATTCAAAGTTATTAGAATCATATTATATTTCTCATGTGTAATTAGGGTCATCCTAATGAGAAAGCATGTCCATGGTTCATATTACTTATCACAAAGTCATCAATTAGCATCAACGTCAAGATTTACAATATCTTAGACACATTGCATTAAAAATTATATAATGTGTTGATATCAGAAAAACTAATCATTACATAATCACATTATGGTCATCATGGTGCTTTTTTAAGTATTACACTGCAAAAGTACATCAATTAGCATCACTATTCATAAACCAAAATGTATGCATCATTTCATAAAGCCACCAATGAACGGTCTTGAAATCCCAATCTAATGCCAAAAAGTTAAAGATCATGTTTCCCCAATTAGAACAATATGTAATTATGGATGACATGGTCACCTTTCCTTTATCTTCATTCTCAAATGCATGACCCCTCTATTTAAGTGATAAAACGGATTTTCATTGACAACGGAGATTCTAGTGAATCCTCATCATTGGGGCAGTCCATAAGAATACAACCCAAGCCCTAGGATATATTTGAAGATCCTCATTGGACCCTTGTGATGTCCTTCTGGATTGTGGTACCTCCCACCACCCATGATTGTTGAAGATAGTGAGAACCAAAAGGTCTAGGGTTTAGAACCCTCTCTATCCACCTTGAAGTCAAGTATCATTCGATGGATGTGAAGGGACAACAATGACAGGAAGACAAGGAGCCTTATGACACCTATGATTCCCATCGATGTGTGGGAGCTTCAATTGAGTTGTGTTGACTTTTTATCAAAGGTCGTGTGTAGGACAGCCATATGTCTATTGATTCTTCCCAACCATTAGTGGATAATATTGAAAGAACTTCATTGGCTAGAAAGATAGGATTTACATCTAAAGGTTGATTGGGACTTCCATTGTCGTGTGGTGTTAATTTCTTGTAGGTTGGTACCTTTATTAGCAATAAACTCTCATTGGGTAGACACACACATGGGGACCATGAGTGGACATGTGGACAATCATCAATGGTCAACTGATGGAAAAGAAGAAAGGTTGTCAGTCACCATGGAGGACTTCCCATTGGTCCTTGATAGGGATGGATTTCATGGGTTGACAACTGATGAAATTTTGGAATGATGGGCGTTGATAATAATTCATTTAGAAACAAACCCACTGAGTCATGTACAAAGGGGCCGGTGCTAATGAACCTTTTGACCATTGATAGAATCAACCAATGAAGAGACATATCAATAGAAATCCGGTCCAATTATCAAAAAAAAGTTCCTACTAATTTATTATCAGAGCCACCATTTCTGTTACGACCCCACCTATCGATAACCCCCAATTAAGGAAGACTGAGAGGTCGAAGCCGCACCCATAACTTCCAGATCGAAGGTTCGGCAATTAACCAAAAACAATTATTAAATTCTAACAGACTATACTAAAAATTGGTAATAAAATTTTTCTTTGCATACCTTTGAAAAGTTTGGAACAAACTAAACTTCTAACCTCAGCTGAACTATTCTAACTAATTCCTCCTTGTTCTTTAATTCTTGAATTCACAATGTGTCGCTTTACTGTTTGTACTTTTGAGATTTGCACCTAAATCATCGATAAACAAAACGACGGTCAGCCGAAGCTGGTATGTGGAGGAAATAGATAATGTTCAACTATGAAAACAATATAATCATTCAATTAATCATTTAACAATCAAGATTACATTTTAAGCCATACAACTCAATCCATACATATTCTCAAACTCTGGGCTGTCCCTACAGTGGACATGGATACCACCTCTCTTTAGGTAATAGAGTCGCATGGCACTACCCAAAGATAGCCCAATATCTAACTCAATGTGACTTGATGGTCCTACCTCAATGGTAGACATGTACTAAGTCATCCATAGACCTGATGGACCTACCCAATAGGTAGCCATGTACTAGGTCATCCATAGACCTCATGGACCTACCCAATAGGTAGCCATGTACTAGGTCATCCATAGACCTGATGGACCTACCCATAAGCAGTCATGTACTAGGTTAGCTATAATGCCACAGAGAGAACCAAGATCTGAGTTTGTAGGCATATATTATTTGTGATAGTCATAGCCACATTATAGTTTGCAATATGAACATCCAAACAGTTTAGTTGCATTCAATGCGATTAAACATCCGGGAATCTATCGGAAAACTAAAGCGGTAATTCATAATTAACCACATACCTAATTTGATGAGTCATGCAGATTATTCATATACTTCATGAATATACAATCAAGCCAATCAACAGATCCAAGAAAGTAACTCAATAATCACGTAATTACTGAAAAGAATATGTACTCTATTTATTACACACTTTATCAAGGATCTACTTTATTGACTTGGATTCTCTTTCTAGGGTTTCTAATCCGCATTAAGGTTTCATTAACATTCATTAGAGTTTCTTAGATCAATTTCTCAAACTTTATCCATTTTAGGTCAAAAAACCTAAAATACGCGTTTCCATTTATATGAACCTTAATTGCTCAACTATTCATTTTAATAGTCTTTTATACCCAAATTGACTTAGGATCATCACATCCCTATTTATTCATGGATTTGATCAATTGAACCAATTAAAAGACATATTCTCCTAAATTAGGGTTTTCAAACTCATTAATGCATACTCATGCACTAAACCCTAAATTAAGCCCATTATATAAAAAGATCATCTTTTTAGATCCTATTTTCACTTTTATTAACAACAAGTTAATATCAGCTTGAATAACGTTATTAAGTCCATCTATCGTCAAATCTAAGGGTTTTTCCTTAATTAAATCATTAAAGATGATAACTTTATGTACTTTTCCAATTCCAAGCATATTTAAGCACATAAACTCTAAATTAGACTAATCATGTGCAAAGTTCATTCTTTTCATTCTTAATGTAACTTTTACAATTAACAGGTTAATATCATCTTTAAACATCCTTCCCAAATCATTAATCACCAAAGATTTGGGTTTTGCATTATTTAAACCATTAAAGATAGCATCTTTACACACTTTTTCAATTTCAATCAGAATTAGACTTCACTTATATTTTTATTGCATTCCTTGAGTTCTCCTGATCAAAATTCATATATAACTTGTTTTCATCCGAGCATCCTAACAAATTCTATCATTTTTTGCAAGATAAAGTTAATTGGGCCAATCAAAGGCCACCATTTCACCTTTATATCTTGTTATTAATTAGTCGAAGAAACAACTCAGGCTACCATGAAAGGACTTACCTGTCCTTGGGTCTTGAAAACTAGGAGGGGGGCATAAGAGTCTTTTGACTCTATCCTTCTTCTTCCTCGCGTGGGGCGCGATCTGCGTTCTGCGTTCTTGCCGCCAGGGATGGCAGTCAACCTCCGAGTTGACTCCATGCCACAAGACCCTGGAGAAGGAATCGATGCGGCCAGAGCCTCCGTCTTGGCTCCCTGAACTCGCCTGGACTTCCACCGACATGAGGTGGTAGCGGGAACAGACAAAAACATGAGCCCGTCGGAGACAGAGAACAATTCTGCAGGTCCGACGACACCACGACGACCAGGGACGAATTGGGGCAAGGTAACGAATCCTGGTGAGTTGGTGTTTGCCGAGCGTGCTTTTCCCTTCTTGCTCGTGGGGTTCCCACCCCTTATATAGGTGGGGGTGATGCCTGCGTGGTTCCGTGGAGTCCAGGCTCCATCAAACACTGGGAAAAGCCCTAATGGCACATGAAACCCAACCATCCAAGGGTCATTAGATCCGTTTTAAACTCCCGAACTCGGATATACACTTTTTAAGTTTCCTTGTTGATCAGGGTGAGAGATATAGATGTGGGGGGGGGGGGAATTGCCTACTACTATTTCTATTGGACTAGAGGTAGGAGATGACAGACTTCCGTCTGATCTCAAAGCAATGGTCTCCAGCGTGCCCATTATATTTCTAAATAAAATCATATTGTGACATTTAAGATAATCGAGTCACTTTAGGATTTCTAGAAAAATCCATATCTCTCAAACCGCTTATCCGTTTGATCCCAAATTTTAAGGAAAAGTCTATAACGACTTAATCTACTTATATTCCATGTCTGAAATCGAAACTCAAAAGGAATAACTCTTTTTCTTCATATGAAATTCAAAGACTCATAAACCATGTATTATGTATAAAAACACATATTTTCTCTCTCCTCTTTTTCTATTCCTTTATTTTGACTACTCTTTCCATTAGTAATCACTTGTAAATGAAATCTAATCAGTTGTGGCCATCAATGCCACTTTCTAGAGTTTTCTATATATTACTATTTCTTTATTAAAATATATATTTTTAAGGATTTCTCTTTACCTTTCTTTTTATTTCCCTCATTGGCATTCCGTTTAACATTAGAAACCTTATGGATACAAAAATCCACCAAATATAAACTCAATCATACCTCTTTCCACTTATTTCCCATATTTTATCATTGTTTTCAATTTCTTTCTTAGTAAGGAAATATTTGACTAATCTTTTCTTTTCTTGTTGCAGTATCTTTGCAACTTTGGAATACTTGGAACCCAAGGACCCAAGAGGCACGAAATTCATCTTTGAATTTGCCTTATAGAGGTTTCCACATCATTCTTTTCTCAAAAATCCAATTATTCATTTATAAATTGAATTTTCTTGTTATTTGGGCCCAATAGCCAATAAAGCCCACAAAACAATCATCAAGGCTATTGTAAACGAAATCCATTTATTTGAAGTAAATTATATCATTATTTGTTCAAATATCTTTAATATGACAAATTGCATTTCTCACCAAATGAACCCAAAATTTGGGGTTGTAACATCCTTCCCCTCTTATAGGAATTTTGTCCTCAAAATTTCATCAAGCAAATAAACAATCAATTCAGGATAAGACTTTCCATGTCCATTGTTGGCCCCTATGTGGCTTTACCGTACTCATGGCGCTTCCACCTAACCTTTATCATCACATATTCGTTTCTCTGAGTTCTTTCATCCTGGCATCTATAAACTGCACAGGTGGACTCAGGCCATTTCAGCCTCCCTTGGGCTCACTAGGTTCATTGCTCAGCACATGGTCGGGGTACCTCACATAGTGCTCTAAATCGGACACATGGAACTCATCACAAATTACTTTATCCCGAGGGGTAAGGTCAAACTTGACCTTTTCCACCAAACCATGTCAAAAGAACCCATGCATCGGGGACTCAACTCTCTTAATTATAACTTAGAGGGGTCAAATTTTCATGTCACATATTCTCCCACAGTAACTTGTATGTCAGTCTACTTTGCATCTGCTCACGACTCTCATAGTCTCTAGGCTCCTTTCAGCCCTTGCACAATCAAAGTGACTTCATCTACACGCACTATGGTCCTTTTCTAACCATCATGTGGTCCTCTTCTAACCATCATGTGGTCCCTTTCACCAACATCACCTTACTGAAGTGGTGACCGACACAACCTCCCTTACAGAGCTTCTTATAAAACCCGATGTTGGCTATGGTGTTCATTGTCACATCTTTCATAGGACAAGAACTGTCTCTAGATATCACCCTGAACGAGCATACATGCCCTCATCAGACCCTTTAGTCTGGATCATACTAACCATAGATAGGGGTGATAAACAATACTAACATTGAGTTCTTCATTTACCTACTTCAACTTTATGGAAGTGAACCTCTAGGTCAAACTCAAAATCCTTTGAACTCACATCGTGGTGTACTTGGACCATCTCTCTCATGGGTAGTCCAACCAGATATGTCCCTTGACAGAACTCTCTCTTTCTCAAGTCATCTAGGTAAGGCAACCTACCATAACCGATATTGCATCTCGACCTTCCTTGGTCTACGGGAGACTTATCACAACATCCGTAATGATGAACTCCCATTCCCTCTCGGGAACTCTTTATCCTCTATATCAATGCACTGGGTTAACGGGGCTCATCCTTCACCTTCTGTCTTGCATGGCCACATGCCACATGCAGCTTTGTCTTAGGCCTCCAAAGTACTACTGTCACTTATTATCTTGGTAGTACCCCCAGCGTATGGTGATCTTCAATCATGATTTCTGGTACGTTGTGATTCCTCAAAATCAATTTCTCAGAAACCGTAAACCAATCTCATCAGGGTTTTATTACCTTCCTATCCAAGAGGTGTATCTTAGGTTCCATCACCATCCTTTCATTACATCAAGGACTAGACTGGCTAACTAAACAACCATTAACTTTCCAATGTATCTTGTTACATCTGAGTGTTATCCAAACACTTCTCCTTTTCGAACTTAGGGTTAGCCAAACAACCTTTTCTAGCTTCTAGTCAAACAAGTCAGATGTATCTCAACCAGAGCATCCATTACCACTTCACATCCTTAGGTATTAGGTAACATTGAAGACATACACTTCCATGTATTTCACTTATCATCTCACCTCAAACTCTATGTCTATCTTTATTAAGAACACTCTCTTCTTTCATCATCATTGTGATCAAACTCAACCTGGTACAACTTGTAAGTTCCACATAGCTCATGATAAAAAAACATCCTCATAAGGGGACTACCTCATTCCTCTTAGTGTTTACAAACCATCCATGTATCATTCACTTTACCAGGGTAGGTTATCTTCTCTATCCCCATTCCTTGTGGCAACGTTCCAACCTACATCATCTATTTTCCTTGGTGTATGGCATGCGTAATGTCCTATCTCTCACCCCCATAACAAGAGGAAATAAGCATTTGGCTGCAGTCTAAAAACATAGTTCTTCCTGTTCTAAGAGTAGAGATGGTACATCCCACCTTGCCTATACATCTTTAAATCTAAGTTGCAACATGTTGCATATGTCACTACATCATAGACATCATGATATCAAACTAGTCTTGAACCTACTGAGGTTTAGATCCTTGGTCATCTCCTCCAGGTCTATAGGGTAGCAGCTCTTTTGGGGTCATCCCTATTCCCTCATGCATCAAGAGAGTGCCCTACTCATTTGTCCATTGGGTCCCATTAGTTCATGAAGGTGATCAATCTCCTAACCCATGGCCCTTAGACAATGATAGATGTTACCTCCCGACCCTATGGTCATGTGCAACGGGGGAATAAGGCAAATCCTACTTCCATCAGTCTTATCCCTACCTGACCCTAGGATAGACTTAGGATTCTCCATTATAGTACATGTTCACCTAGAACCCTACCCAAGTCTCCATCATCTCTCTTTCTGCATTCATTGGGCTGGCTTCCATCCTTTCATATGGATCATGGCAACCTGCCTACCCTGGTCAAGCCCCATACCAGTAACCTCCATGGTAACACATTCATATGCAATTAGAGATGGATATCTATGGGTCTACAGGTTCATTCTCATACCATGTACTTTTCACTTAGCTTCTCAAGATCCTATGAGACCTCTTCAGGTTACCTTAAACCAACAAAACTGATATACACCCTACCAAAGGGGTCCCTCTCCCAGGATGGGAGGAAAACTATCTCTTGACAACAAGGTCACAAAAGCTCTTAGGTCTAGGGTTTACCTCCACATGAGCCTACTTAACCCTAGCAAGCTATTAAGGTACAAGCAGATCACCTATTGTACCATGCTAGGTCACCCATGGATCATATGGCATCCCAAAGGCATGTCCTTTCAAACACCTGGTCCAACTCATCTCTCTCTAACCTTCACTTAGGGTTAGGGTAAGCATCTTCCTCCGAGGATGTGCCAGGTCTCTACTTGCAATGGAGATCTCTATCTCCAAGACCAACTTATCCTCTTGACAAGAAGTTCTAGCCTCAGGTCTCTTCTGAGAACATGACAACTTATGTCATACGACCTAAGCATGCATCTATTCTTTTACGCTTACTCTATTAAGCTTATGTTCATGACATCTTATTTACATGCTTTTTATTAATTTGGTGGAGGATTCCTTAATCCTTATCAACCTTACCCATACATCAAGAGGGTGAGGAGAATAGAGGAAACCCTATTCCTTAAGGTCCTTAATAAAATTTGAGTTGAGGAGGGATGAACAAGATGAGAGGGTCCTAAAGGTATCTTATTTTGATTCATACCCTCAGACTTTGGCTAGGCAGTCACACGGATCTGGGAGTCCTCGTATTTCAACTAGCAGTGCGGAGGAAAATATTGCCAGCCCCTGGTCATGATGTTTTTCTAGACACCTCCATATTTTGAATAATCCTCTAATAACTACCTTGGGTTCTATGGAGGTTGTAAAATTTAATAATTATTAATGGTTAAATGAGGAACCTACGCTCTGATACCAAATATTACGACCCCACCTCCCGATAACCCCCAATTAAGGAAGACAGAGAGGTTGAAGCCGCACCCATAACTTTCGGATCGAAGGTTCGGAAATTAACCAAAAACAATTATTAAATTCTAACAGACTATACTGAAAATTGGTAATAAAATTTTTCTTTGCATACCTTTGAAAAGATTGGAACACACTAAACTTCTAACCTCAGCTGAACTATTCTAACTAATTCCTCCTTGTTCTTTAATTCTTGAATTCACAATGTGTCACTTTACTATTTGTACTTTTGAGATTTGTACCTAAATCGCCGATAAACAAAACGACGGTCAGCCGAAGCTGGTATGTGGAGGAAACAGATAATGTTCAACTATGTTAACAATATAATCATTCAATTAATCATTTAATAATCAAGATTACATTTTAAGCCATACAACTCAATCCATACATATTCTCAAACTCTGGGTTGTCCCTACAGTGGACATGGATACCACCTCTCTTTAAGTAATAGAGTCGCATGACACTACCCGAAGATAGCCCAATATCTAACTCAATGTGACTTGATGGTCCTACCTCAATGGTAGCCATGTACTAAGTCATCCATAGACCTGATGGATCTACCCAATAGGTAGCCATGTACTAGGTCATCCATAGACCTGATGGACCTACCCAATAGGTAGCCATGTACTAGGTCATCCATAGACCTGATGGACCTACCCATAGGCAGCCATGTTCTAGGTTAGCTATAATGCCATAGAGAGAACCAAGATCTGAGTTTGTAGGCATATATTCTTTGTGATAGTCATAGCCACATTATAGTTTGCAATATGAACATCCAAACAGTTTAGTTGCATTCAATGCGATTAAACATCCGGGAATCCATTGGAAAACTAAAGCAGTTATTCATAATTAACCACATACTTGATTTGATGAGTCATGCAGATTATTCATATACTTCATGAATATACAATCAAGCCAATCAACAGATCCAAGCAAGTAACTCAATCATCACATAATTCCTGAAAAGAATATGTACTCTATTTATTACACACTTTATCAAGGATCTACTTTATTGACTTGGATTCTCTTTCTAGGGTTTTTAATCCGTATTAAGGTTTCATTAACATTCATTAGACTTTCTTAGATCAATTTCTCAAACTTTATCCATTTTAGGTCAACAAACCCTAAAATACTCGTTTCCATTTATATGAACCTTAATTGCTCAACTATTCATTTTAATAGTCTTTTATACCCAAATTGACTTAGGATCATCACATCCCTATTTATTCATGGATTTGATCAATTAAACCAATTAAAAGACATATTCTCCTAAATTAGGGTTTTCAAACTCATTAATGCATACTCATGCACTAAACCCTAAATTAAGCCCATTATATAAAAAGATCATCTTTTTAGATCCTATTTTCACTTTTATTAACAACAGGTTATTATCAGCTTGAATAACATTATTAAGTCCATCTATCATCACATCTAAGGGTTTTTCCTTAATTAAATAATTAAAGATGATAACTTTATGTACTTTTCCAATTTCAAGCATATTTAAGCACATAAACTCTAAATTAGACTAATCATGTGCAAAGTTCATTCTTTTCATTCTTAATGTACCTTTTACAATTAACAGGTTAATATCAACTTTAAACATCCTTTAAACATCCTTCCCAAATCATTAATCACCAAAGATTTGGGTTTTGCATTATTTAAACCATTAAAGATAGAATCTTTACACACTTTTTGAATTTCAATCAGAATTATACTTCACTTATATTTTTATTGCATTCCTTGAGTTCTCCTGATCAAAATTCATATATAACTTGTTTTCATCCGAGCATGCTAACAAATTCTATCATTTTTTGCAAGATAAAGTTAATTGGGCCAATTAAAGGGCACCATGTCACCTTTATATCTTGTTATTAATAAGTCGAAGAAACAACTCAGGCTACCATGAAAGGACTTACCTGTCCTTGGGTCTTGAAAACTAGGACGGGGGCATAAGAGTCTTTTGACTCTATCCTTCTTCTTCCTCGCGTGGGGCGCGATCTGCGTTATGCGTTCTTGCCGCCAGGGATGGCAGTCAACCTCCAAGTTGACTCCATGCCACAAGACCCTGGAGAAGGAATCGATGCGGCCGGAGCCTCCGTCTTGGCTCCCTGAACTCACCTGGGCTTCCACCGACACGAGGTGGTAGCGGGAACAGACAAAAACATGAGCCCGTCGGAGACAGAGAACAGCTCCGCAGGTCCGACGACACCACGACGACCTGGGGCGAATTGGGGCGAGGTAACGGATCCTGGTGAGTTGATGTTTGCCGAGCGTGCTTTTCCCCTCTTGCTCGTGGGGTTCCCACCCCTTATATAGGTGGGGGTGATGCCTGCGTGGTTCCGTGGAGTCCAGGCTCCATCAGACACTGGGAAAAGCCCCAATGGCACACGAAACCCAGTCATCCAAGGGTCATTAGATCCGTTTTAATCTCCCGAACTCGGATATACACTTTTTAAGTTTCCTTGTTGATCAGGGTGAGAGATATAGATGTGGGGGGGGGGGAATTGCCTACTACTGTTTCTATCGGACTAGAGGTAGGAGATGAGAGACTTTCGTCTGATCTCAAACCAACAGTCTCCAGCGCGCCCATTATATTTCTAAATAAAATCATATTGTGACATTTAAGATAATCGAGTCACTTTAGGATTTCTAGAATAATCCATATCTCTCAAACCGCTTATTCGTTTGATCCCAAATTTTAAGGGAAAGTCTATAAAGACTTAATCTACTTATATTCCATGTCTGAAATCAAAACTCAAAAGGAATAACTCTTTTTCTTCATATGAAATTCAAAGACTCATAAACCATGTATTATGTATAAAAACACATATTTTCTCTCTCCTCTTTTTGTATTCCTTTATTTTGACTACTCTTTCCATTAGTAATCACCTGTAAACGAAATCTAATCAGTTGTGGCCATCAATGCCACTTTCTAGAGTTTTCTATATATTACTATTTCTTTATTAAAATATATCTTTTTAAGGATTTCTCTTTACCTTTCTTTTTATTTCCCTCATTGGCATTCTGTTTAACATTAGAAACCTTATGGATATGAAAATTCACCAAAGATAAACTCAATCGTACCTCTTTCCACTTATTTCCCATATTTTATCATTGTTTTCAATTTCTTTCTTAGTAAGGAAATATTTGACTAATCTTTTCTTTTCTTGTTGCAGTATCTTTGCAACTTTGGAATCCTTGGAACCGAAGGACCCAAGAGGCACGAAATTCATCTTTGAATTTGCCTTATAGAGGTTTCCACATCATTCTTTTCTCAAAAATCCAATTATTCATTTATTAATTGAATTTTCTTGTTATTTGGGCCCAATAGCCAATAAAGCCCACAAAACAATCATCAAGGCTATTGTAAACGAAATCCATTTATTTGAACTAAATTATATCATTATTTGTTCAAATATCTTTAATATGAGAAATTGCATTTCTTACCAAATGAACCCAAAATTTGGGGTTGTAACATCCTTCCCCTCTTATAGGAATTTTGTCCTCAAAATTATATCAAGCAAACAAACAATCAATTCAGGATAAGAATTTCCATGTCCATCATTGGCCCCTATGCGTCTTACCGTACTCATGGCGCTTCCACTGAACCTTTATCATCACATATTCTTTTCTCTGAGTTCTTTCATCCTGGCGTCTATAAACTGCACAGGTGGACTCAGGCCATTTCAGCCTCCCTTGGGCTCACTAGGTTCATTTCTCAGCACATGGTCGGGGTACCTCACATAGTGCTCTAAATCGGACACATGGAACTCATCACAAATTACTTTATCCTGAGGGGTAAGGTCAAACTTGACCTTTTCCACCAAACCATGTCAAAAGAACCCATGCATTGGGGACTCAACTCTCTTAGTTATAACTTAGAGGGGTCAGATTTTAATGTCACATATTCTCCCACAATAACTTGTATGTCAGTCTACTTTGCATCGGCTCACGACTCTCATCACCTCTAGGCTCCTTTCAGCCCTTGCACAATCAAAGTGACTTCATCTACACACACTGTGGTCCTTTTCTAACCATCATGTGGTCCTCTTCTAACCATCATGTGGTCCCTTTCACCAACATCACCTTACTGAAGCGGTGACCGACACAACCTCCCTTACATAGCTTCTTATAAAACCCGATGTTGGCTATGGTGGTCATTGTCACATCTTTCATAGGACAAGAACGGTCTCTAGATATCACCCTGAACGAGCATACATGCCCTCATCAGACCCTTTAGTCTGGATCATACTAACCATAGATAGGGGTGATAAACAATACTAACATTGAGTTCTTCATGTACCTACTTCAACTTTATGGAAGTGAACCTCTAGGTCAAACTCAAGATCCTTTGAACTCACATCGTGGTGTAGTTGGACCATCTCTCTCATGGGTAGTCCAACTAGATCTGTCCCTTGACAGAACTCTCTCTTTCTCAAGTCATCTAGGTAAGGCGACCTACCATAACCCATATTGCATCTCGACCTTCCTTGGTCCAGGGGAGACTTATCACAACATCCGTAATGATGAACTCCCATTCCCTCTCGGGAACTCTTTATCCTCTATATCAATGCACTGGGTTATCGGGGCTCATCCTTCACCTTCTGTCTTGCATGGCCACATGCCACATGCAGCTTTGTCTTAGGCCTCCAAATTACTACTGTCACTTATTATCTTGGTAGTACCCCAGCGTATGGTGATCTTCAATCATGATTTCTGGTACGTCGTGATTCCTCAAAATCGATTTCTCAGAAACCCTAAACCAATCTCATCAGGGTTTTATTACCTTCCTATCCAAGAGGTGTATCTGAGGTTCCATCACCATCCTTTCATTACATCAAGGACTAGACTGGCTAACTAAACAACCATTAACTTTCCAATGTATCTTGTTACATCTGAGTGTTATCCAAACACTTCTCCTTTTCGAACTTAGGGTTAGCCAAACAACCTTTTCTAACTTCTAGTCAAACAAGTCAGATGTATCTCAACCAGAGCATTCATTACCACTTCACATCCTTAGGTATTAGGTAACATTGAAGACATACACTTCCATGTATTTCACTTATCATCTCACCTCAAACTCTATGTCTATCTTCATTAAGAACACTCTCTGCTTTCATCATCATGGTGATCAAACTCAACCTGGTACAACTTGTAAGTTCCACATAGCTCATGATAAAAAAACATCCTCATAAGGGGACTACCTCATTCCTCTTAGTGTTTACAAACCATCCATGTATCATTCACTTTACCAGGGTAGGTTATCTTCTCTATCCCCATTCCTTGTGGCAACGTTCCAACCTACATCATCTCTTATCCTTGGTGTATGGCATGCGTAATTTCCTATCTCTCACCCCCATAACAAGAGGAAATAAGCATTTGGCTACAGTCCAAATACAGAGTTCTTCTTGTTCCAAGAGTAGAGATGGTACATCCGACCTTGCCTATACATCTTTAAATCTAAGTTGCAACGTGATGCATATGTCTCTACATCACAGACATCATGATATCAAACTAGTCTTGAACCTACTGAGGTTTAGATCCTTGGTCATCTCCTCTAGGTCTATAGGGTACCAGCTCTTTTGGGGTAATCCCTATTCCCTCATGCATCAAGAGAGTGTCATACTCATCTGTCCTTTGGGTCCCATGAGTTCATGAAGGTGATCAATCTCCTAACCCATGGCCCTCATACAATGATAGATGTTACCTCCTGACCCTATGGTCATGTGCAACGGGGGAATAAGGCAACTCCTACTTCCATCGGTCTTATCCCTACCTGACCCTAGGATAGACTTAGGATTATCCATTATAGTACATGTTCACCTAGAACCCTACCCAAGTCTCCATCATCTCTCTTTCTGCATTCATTGGGTTGGCTTCCATCCTTTCATAGGGATCATGGCAACCTGCCTACCCTGGTCAAGCCCCATACCGGTTACCTCCATGGTAATACATTCATATGCAATTAGAGATGGATATCTATGGGTCTACAGGTTCATTCTCATACCATGTACTTTTCACTTAGCTTCTCAAGATCATGTGAGACCTCTTCAGGTTACCTTAAACCAACAAAACGGATATACACCCTACCAAAGGGGTCCCTCTCCCAAGATGGGAGGCAAACTATCTCTTGACAACAAGGTCACAAAAGCTCTTAGGTCTAGGGTTTACCTCCACATGAGCCTACTTAACCCTAGCAAGCTATTAAGGTACAAGCAGATCACCTACTGTACCATGCTAGGTCACCCATGGATCATATGGCATCCCAAAGGCATGTCCTTTCAAACACCTGGTCCAACTCATCTCTCTCTAACCTTCACTTAGGGTTAGGGTAAGCATCTTCCTCTGAGGATGTGCCAGGTCTCTACTTGCAATGGAGATCTCTATCTCCAAGACCAACTTATCCTTTTCACAAGAAGTTCTAGCCTCAGGTCTCTTCTGAGAACATGACAACTTATGTCATACGACCTAAGCATGTATCTATTCTTTTACGCTTACTCTATTAAGCTTATGTTCATGACATCTTATTTACATGCTTTTTATTAATTTGGTGGAGGATTCCTTAATCATTATCAACCTTACCCATACATCAAGAGGGTGAGGAGAATCGAGGAAACCCTAATCCTTAAGGTCCTTAACAGAATTTGAGTTGAGCAGGGATGAACAAGATGAGAGGGTCCTAAAGGTATCTTATTTTGATTCATACCCTCAGACATTGGCCAGGAAGTCACACGGATCCAGGAATCCTCGTATTTCGACTAGCGGTGCGGAGGAAAATATTGCCAGCCCCTGGTCGTGATCCTTTTCTAGACACCTCCGTCTTTCGAATAATCCTCGAATAACTCCCTTGGGTTCTATGGAGTTTGTAAAATTTAATAATTATTAATGGTTAAATGAGGAACCTACACTCTTATACCAAATGTTATGACCCCACCTCCCGATAACCCCCAATTAAGGAAGACCGAGAGGTCGAAGCCGCACCCATAACTTCTGGATTGAAGGTTCAGCAATTAACCAAAAACAATTATTAAATTCTAACAGACTATACTGAAAATTGTAATAAAATTTTTCTTTGCATACCTTTGAAAAGTTTGGAACACACTAAACTTCTAACCTCATCTGAACTATTCTAACTAATTCCTCCTTGTTCTTTAATTCTTGAATTCACAATGTGTCACTTTACTGTTTGTACTTTTGAGATTTGTACCTAAATCGCCGATAAACAAAACGACGGTCAGCCGAAGCTGGTATGTGGAGGAAACAGATAATGTTCAACTATGTTAACAATATAATCATTCAATTAATCATTTAACAATCAAGATTACATTTTAAGCCATACTACTCAATCCATAAATATTCTCAAACTATGGGTTGTCCCTGTAGTGGACATGGATACCACCTCTCTTTAGGTAATAGAGTCGCATGACACTACCCGAAGATAGCACAATATCTAACTCAATGTGACTTGATGGTCCTACCTCAATGGTAGCCATGTACTAAGTCATCCATAGACCTGATGGATCTACCCAATAGGTAGCCATGTACTAGGTCATCCATAGACCTGATGGACCTACCCAATAGGTAGCCATGTACTAGGTCATCCATAGACCTGATGGACCTACCCATTGGCAGCCATGTACTAGGTTAGCTATAATGCCACAGAGAGAACCAGGATCTGAGTTTGTAGGCATATATTCTTTGTGATAGTCATAGCCACATTATAGTTTGCAATATGAACATCCAAACAGTTTAGTTGCATTCAATGCGATTAAACATCCGGGAATCCATCGGCAAACTAAAGCAGTTATTCATAATTAACCACATATCTGATTTGATAAGTCATGCAGATTATTCATATACTTCATGAGTATACAATCAAGCCAATCAACAGATCCAAGCAAGTAACTCAATCATCACATAATTCCTGAAAAGAATATGTACTCTATTTATTACACACTTTATCAAGGATCTACTTTATTGACTTGGATTCTCTTTCTAAGGTTTCTAATCCGCATTAAGGTTTCATTAACATTCATTAGAGTTTCTTAGATCAATTTCTCAAACTTTATCCATTTTAGGTCAGCAAACCCTAAAATACGCGTTTCCATTTATATGAACCTTAATTGCTCAACTATTCATTTTAATAATCTTTTATACCCAAATTGACTTAGGATCATCACATCCCTATTTATTCATGGATTTGATCAATTAAACCAATTAAAAGACATATTCTCCTAAATTAGGGTTTTCAAACTCATTAATGCATACTCATGCACTAAACCCTAAATTAAGCCCATTATATAAAAAGATCATCTTTTTAGATCCTATTTTCACTTTTATTAACAACATGTTAATATCAGCTTGAATAACGTTATTAAGTCCATCTATCATCAAATCTAAGGGTTTTTCCTTAGTTAAATCATTAAAGATGATAACTTTATGTACTTTTCCAATTTCAAGCATATTTAAGCACATAAACTCTAAATTAGACTAATCATGTGCAAAGTTCATTCTTTTCATTCTTAATGTACCTTTTACAATTAACAGGTTAATATCAACTTTAAACATCCATCCCAAATCATTAATCACCAAAGATTTGGGTTTTGCATTATTTAAACCATTAATGATAGCATCTTTACACACTTTTTGAATTTCAATCAGAATTAGACTTCACTTATATTTTTATTGCTTTCCTTGAGTTCTCCTGATCAAAATTCATATATAACTTGTTTTCAT
Source organism: Alisma plantago-aquatica (assembly GCA_963693085.1). Classification (NCBI taxonomy): domain Eukaryota; kingdom Viridiplantae; phylum Streptophyta; class Magnoliopsida; order Alismatales; family Alismataceae; genus Alisma; species Alisma plantago-aquatica. The sequence goes on along the minus strand of OY856413.1, from coordinate 809,242,499 downwards.
CCGAGCATCCTAACAAATTCTATCATTTTTTGCAAGATAAAGTTAATTGGGCCAATCAAAGGCCGCCATGTCACCTTTATATCTTGTTATTAATTAGTCGAAGAAACAACTCAGGCTACCGTGAAAGGACTTACTTGTCCTTGGGTCTTGAATACTAGGATGGGGGCATAAGAGTCTTTTGACTCTATCCTTCTTCTTCCTCGTGTGGGGCGCGATCTACGTTCTGCGTTCTTGTCGCCAGGGATGGCAGTCAACCTCCGAGTTGACTCCATGCCACAAGACCCTGGAGAAGGAATTGATGCGGCTGGAGCCTCCATATTGGCTCCCTGAACTCGCCTGGACTTCCACCGACATGAGGTGGTAGCGGGAACAGACAAAAACATGCGCCCGTCGGAGACAGAGAACAGTTCCGCAGGTCCGAGGACACCACGACGACCCGGGACGAATTGGGGCAAGGTAACGGATCCTGGGGAGTTGGTGTTTTCCGAGCGTGCTTTTCCCCTCTTGCAAGTGGGGTTCCCACCCCTTATATAGGTGGGGGTGATGCCTGCGTGGTTCCGTGGAGTCCAGGCTCCATCGGACACTGGGAAAAGCCCCAATGGCACACGAAACCCAGCCATCCAAGGGTCATTATATCCGTTTTAATCTCCAGAACTGAGATATATACTTTTTAAGTTTCCTTGTTGACCAGGGTGAGAGATATAGATGTGGGGGGGGATTTCCTACTACTGTTTCTATCGGACTAGAGGTAGGAGATGACAGACTTCCATCCGATCTCAAACCAACGGTCTCCAGCGCGCCCATTATATTTCTAAATAAAATCATATTGTGACATTTAAGATAATCGAGTCACTTTAGGATTTCTAGAAAAATCCATATCTCTCAAACCGCTTATCTGTTTGATCCCAAATTTTAAGGGAAAGTCTATAAAGACTTAATCTACTTATATTCCAAGTTTGAAATCGAAACTCAAAAGGAATAACTCATTTTCTTCATATGCAAGTCAAAGACTCATAAACCATGTATTATGTATAAAAACACATATTTTCTCTCTCCTCTTTTTCTATTCCTTTATTTTGACTACTCTTTCCATTAGTAATCACATGTAAACGAAATCTAATCAGTTGTGGCCATCAATGCCACTTTCTAGAGTTTTCTATATATTACTATTTCTTTATTAAAATATATCATTTTAAGGATTTCTCTTTACCTTTCTTTTTATTTCCCTCATTGGCATTCCGTTTAACATTAGAAACCTTATGGATATGAAAATCCACCAAAGATAAACTCAATCATACCTCTTTCCACTTATTTCCCATATTTTATCATTGTTTTCAATTTCTTTCTTAGTAAGGAAATATTTAACTAATCTTTTCTTTTCTTGTTGCATTATCTTTGCAACTTTGGAATCCTTGGAACCCAAGGACCCAAGAGGCACGAAATTCATCTTTGGATTTGCCTTATAGAGGTTTCCACATCATTCTTTTCTCAAAAATCCAATTATTCATTTATTAATTGAATTTTCTTATTATTTGGGCCCAATAGCCAATAAAGCCCACAAAACAATCATCAAGGCTATTGTAAACGAAATCCATTTATTTGAAGTAAATTATATCATTATTTGTTCAAATATCTTTAATATGAGAAATTGCATTTCTCACCAAATGAACCCAAAATTTGGGATTGTAACAATTTCTTAGCAGTATGAGGATATGAAGCTCAAACTTGCCATGAAAATCAAGTAACTAGATCAAATCCTATAAATCACAATAAAATTAAGAAAAACTAAATGTAATCTATAGAGTAATGAGGAAAATAAATACAAAATTAAGCTGAAAATACAATTAACTAGGATGACTATGCATCATCAGTTATCCAAGGCCCAGAAAATTAATCATGACATTTATAAACTTACAGGAGAAGTTGAGTTGTGATTAAACAAAATGTCAGACAAGAGGAGAAATACAATAATATCATGGAAGGATTATGTATACGAGTTCCATCTGAAGTATTTACCTCCTACATTTGTAAGCTTTATTATCAAACAAATATATAGTATTTGACATGAAAACAATAAAGATGTCAAATATAGGGAAATATATATATGGTTGGTTAGATTGTTTTGACATCTTGTACCATTTAACATAATGAAATGTAAAATGTTTTATGTTGGTCTAAATCTAGAGTTTAGAAATGTCTCTTCACTCAACCAAAGGGATGTGGAGAACTTTGAAAGTTTATGGAGGTAGAAAGATATATGGAAGAGTCATTAATTCTTCTAGACACCCTAAGAGTATAAAGAAACGTAGAGAGTGTAGTTGAGAGGAAAATATAGTGGTGAACCCAGAGGTGGAAGTAGATTCTTTTCCAAAATCATAGGATGACTTAGATGTTTTCGAAGGCAAGGATTTGGTTTGAGTGATCTTGTATTTTCCTACTTAAAAGTCGAAACTATCCCTAGTAAATGCAATTTATGAGATAACAGTGAACCTTTAAAAAGGATTCAAGGTCACCAACATTAGTAACTAGTCCATAGAGAAAATAAATTGCTATGTGAAACACATGTGGTATGGCACACTTCGGTCAATGTTGGGGAAATGAATTTCAAGAATATTGTGTATAGATGGGACATTTTAAGAGACACTGTAATCAGCATATATTACACCATCATAGAGTTCTAAGTGGTGGTTTTGGACTCTGTAGATGTAGGATCTAGCTAAAGGATCAAGTTATTTAGTGACGTTAGGATCTAGAGGGAAGGAACCTAACACCTATATTGGACAACAAGGGTGGTGCAGAAGAAGGAGAGTTGCATGTCTTTTACTTTATTTGTCTCAAAAAGAATTTTTAGTCTCACCAAGATTTACACTTGTGAGATACTTCTCTTTAAGAACATTTTTGTAATATTCTGATAGATCTTGGTGTGAAACATCTTTTATGCATAAATCTATAGCTAGTATATTAGATATTTTAACTTACAATTTATCTTATGAATTGTTGTTAAGAGTACCACTAGGAGAGTTGATAGTTTTGAAAAAAGTGTGTTGTGATTCCTTTTCAATTTTTGTTGGTACACTATAGAGTTAAATTTCATATGCTTAGACATTTATATTTTAAAATTATATAGGGTTGGGATATACTTGGGGCATAAAATGTCTGGGTGGTCGAATCAAAGATAAAAGCTATCTTTACGCATGGTGGATTTCCATGTGTCTTCATCGGGACGTGTATATCTTACCCACATGCATAGTATTAGTTGATGTAGAAGATAAGATGACGAGGGAGGGATGTGAGGTCTTTTAGGACATCTACTAGATGCAAATGTAGAGTAAACAATTGTTCTTTTAAAAGGTGTTCTTGTAGTGTTCAAGCTACTAGATGTCTTTCCTAATTGGTTTCTAGATTAAGCTATAAATAGAGGAGTTGAGTTGAGATGCAACTTTTATTGGTAGTTACCCATAGAATTAAAACCCCATAGACACCTATACAGTACATAGAAATACATACTCAACTATAAGAGTAATTTTATAAGGGTTTCATTTAACTAGTACTTTATGATTTTGATCTTCAATTCCCTATGTGATCAAGAAGGATGGAAGTATGCATCTGCGCATAGGCTAAGGTATTTAAATAAGATGACTATCAACAATAGGTATCCTTTTCCTAGAATTTATGATCTTTTTCAATAAGCTTCATGGAGAAACATTCTTCTCAAAGATTGACCATAGGTTGGGTTACCATTACCAGATGGTAAATGATTCACATGTACCTAAGTCATTGTTTAGATCAAGACATGGGAATTTTGAGGTTATAGTCATGTTTGTGGACTAAAAAATGCCCTTGCAAGTTTTATTGATACAATGAATACAAATTTTCAGGCTTAGATGAGTTTCTAATAACATTAAAAAACTCAAATATTTCCTAAATCAAAAGTAGAACCAGTCAAATTTTTGCCTACTACATACAAAGGCATGACATATGTGGAAAAAAATAAAAGGGTGATAATAAAAATAGTGACTTAAGAGACACAAATGTAATCACAAATAAAACTCAGTGACACATTTCACAAGAAAATGAAAATAGCCCAATGCAACGTTTATTGTGTGTAAACTTAGAAACTTGTTAGACTCGAATTGAAAAAAATCATGCCTATTTTTCTATGATTAAGGATCACAAGAGATATGAAAAGAATGTAAATAAGAAAAATAATAAGGAACACTTTGGTTTAAATAGTGTAGACATGGTACTTTACCTTAGTAAAATAGGTCAACGTGCAGATGAGGAAAACCCAATTCTCTATCATACTAGACAAAAGGCTAGAAAAAGTTCAAACCCATGAACACGGTGGAAAAGACTAGAGTCAACATCAAGTTCTGCATGTTATAATGATAATGATTTTAGTATTATTAGTAAATGTGATTCCACTTAGGGTTACTTAAGAACTTAATCACCCAAACCTAATCTAGTGACCCCATTGATGCTAGAAAAGTCATACTAATCCTAGGATATAGATTACATGTTTAAAGAATATTAAATCAATTGGTTTGACTTTATCCAAAGATATTCTTTGTAATATTCTTGAATCAATCTAAAGGTATGGTTTTACATTCTAATGACAAGAGAAGTGATATTTTTTTGTGTGGATTTTCTATGCAAATGATTTATGCGTTGTTTAACTAATTTCATACGTCAAATACATGTTACCCCATGACTCGTTTTCTAATTTTCTTATAAATATGGTATAAATCAAAACTAATATTACTTTTTCATAATGATATAGTCAGAGCACCTAATGCAAAGTAAGGATACATTTGATTCATTGTTCATACATCATCTGATTTGTTGTAGAATAATGTGATTTGTGGCTCATATGTCACTGAATGCATACAAGTCATGGTATTTGCATTATGAGCACCTTATACTGAGGTTGTTGGTTCATTCACCATTGGCCTATTTTTTTAGCCTCTCCTTTCATGTTGTGTGGTTAGGACTTGGAAAAAACTAACTTTTAAGTATAATGGAAAATATGACATTAAAATAAAATTTTGTGTTCATAAAGATTATTGATACTGATTTGCATCTTCCTAAATTTTCCTTTTTCCAATAGAATTCCACGTTTATAAGCCTACAGTAAATTTTCTTATAGAGTGAAAATATGTTTGCATGTATGTTTTTTTCTTTTCACATTTCTTTATCCCACTAGAAGATGAGTATGCTATATTGCTTGGACAATGACATGTTGCAACAATCTAGAACTCCATGAGGTGTATATCTAATAATACGGAGGATGATATTATCCTTGGAATTTGTGGGGTATATATCTAATAATGAAGGTTTCATATCATATTGGAGCAAGTCATAGTTGATCATACATAAACAAAGATGTGGGAGAGGTCATGATGGAGGAGATCACATGCTCTTCATTTTCTAGACAATCGACTCGAGTGGCTCATGTTGGTGCATATTCAACTAACGAATTTGAGAGGACCTGTGGAATTCTTTAGAGGATGCATGTAATTCTATTGCATGGTAATCTAGATAAAACACCCACATGCTTTTTGTAACTATACCTTATACACACACCAATATACATACACACATATATGTAATATGTATATGTATGTGTGTATTTAGTTAGTGAGGGATAGTCTGGTTGGTTAATTTAGGTGCTTTCCAATGAAAACTTCCAAGTTTGAGAAATCAAACAAACATTTATTCTTTTGATTGTCGGTCCTCCAATGCAGACTTTGGGAGATGGCAAGATCTTTTTTCTTAATGCCATTAATATCTATTTTACTAAAATATATTCCAAAAATTAGAATAATTTACGTAATAGTTTTTATAAATTATATATTAATGCATAACTTCAAATATTTGAAATTAATAAGATACAATTCAAAAATGAAATATTTGAATATATTGGCATACAGTTCATGATGAAAATATGATTCAAACCTATGATGAACTTATTGACTAAATTCAATCTTGACACTAGTATTTTACTTCTCAGGTCATGTTGTGTTCACAAGTTTGGACAAAATTTTGTAGACCTTTCATCTAGGCATGTAACAAAACAGAATTAGCTCAATTAAGTTATAACCTAATTTTGCTTATGAGCATGTCTAAAATTTTATAAGAAAATGGGGTATATATCAATACCATGTCTACTTTAAAGAAACACATCTACTTTCTAGACTCCAAAGGAAGACAATCAACTTTTTTCTAAAATATTAGACGGCGTGACATATATAGAAAAATAATAATAATAAAATAAAAGGAGTCAATTAGTATTCTAATTTAAAATAAAAACATGTAATTACAAATAAAACTCAGTGACACATTTCAAAAGAAATTGAACGTAGTCCCATATTGTGGTTACTTTGAGCAAACTTCAAATATTGGCACACTCATAATGAACAAGACTTGCCGACTTGTTTAGGGTTAAGTATCATAAGACATGTGAAAACAATATGAATAACAAAAATAACAAGGAACTTAGTATTATTTTGGTTTAAGAAATGCACACATTGTAATTTCACTTTTGTAAAATAGTTCAAAGTGCAGATGAGAAAAACCAAATTTGCTACATACCTAGACAAAATCCAGAAAATGATCAAACCCATGAACATGGTGGAAAATACTAGAGTTAAGATCAGGTTTTTTGGATGATTGGTGTTCGATTTGAATTTGATTTCGAGTTCCCTTTTAGTAACCAAATATAAAAATTGTGGCACCAATAAAAAAGTGTGGATTAGTATATAATCTGAGTCTAATAATATAAACCAATAATATGTAATAATTTAAAGTTATAGTGACATACTAGAAAATAGGAAAATATGTAAATATTATCCATCACTTTGACATCTTTCAATAATGTCATAGGTAGAAGATGACCAAATTCATGTTCATTTAGCATATTATAATTTGGCCTAGTTATGGGTGATGTAGTTAAAACAAATTTGCACTTACCTTAGTACCGATCTTGAATACTTTGTAAGAACCTACATACTTATTCAAACTAATTATTCAATCATGAGAAATGATTTGGTATTTCTGAAAAAGAGAGAGAAAATTGACAATAAAACTCAAGGTTTTAGTGCAAATTATTAATGGCTTGAACTACATTGCACCAAACAATATTTACTTAACCTGAATCAAACTCAAACATAACTTTGTATCTATTCCAAAAGCATGAGACATATATATATATATGAAATAAAAACATCAATAAATAAAATAATGGTTAACTATTTGGTTGTTAATAAGACCCAAAGAAAAAAAAAGATTATGTGATTACATACACATCAAATAATTATGGTAGTTGGTGAGGATTTTTATAGGTTAATAAAACATTAGGGCTTTGTTTGAATTTCATGAACAGAGAGGGATTTATTCAAAGTACACACACATACAATAACACACATACACACACGTTCGTGTGGGAGAGGGGGAGAGAATGCCTCTCTTAATCCCATACACAAACACACGTACGCACACACACACACACATATACATATATATACAAACCCACCTCACACAAAATATATATATACATATATTTATATGTAACATACATACATACATATATATATTTATACAAATATATTTATATATGTATACATACCATATATATATATATATATTTATATATATATATATATATATATATATTTATTTATAAAAATATATTTATATATGTGTACATATCATATATATATATATATATATAAAGAGAGAGAGATGACGCAGATTTACTGTGCGCAGAAACACAAGTGAACGCGTCGAAGTAATACAGGCCTTCGTGAGGCCCGATTCGAACTCAGGGATACGTGAAATCGTCGGAGACTCCTACTAACTACTCACGATCAGCTAAGCCGACTAAATAGTTGAGAGTTGTTGTCAAAATTAAAAGAAAATAGAAATAAAACAAAACAAGCAATCAATTAAATGTTGGTTTAATCAATTCAAAAGGAGATCTTTAGGATTGTGGTTTCATCGTGGGTTTTCATTGTATTAAATTCTATATAGCTACTCAATTTTATCTCTCTCTCCGGGTAGTGGCCTGAAATCAGAATTGCCCACTGTCGTGGTACAATTCACTACCTATGTCTAGGTCGGTTCCACCGTCGTAGTAACCTATACCCTAAACTAGGTGCATTAAAAACGACCTCTCGGTATCCACCATTAATCTTACACCGCCTTGTTCAAGGGATTCGTCAATTAATGTAAATTCTGTCTCTTTTCAACCATTAATTCTGCTTTCAAAGCAATTAAGGGCATTAGATTATTATTATGGTGATCAAGCATAACAATATATTGGAGAAAATGAAATTATACCACGGATTTAAGAGATAAAATATGAATTACTATTATAAAATCATCATACAATGAATTCCCGGGCTACTCCCGGTCCTAAAGATAAAGGGGATTAGCCCTGCATGTTCGTCTCAGAGTACAATGTGGAGAAGAAAAAGGGAAACATGAAGAAAAATGTGATTGAGTGATTAAACCCCTGAACGGAGAAGATTCAAGCGATCCTTAGCGTGGAATACGCGTTCTCCCACCTCTCGGTGGTGGAAATCGTCTTCTTCAGCATCCGAATCGGCTGGGGCATGCTCTCGTGCTCCGTTCTTCTCTCCTTACTCTCCGAGATGTGTGCAACGGCTAATGACGTCCTCTCGTTCACTGGGGCGTCGTCATTAGGTATATTTCCCAAATTAGGTCGCCAATTAATCACGGCCGTCCGATTAAGATTAATCTGAAACAAACTCATATCTGACGGTGTCGATACCATCGACGCGGGTCGATGGTATCGACCTAGCGTGATAGCGGCAGTCCTTCTTTTCTTTCGTCTTTACGCCTGATGTCATCTCGATACCATCGACGTGGGTCGATGGTATCGAGATTCTAAGGCGTCAGTTGTTGTCCTTATCCGTCACTGTAGCCTCCTGGGTCGATGGTATCAACTTTGCTTCGATAGTATCGACTTCATTTTCATCCACAACCTGATGGTATCTCGATACCATTGACATCCATGTCGATAGTATCGAATTTCTTCTAGTCTTTGCGGCTGTGCGCCTGTGGTTGTGTTGATAGTATCGACCATTGTCGATGGTATCAACGATAGCAGATACTTGTTTTTCCTGAAACTAACACACGAAACCACATAAATCCACACAAAATGTATATTTTTGATAATTAATACTTAAAATGCTGAAATAAAGGGAATTTGACATAAAGAAGTAGCATAGACCAAAGTGAACGAATTATGCAACATTAACCATGAAAATTACCAATAAATGCATAAAACACATATCAAACAAGTCTATAAATGCGACTCAAAATCATCACATCAAACTCCCCTAAGCTTGAACATTGCTCGCCCTCGAGCAACTAACCCTTAAAATAGAATTGCCAGAGTCAACTACATAACAAAGCATCACAACAAACATCCCATATGACTCCCACCGGACATTCGCATACCGGCCCTTGCTAACCACAAGATGATAATTACCCTAAAGGCGACAATACTCATCCATAAAAGATATTAACCTCAAAACTGATGAACACTATCACATAAGGCAGTTAACATAATAAAATTTGCCGGTCCAGACTTAGTGCATCTTGTGATCTCCTATACTACGTTGCTCACCCTAACTACCATCTACATGGAAGCAGGTCTCCTGATTTTCACTAGTGAGGAGAAATTCACGGTAGCCTACCATTCCAAGCAACAGGTGGATGGAATGGGTGGCTCATGGAAGAAGTGGAAGTATTATACGATTTCAACATGCATAAAACAAAAATGCCCTAAATGATGCAAATGCACGTGAAAAATACCCTAATGCCTAAAATTGGGTGGAATGATGCATGCACTAACATTCTGTCTCAAAACGAGATGGAAATCTAATTAAGCTACATCATGTACTCACTCATCTTAAAATGTAGGTGAGATTATGTTCCTTTCTCCTTCTTATTCTAGTTGCTTCTAAATAACTTTTTTTTTCAATTTCAGATATTATTTTTCAGATTTTTCTCTCTTTTTTTTCTTCAAACCCTTATATCCATAATTGTCAATGAATACTTATTGGGCTTATTTTTTCTGCATAACTTGAATATTTGCACTATTTAGAAGGTATGGAACAATTAAATTCACCATTAAAGAATAACTGAGGTACATGATATACTTTATGCATAGAAATTATGAATGCAACTAAATGACATGCACCTAAGGGTAATGTGCATGCATACCTATTCTATTATTTATTTTAATGCAAAATATATGAAGGTGGTTGCAATGCAAGTCCTATCTACATGCCATGCAATCAAAAAGGTTAAAATTGTACTTTACTTCCAAATCTTAGTGGATTGTGAAAAGCAATGAGGTGGATAGATCACAAGACTAATTGACTGAACCTTTGAAAAATATTATGTGTCCCTCCTTACTGACCTGTGCAGTAGTTAAGAGGTTTTTCTCCCTTACTTCAAATTAAAGTCTCATTATCATTTGGTCAGTTTAGGCTCAAACAACCAATTCCGTCCACTTTCATGAATCATTAGGAATATCCAGTTGTGATTTTCTGTTTAAAAGTTGACAAAACCAATCATTTTCTAAGTTAAGTGATCAAGGTTAAACAACACTCAAGCTTGCGAACATTCAAAAAAAAAAAATTTAAGTTTCCCTTAATTCCCATGCACATGCAACTGAGATGACTCAAGATTAAAGACATCCACGATTACACTAGATAGATTGTGGATCCTAAAAACAAATGAAAATTGCAAGAAACAAATGACAGGAAACAAAAACAATAAAACTAAAAAAAATAGAGAAAATGAAAGATAGAGTTGTTCCAGCACCCCCCCTAAGCTTGAATTCGACTATGGCCTCATAGTCAAAAACAATCTTAAAGGTTGGAACAGAGATACCACTTTTACTCTTCAGGTGGAGGCGGGTACTGCGGAGCCGTAGGGTCCCAAGACGGATACTCCCCTTGGAAGCTTGGATCAAACTGGGCCCTAGGTGGAGGTTGTGGATAGCCTCCAAAGTAATTTTGGCTCCAATAGTGGTCGTAGAAGGGCTCCTTTTGCATCTCCATCCGTTGCAACTGATCATGAATTTGTTGTTGGTTGTCGAGGAGAAGACGCTCATTCTCGAACATTGCCCTTTGATTGTCCAGCAACCGGTTTGTAGTGTCTTGAATACCGGTGTACAACGCCATGTGATGCTGTTGCGTCTGCTGTATGTCTTGCAGCATAGCATACATGCCCTGCATAGAGTAGGCATCCTCGCTTGTCTACGAGGGCGGTGGTGGTGGTGGAGGCTGAGATGATGAAGATGCACCCGGATGCATCCGAGGACGCTTCTGTGGTGCCACTCGTGCCCGAAGAGGTGTGAAAGCCTCCTCTTCCTCTTCAGCCTCGTCATCATTGTCGTTGTCGTCGTCGTTGCCGTCGTCTTCATCGGAGTCGGTGATGGCTATGATTGGCCATCGGAAGTGTTGTGCCCCTTCGATGTTGAAGACTAGATCAGGAAGCGAGATTCCTGGTAAGCATGGTTGACGTGGCAGTGCGCATACGCCAAACCATCTCGAAGAAGTATGAGGTTGGAGCAGTGCAGATGTTGCAAGTTCACCTTGCTCCTGGTGGATAGAGGAGTAAGCATCTGGAAATTCAACTCAAGATAGGAGGCCAGCTGTGTGATAAGCCCTCCAAAGTGAATTGGCACTTTCCGTGTACTCCTCCTCACCGCCAAAACCCGCTGCAAAAAGAAGGCGCCCCAATTGCATTCTTGACGTTTTAGGAGCTTATACAAGAAGAATAAGTCTGTCTCCTGAAACTTGCTGAGGGCCAAATAACCCCGAGCAAACAATGTAGAATTGAGCATCCGGTGCAATATCCGGACGAAAGGGTGCTCAAAATCAGCTACCGCAGCATTATGGTAGCTCACTGACTTGCCCGGCGGCACCGTAACTAGCTCGACGAAGATGGCATCATAGTCGGTGCGGTTGTCCGGTCGCCGGTAATCATGTTGTGAGTGATTCCAGTTGAAAATCTTGTTGAACTGCCAGAGTGTAAGGGTGTAGTCGATGTTGTACAGCCGAAAAGACACCCGCCCCTTGATCCACTCGCGGTCAGAGGCTATAACGTCGTTGGGTACGACGCAGACATCTAGTAACGCCATAAACTCAGCCACCAACTCCTTGTAAGTAGGCCACTCGCTGAATAACGGTTGGCCATCTGCATGAAATTCCAGCTCGTCGAGCCGTCTCTCCGTGTGTCGGGCCTGACCCTTCAGGACGTAGTCAAGGTTCGCTTCGAACCTGAGGTTGCGGATGGTTTCCCGTTCAACATAACGGGTCGGCTCAATCTTCCTATTTAGAATCTCTTCATATATCTTCTTCACCTCCGCGGATGGATGAATCAGCCGCGGGCGTGCAACTGACGCGGTCGGAGGTGGCACGAACTCCGGAATGTCCATCGGGTTCGCGCGTGATGACGAAACACCATCTACGTGCACCATGATTGCGAGAGAAAAGGGGAATAGAAAGGGAGCTCGGTGAAGATCGGAGAAACGAATCTCCGCTCGATGAAGAACTTTGCTCGGTGTTTCTCGTCGTCGGGCGTAGATGGCTCTGGAACACGCTCGACACAAGTGAAGGAGAGTTGCACTGAAGGTGTGATGTCATCTGACGCTAATACTCCTCATATATAGTCGTGGCTGGCGCTACTGTCCACCCGTCGATACCATTGACACGAGTCGATGGCATCGACTCAGGTAACACGATTCGTACCTCTGCGAGTATCGACGGTTGTTGATGGATGGATCTGTGGGGCCCAGATTGCTGACGCATTGATACTATCGACGCGGGTCGATGGTATCGACCCGTCCCCCGGATTGAACGCCTTGTTGCTGCGATCGCCGTTGATCTTCCCTTGCGGATCGTTAACGTGGCGCGTCGATACTATCAACGCGATTCGATAGTATCGACTCTCTGATTAGGGAAAACCCTCGCGAGGCCCAGCCGCAGCCTTCTTTGCATGAATATGTCGATACCATCGACACGCCTGTCGATGGTATCGACTTTCCTGAGACGATTTGTTCTAAAAATCTTCAGAGATCTCGATAGTATCGACAGCCATGTCGATACCATCAACCTCTTCTTGTGATCTTCATGTTGGTATGTCGATACCATCGATGAGGTCGTCGATGGCATCGACGCAGTGCGATTCCTGCAGTCGCCAACCTATACCATGGCCGATACCATTGACACAAGGGTCGATGGTATCGACTCTGCCTCAGTCCTACACATGTAGAAAACGATCACGATATCTTTTTTACACTAGAAACTAAGTTAAAACAAATGAAACTACGAATGTAAAGGAACTAAACTAAAGTACCAATGGTTGGGTTGCCTCCGAACAAGCACCCTTATTTAACGTCTTTGTCTAGACGACTTGAAGCTTGTCATCCACTCGGTAATGTGGAGAAGGTGCTCAAAGGATCGTGTGGTAGCTTGAACTCCACCCGATCTTGATCAATCCCCAACGTCAGCGTACCTCTCCCAATTGCAGTTACTACATCGGCCGTTGCTTGAAATGGCCTACCTAGTAGCATCTCACAACTTTGAAGCTGCGGCATATCCATGATGATGAAGTCTACTAGAAAAATGAACTTGTCCACTTTGACGAGTACATCCTCGCAAACTCCATATGGCCTTACAATAGATCCATCAACCAATTCAATGGTTGCCGCTGACTTCTTCATGTCCTTTAACCCATGCTTTTTAAATGTGGAGAGTGGCATGAGATTTATGCTCGCGCTCGAATCACACTGAGCTCGTGGAAAGTGTTGATCGGCTATCGAGCATGGAATATAAAAACTCCCTGGATCTTTCTTCTTCTGTGGTAAACTCCCCTGGTTGATTGAGCTCACCATTTCATTCATCCAGCAAACATCAGTATCTTTAATATGTCTCTTCTTGTTGATGATTTCTTTGATAAACCTCCCATAAGCGGGAATCTTCTCAATCATTTCCACTAACGGAATGTTGATATGAAGTTTTCTGAACATTTCCAAGAATTTCCTATAATGTCGGTGCTCTTTCTTCGGCTTAGAGTTGTCCAGACTTGACACAACTTCCATATTAACACGCTTATGAGGTGGCACATATGAGCTTTTCGGGGCCAACTCCCCTAAGCTTGCTTCAATGACTCCCTCTGGCGTGGACTTTGTCGGAACATCATCAACAGGTATAACTTGTTGTGGCTCCTCTCTCGCAATGGATGTATCCGCACCTTGACAGACGACCTTCACTTGCTCTTCTTGCCTAGGCAGGGGCGCAACCATCATGGGCTTTTGGCGGGATTTCTTGAAAGGAGTGTATCCGCCTGGTAGTCCATAATGATTGCGAGGATAAGGTATTGCCGGTGTAGCCTTTGTATCACACATCACTTTGCTTTGGTCCTTTATCTCTGTCACCAGGGGTTCTTCCTCATTAATCACAGACATGCATTTAACTTGGTGATGTGCTTGAACCACATCTGCATTCCCAGCCTGTCTCTGTTGATTGGCATGCTTGATGGCCACCACTTCATTTGAAATCTGGGTCACGGTGGTTTCTAACGCCCGTATTTGCGCTCCATGACTTTGCAGTGTCTGCCCAAATTTGGTCAAGATGTCACCCTGGGACTGCAGTTGTTTACCAAACATACTCATCATTTCCTAATTCTGCTGCACCATTTGACTAAGCAACTCGGTGCTCTTATCTTCAGCCCTAGGTTGTGGCTTTGCATCAGGTACTTGTAAGAAGTTATTAGAATCTTTCCATGAGAACTTCTTGTCCCTTCACCAGGCATAATCATTGTTTCTATAGCCCTGTTGCTGCATGAATTTGACTTGGGATTCCTCATCCTCGGACTCGGTATCCTCCTTTGCAAGCAATTTTTTCGCGAGAAGATCCATCTTCTCATTCAGCTCCTTGATTGCTTTAGATTCACCTGCCACTTGAACCTGCTCCACGATGCCTTTTTCGCCCCACAATTGTATCTTAGCCATGTTCTTTAGGATTTCCCAACATCTTGTGTCTGTGTTATTCAAGAAAAATCCAGAGCCGGCTGAATCGAGGTTGCTTCTATCATGCTCGGAGAGAGAAAAATAGAAGATCTTGACTTGTGTCTCCTTATCAAGCCCGTGATGCGGGCATCGCCTGATCATGATCTGAAACCTTTCCTAAGTCTCAGAATAGGTCTCTCCTACTTGTTGGGTGAAGTTGTGAATCTTTCTGATCATGTCATTGGTCTTCTCGGGCGGAAAGAACCTCTTGAAGAAAACCTCCACCATGTGGTCCCAAGACTCCATGTATTCATCATCCAAGTTGTGCAGCCATTCACGCGCATTTCCCGCTAGAGAGCTCGGGAAGAGCTTCAAGTAGAGCACATCTTGTGGAAATCTGTCGATTTTTATCATATCACAATTTTCCACAAATTGACTTATGTGCGCGACGGGGTCTTCATTTTTGAGCCCATTGAAAGCATTGGACTTCACCAAGTTGATTAAAGCCGGATCAATCTTGTATGTCTGAATATTCACCGCTTGCTTCTTGATTGGCCCCTTAGAAGCAGATGAGGAAGAAGCCTTGATCTTCTCCCATATTGTCTGTGGCTCGTCCATCTCTTATTGTTCAGGTTCTGAATCTGTTTCTTCTAAATGGTCTTGATTGTGGCCTTCCTCGTCGTCAGGTCCCGCCAGTGGAACCTCTGGTATGTGCCTTGTGTAGTCTGTACTACGCGTTTGTACCATGCACCGTACCTGCAAATAGAAAAATTAAATTTAGTACAGTGTTGGATGATTGCAAATATTTAGAAAATAGATTATGAATTTTTTTTTTCTGAAATTATAAAAAATAATAAAAATGTGGCCTAGAGTGGCCGCTTGTAGTACTCGTAGTGCCAACAATTCGCCGTATCCCCAGTAACGGTGCCAAAAACTTGACGCAGATTTACTATGCGCAGAAACGCAAGTGAACGCGTCGAAGTAATACAGGCCTTCGTGAGGCCCGAGTCGAACTCAGGGATACGTGAAATCGTTGGAGACTCCTACTAACTACTCGCGATCAGCTAAGTCGATTAAATAGTTGAGAGTTGTTGTCAAAATTAAAAGAAAATAGAAATAAAACAAAACAAGCAATCAATTAAATGTTGGTTTAATCAATTCAAAAGGAGATCTTTAGGATTGCGGTTTCACTGTGGGTTTTCATTGTATTAAATTCTATATAGCTACTCAATTTTATCTCTCTATCCGGGTAGTGGCCTGAAATCAAAATTGCCCACTGTCGTGGTACAATTCACTACCTATGTCTAGGTCGGTTCCACCGTCGTAGTAACCTATACCCTAAACTAGGTGCATTAAAAATGACCTCTCGGTATCCACCATTAATCTTACACCGCCTTGTTCAAGGGATTTGTCAATTAATGTAAATTTCGTCTCTTTTCCACCATTAATTCTTCTTTCAAAGTAATTAAGGGCATTAGATTATTATTATGGTGATCAAGCATAACAATATATTGGAGAAAACGAAATTATAGCACGGATTTAAGAGATAAAATATGAATTACTATTATAAAATCGTCATACAATGAATTCCCGGGCTACACTCGATCCTAAAGACAAAGGGGATTAGCCCCGCATGTTCATCTCAGAGTACAATGTGGAGAAGAAAAAGGGAAACATGAATAAAAACGTGATTGAGTGATTAAACCCCTGAACGGAGAAGATCCAAGTGATCCTTGGCATGGAATACACGTTCTCCCGCCTTTCGGTGGTGGAAATCGTCTTCTTCAGCGTCCGGATCGGCTGGGGTGTGCTCTCGTGCTCCGTTCTTCTCTCCTTGCTCTCTGAGATGTGTGCAGCGACTAATGACGTCCTCTCGTTCACTGGGGTGCCGTCATTAGGTATATTTCCCGAATTAGGTCGCCAATTAATCACGGCTGTCCGATTAAGATTAATCTGAAACAAACTCATATCTGACGGTGTCGATACCATCTACACGGGTCGATGGTATCGACCTAGCGTCATAGCGGCAGTCCTTCTTTTCTTTCGTCTTTGCGCCTGATGTCATCTTGATACCATCGACGCGGGTCAATGGTATCGAGATTCTAAGGCGTCGGTTGTTGTCCTTATCCGTCACTGTAGCCTCCTGGGTCGATGGTATCGACTTTCCTTCGATAGTATCGACTTCATTTTCATCCGCAACCTGATGGTATCTCAATACCATAGACATCCCTGTCGATAGTATAGACTTTCTTCTGGTCCTTGTGGCTGTGCACCTGTGGTTGTGTCGATAGTATCGACCACCGTCGATGGTATCGACGGTAGCTGATACTTGTTTTTCCTGAAATTAACACACAAAACCACATAAATCCACACAAAATGTATATTTTTGATAATTAATACTTAAAATGTTGAAATAAAGGGAATTTGACATAAAGCAGTAGCATAGACCAAAGCGAATGAATTATGCAACATTAACCATGAAAATGACCAATAAATGCATAAAACACATATCAAACAAGTCTATAAATGCGACTCAAAATCATCGCATCAAGAGACCCATACATACTTATATATCGTACATGTGTATGATGTATGTTCTCTCTCTCTCTCTCTCTCTATATATATATATATATATATTTATATATATATATATATAGACACACACACACACACACATATATATACATACATATATACATATATATATAGAAACACACACATATATATACATACATACATATATATATACATATTTATCACCATCCCAGGTGTTCGGCCTCTGCCATAGGTTATGGGAGAGGGGGTGAGAAATCTTTCTCTCTTAATCCCATATATATAAAGAAAGAAAGAGAGAGAGAGAGGGTGAGAGAGAACCATACATATACACATATATATTTGTATGTGTGAAGGATGTATGTTCTCTCTCTCACAAACAAGTGTGTATGTATATATATATATGTGTGTGTGTGTGTATGTATGTATGTATGTATATATATATATATATATATATATATATATATATATATATATATATATATATATATATTAGTTATTGCAGGTGCTCTACACGTCTCAATTGATGATGGACATTCATAATATAAACTGAAGAATATATTTTGCAAATATTCATATATAACAAAAGGAAAATGGAAGTGATTTAGGAAAAGCACCTTAAATAATAGTGTATTAGTAAATATTTAATGAAAATAGTCATGCACATCGTTCTGTATCACGAATATGGTTGACATGTCTATACTCACAGTTTTTTCTCCAACGAAAAATATTAATGTTAAATACAATTCCATTAGTAAAAACATTGTTCTTCTTGAGAGTGAGGATTATTCATCTCAAACCCTTATCACCTTGACTACCAACATGAACTACCTAATCTTATCAATCTTAAAGTATACAATAGATATATCCTTAACTTTACTAATATTTGTAAGAACATTTAGTCTTCATCTACTTTTTCATACAACATGGTTTGTTTTGTTTCTATTAATAGAATATTCTATGTACTTTTTTTTTACAATATATATATTGACCTTCATAAAGTTCTTATTTTAATTTTCCATAGAGTCAAGTACTTGATCATAAAGAAAAATTCAAACACTTACATATATTGAAATTATGTGGAACTTAGATATAATTCTTGCATCTGACAGGAATCGTGAAATTCAAATATTTGGCCTTGATCAATAATGTTTGTAAAAGTAGAAAAATGATTAGCATCATGAACATAATATATATATTATTTTAGTAATACCTCAATTTAAAATAACCTCTTATTCTTTTAGTAATACCTCAATTCAAAACAACCTCTTATGGCTACTACTTAGATTATATACAAATCTAGACATTGAGATCTCAAAAAAATGAAATCGTAGTTTCACTGTCACAAAAATTTTATGTATAATATATCAATAGAAAGAATATACACTTTATAAGTTTATAAACGTTGCAGCGCACTCAAGTCAAACAATAGATATGTACAAGTTATTATCTTTTTTGTCCCATATAATGATGTGGGTAACAAATAAAACAAAATGAAATCAAAGAGAATTTTTTTTGTTGGTCCTAAGAATTATCAAACATGGATTTAATAAAGCACATTTGTATTCTTAATACTACTAATAAAAACATGTTTTCCAAGTAAATTAAGCTACCAAAGAACACTTAAGTCTATATGCCATTGACCGGCCTAAATCGCGCATCCTAAAATTGGAGGTGTATTTGAGGTAGTCGAGCCTTCACATTTATAACCCGAATCCTTCTAGGCCCCGCAACTTTGTTTACGGGGTCGAAGTAGTCATACGGGGTCGAACACAGGGACAAGGTGGGTTGTGTTGACGACTCTGAATCGACACTCTACACTCCGGTGGGTATAAAGAGATATTAAAGTTCCCCGAAGGGGAACAACAAGCTGTCACGATTAAATCAAAGAAAACTATCTCCAACTGGAGTTACAAGAAAGATTAAGATTTTGTCGTTTAGCAGTTTTTAGGAATTTTCATGCAACAGAAAATAGAAAGATAAACTGCAGTTTAAGGCGTAATGCAAGGGATAAGACTTCAGTAAGATAAGCGGTAGCAGTAACACCCTGCACCCCTCCTCTCAGAGCGGGTGCCTCTAACCAAGATTCAACACACCTCTCGAGGTTGTTGGGCTCAAGTTAGAGTGGAATGATACTAAAACAACTCCGTTTCGGGCACTCTCGTACTCCAGAACCGGACCGAACACTAGAGCCACATCCCAACTTTTAAAGTAGTTGCAACGGGAAAGACGATTTGGTAGCTAAGCGAAACGCGATCCAAAACATGCAAGCTAGAGTTCAGATATCCTACACAGCAGTTACCCAATCATAAGGCACCAAGCATTAAACAAATAGCAATTAAGCATTTCTATTTCCATAAGCAATAAGGGTCTTAATACAATGCATAAGCTAAGAATTTAAATAATAGAATTAAAGATAGATGTCGCCTTCTTGATGTAGAAGAACGACAGACTACTGTAGCTCTCCTTCCCGATACTGGTCAGGTGCCGAGCCCGATACGGCAGTGTCGGGCGGCACCCCCTCTCGGGCAGCGCCGAATGACGGCTGACTGTATCGCTCAAGGACCCTGGCCGATACGCTCATGTCGGGCGGCGCACCCTCTCGGGCGGCACGCATGACGGGCGGAGCGTATCGGGTTCGATATCGTGTCGGGCAAAGGGCTACGAGTCTACTGTCGGGCACTCGTGTCGCTCATCTTCGCTGGCCGATACCGGCCCGCAGTGTCGCCCGGGACAACACTAAGTGAACCATCCCTTCCCTCTCGGGATGAGGGAAAGCTCATCTAGTGTCGCCCGGCGCAAGCACTGGGGCGCGATACTCTTGCTCTCACATCTTCCTTCGAAGGTGGCTCTCGAACTGTCTTGTCCGAATTCTCTTCCGACTCTCCGACTCGTCTGACCTGTGACCAACCTGTCTTTTCGGCTTCCTGTAGCTGCTATTTATAGGCGGCGGTTGAAGGAGTTATGGTGCTGGAAACGCCACGTAGCTCCCTTATACGCCGGTCGATGGATGTGGACAGCCGATACAGGTATATCTCGGCGTGAGGCGCTGGCTATCGGTCACGTGGCTGGCGGCACACCTGCCAGTGGGTGGCTGTGTCGCCCGACGAGTTAGGTCGTTGATGCGGCTTTGGCTCCCTGTCGGGTAGACGGTATGTCGGCCGACACGTCCTTCTTGCGCAGCGCCCTTCTCCGCCGATCATTCTTGTGTCGCCCAGCCCCTGTCGGGCTGGGTTGTATCGGGCGTCAGGAAGGTCGAGACGGGCTTAGACTTTATTGTGGGCCGGAATCGGCCTTATTGCACAAAAACGAGGAAAACTCTGTAGGAGATAGGAAAAATTGGAATAAGAGTGTTGCTTGGCCGATTATTGCGAAAATGCTAAT
This sequence comes from Alisma plantago-aquatica, assembly GCA_963693085.1. Classification (NCBI taxonomy): domain Eukaryota; kingdom Viridiplantae; phylum Streptophyta; class Magnoliopsida; order Alismatales; family Alismataceae; genus Alisma; species Alisma plantago-aquatica. The sequence goes on along the minus strand of OY856413.1, from coordinate 809,221,510 downwards.
AAAACAGAGGAAAATAGCAGAAAAGGGTAGTTTTGATAACATAATAAAGGGCAAAAACGGCACAAAATATGGTGTTATCAACTCCCCCAAACTTAGCTTTTTGATTGTCCTCAATCAATATTTAAACTAGACTTTGTGTTGCTTCTTCTTGCACAGCAAAACTTTAAGGCTAAAGGGTAGCACAAGATTTGTGGTGTCTTAGAGGTAATGTTGTCTTAATGCGAACAAAAGACCTTGCCCTACTTGCCTTATTATTTAAGTAAAATTTTTCTTCTCCACAGCTTCAGCGAGACTTTGGTGTATGATTCTGAAGTTATCTTCCACACCAAACAGCTTTATTTTAGGGGCAGAAAGTTGTGTATAGGGTAGGCTAAGGCTTTTTGGGTTTTTTTCTTCTTGTTTCCCATCAGTCCATCCAGGTAAGGGTCCGTTAACGGGCAAGTGGTCCCTGCAGTCCAAGCCAGTTGGCTTTAGAGCAGTGATTTCACATCCTACGTACCACTGCCCCGGATCTACCATGCCTAAAGATGGGTACTTTTGGAAAACAAGTGTGTGAGATTATTATTTTTCGAAAATTTTTGGATGGCAAGGCCCAATCTTTTGTTTGTTTGAGACAGCATTATCAGAAAGATATGACAGAACTTGTAACTCGTTAAATATACAGAAAGTAAACTTTGCAAGAAGTCACAATAGGTTTTTATTATTATAGCAACTTTGTACATATGCATAGGGACAGAAATTTGCAAAGAAAAGATTTTTGTAAATTTTTATATGGCATGCATGCGTACATCAGATATACAGGAAGCTGGAAGAGAACATCAGGTAAAAGAGAATGAATATCGTAGAAAGCTTGAAGTGATAAAATTTTTATACCTCCCTCACTGGCATACCCCCCCAAACTTACCTTCTACTCTGTCCCAGAGTAGAGAAGAAAGCAAATGTGAGGTAAAGCTTAGCCAGCGAGGGTTAGCTTTCTGATGTGCTGCAAAATGCTCCTGCGAAGTTGCAGCATGCCATTGGGAGGTTGTCTAGTGGGTTCGCTTTGGCGATGTAGCGGTTGAGCTGGAGCGAAACCCTCAAAATTCACTTCTGCCCCCCCCCCCCTTCCTCACATCTCTGTTGTGAACATAAACAAGGGGCTGATTATCCGTCCCTAGTTTAGTTCCCAGGAGTGTGTAGTCAGGGTGGGCCCTCTCCCTTAAGAGGACGGAACCAGGGTGCCTCGAACTTGTTCGGAGGCCTTGGTTGCCGCACTCATAGCTAGGTGACTCACTATTGGAGCTACCAAATCAAGAAAGATCTTCCCTTCCATTGTTGTTTACGTTTCTGCTCGACAGTTGTTGCTGATCCTCGCGTCGTGCTTGCTGGTGCGGTAGGTGGTTTGCTCCATACGAGCTATACCTGTTATTTAAAATTTATTTATTCATCCGTTAGGCAAGAAAGATGAAAAGAAAGAAAACTTATTAAAATTGGGCGATAGGTGATCGGACGACACGATGTTGTCGCACGATATGACTCAACGCCCGACACAGGTGTGTCGGGCGATTCGAGGTCACATGAAGCGAAAACATGACATCGCCGTGAGAAGCATGACGCCCGATACGATACATCGGAAAAACGCTATCGACCGGCGTTACACGCGAAAGCATGTCGGGCGATAGAAAATCTGCAGGTCATGTGAACCCGATAAGCGTCTCGATAAGAGATACTGGCGTCGGGCGACAGGGTTATCGGCCGATAAATGTGTCGGTCTACAACCCTATCGGGCGACAAGCCATGTCGTTCGGTAAGAAAACAACAAGCCGGCCGATACGCCTCACACGATACAAAACCTGTGCCGGGCGAGAGATAACGTGTCGGGCAAAAGGTGTGGCGGGCTATACCTTTGCTCTCAGGAGGCATCGCCCGTTACCAGGGCGAAGGCAAGATGGCCGACACACGAGCAAAAGGGAGGATCACTGCATGCGTTCCAGGTGGCGAAAAGGAGAAAATGATAGCCCGACACGAAGAAACCTCCACGCTATTTATAGAGAACCCAGCTGGGGGTAAAACGGGCAAAACATGGCGCGCGTCGGGCGTTTTAGTCACGCTATTCCCGAGACGCGCAGTCCCATCGGGCAGTCCAAGGGTCATCCGCTGCCCTTGCGACGCCCGGGGCGAGGCTGCCCGATACAAGCGGTTATGCGCCCAGCTGGTCGACACGGTAGAAAAGCGGGCGGTCAAAAGGCCAAAACTAAACCTGGGTGAAGTAAAAGGCCATTGCATGGTAAAACATCATTGGTATAGAGAAGGATCTCCTACCGCAGATGATATTACTCCTCAATGCTCCGCAAAACACAGCGGTGGCCCATAAAACAAAAAGAGTCAGCACACGTGCGCATGCACTGACTCGGGCCTTATTACATTCCATAATGGTTGTTTTTACAAAGAAAACAAATGTATCCTAATCTATGACTCGGGCTGCCTCCCGAGGAGCGCTGAAGTTTCCGTCGCCAGCTCGACTGGTGTAGGCTCTTCGGTTGTACCCACATCCAGCAAGTCAATCTCTGCTTTCCTGACAAAAGCTTCATCCTCATAAAACCTTTTCACTATGTGCCCGTTCACCTTGAAGATCTTAGTCAGGTCATCCTTGTCTCGGAGCTCCATCATTCCTGATGGGTATATCTTTGACACAGAAAACGGTCCCGACCATCTTGTCTGTAATTTCCCAGGAAAAAGACGGATGGAGGACTTGAATAACAAGACCTTATCCCCTTCGCTCACATCCTTTCTCCTAAGGTGGGCATCATGCCACATTTTTGTTCTTTCCTTGTAGATCTTTGCATTCTCGTAGGCGTGAATCCTCAGCTCTTCGAGCTCTTGAAGCTGCAAAAACCTCTTTTCTCCTGTTTTGTCTAGGTCCATATTTAGGAACTTGATCGCCCAAAGGGCCTTGAGTTCTAGTTCCAAAGGCAGATGGCAGGATTTTCCGTATATAAGACGGTAGGGGGTGGTTCCAATGGGCGTCTTATAAGCAGTACGGTAGGCCCATAATGCGTCGTCAAGTTTCATAGACCAGTCCTTCCACGTGCGGCTGACAGTCTTTTCTAAGATCTGCTTGATATGTCTGTTTGAGACCTCTACCTGCCCCGATGTCTGTGGGTGGTAGGGCGTAGCGATCTTATGTTTTACTCCATGCTTGCGTAGGAGCGCTTCGAACTGCCTTTCTCCGAAGTGTGACCCGCCGTCGCTTATTACGGTGCGCGGTATACCGAAATGGGGAAAGATGGTCTTCTCAAAAAGCTTGATAACCGACTTGGCATCGCATGTTTGGGTGGCTACCGCCTCTACCCATTTCGATACATAATCTACTACCACTAGTATGTATTGATACCCCTGGGATGGGGGAAACGGCCCCATGTAATCAATCCCCCATACGTCAAATATTTCCACTTCGATCCAGCTTGCCATCGGCATTTCATTCCTCTGCCCTATATTTCCCGTTGACTGGCACTCATTGCAAACCTTTACAAATCGTGCAGCATCTTTAAATAAGGAGGGCCAGTAGAAACCTGATTGTAGCACTTTCGCCGCTGTTCTTTCGCTACCCAGGTGTCCACCATAGGGGGAGGCGTGGCATCCCTTCAGGATATCAACGGTTTCTTCTTCCGGGATGCACCTCCTGTACAAGTTGTCTGCGCATCTTCTGAACAGGAGAGGATCATCCCAGTAATAATTCTTGGCATCCGCGAATAGCTTCTTCTTTTGATTGTAGGTGATGTCAGGAGGCAGCTCTCCACAAGGAAGGAAATTGCAGATGTCTGCAAACCAGGGCAAACCTTCTTCTTGAGCTTCAGCCATCATGAGAGCTTTGTCGACAAAGTCGTCGTCGATTTGTGGCCCACTCTGTCTCTCAGCCACTATCCTCGATAGGTGGTCTGCGACCACATTTTCCGCGCCCTTCTTGTCGATAATTTCATGATCGAACTCTTGGAGCAACAAGGCCCATCTCAACAATCTGGGCTTTGCGTCTTTCTTTTGCATTAAGTATTTTATTGCCCCATGATCTATGTATACTTTGACCTTTGATCCGACGATATACGACCTGAACTTGTCAAACGCGAAGACGATCGCGAGCATTTCCTTCTCGGTGGTTGTGTAGTTTACTTGTGCTTCGTCCAACGTGCGACTAGCGTAGCAAATCACATGGTGCTTTTTATCTTTCTTTTGCCCCAGGACTGCTCCCACTGCGTAGTCGCTAGCGTTGCACATAAGCTCAAAGGGTAAACCCCAATCTGGCGCTTGAAGGATAGGTGGTGATACTAAAGCATTTTTCAGGGCCTGAAAAGCACTGAGACAATCGTTAGAGAAAACAAATTCAGCATCTTTTACCAGAAGATTGGACAATGGTTTGGAAATCTTTGAGAAGTCCTTGATGAATCTTCGGTAATATCGGCGTGCCCGAGGAAGCTTCTTATCCCCGTGACGGATTTTGGTGGAGGAAGCTTAGATATAGCTTCAATTTTGCTGGTATCCACCTCGATCCCACGCCTTGAGATCTTATTCCCTAGAACGATGCCCTCTCGCACCATGAAATGACATTTTCCCAGTTCAGGACCAGGCTGTTTTCCTCGCACCTTTGAAGTACTAACGACAGATTCTTCAGACAGCTATTGAAGTCCTTTCCATAGACGGAGAAGTCGTCCATGAAAACTTCCACGATGTCTTCTAGAAAATCTGAGAACATTGATATCATGCATCTTTGAAAGGTGGCGGGGGCGTTGCAGAGTCCGAAGGGCATCCTTCTAAAGTCATAAGTGTCGTAAAGGCAGGTGAACGTCATTTTCTCCTGGTCGTCGGGTAAGATGGGTACCTGGTAAAATCCTGAAAAACCATCAAGAAAACAAAAATAATCATGATGCGCTAATCTTTCAAGAACTTGGTCAATAAAAGGTAGCGGAAAATGATCCTTTTTTCTAGCCTGATTTAGCTTTCAGTAATCAATGCACATTCGCCAACCGGTGACGGTCCTTACCGCCACCTCGTCACCCTTCTCACCCTTAACCACAGTCATTCCGCCTTTCTTGGGTACTACATGGATCGGGCTTACCCAATTGCTGTCGCTAATTGGGTAAATGATCCCCGCATCCCTAAGCTTTATTACCTCTTTCTTGACGACCTCCTTGAGCATCTGATTCAGCTTCCTCTGGGGTTGGGCCAGAGGCTTGGCAGATTCATCCAAGTTGATGTGATGCATGCAAAGGGCGGGGCTAAGGCCTTTGATATCATCTACGGAATAACCTATAGCCCCCATGTGGAGTCTTAGCTCCTCAAGGAGCCGGTCTAGCTGATTGCTTGAAAGATCTGTGTTTACGATGACTGGGTTCCTCTGTTCTTCATCTAAAAATTCGTACTTCAGTCCTTCAGGCAACACTTTTAAATCCGGCTTTGCTCTGGGTGTCTCCTCCTGAGGTTCTCCCTCAAGGGAGGCATACTTCGCAGAGTTCACCTCCTCCTCTTCTTCTTGCAAGTCTTTGTTAGAAAGGTTGAAAATGTCGAGATGCCTCACGACCTCGGGATCTTCGAGGTCGAGATCCTGACAGCTTATTGCCCTCGCGAGGGGATCCACTGTCCGGATATCCTCCTCTATTTCCTAGCAGAATTTATTGTAACTATCCGCAAAACAGGCCGATTCAGACAGGGATGGACCTCTCATGATCTCCTTCATCTTGAAGTCCATGTGGTTGTTTCCAACCCTCAAGGTGATTATCCCTTCAGACACATCAATCAGCGCCCTCCTTGTTGCCAAGAAAGGGCGTCCGAAGATGATCGGACATCTCGTATCTTCAGCTGTGTCGATGACGACGATGTCGCAGGGAATAAAGAAATCACCGACCCTAATCGGCACATCTTCGACAATGCCTACAGGTCTTTTGAAAGAGTGATCCGCCAGTTCAATCTGCATATTGGTTCGAACCATGTCGGTCAAACCCATCCTTTACGCGAAACTTAAGGGCGTGAGGCTGATGCTTGCTCCCAAGTCCGCTAGACCCTTCCGCTCGACATTGTCCCCGATGGCGAATGGGATTGTGAAAGCTCCGGGATCCCTTCTCTTAGTTGGCAAGCTGGGCTTTACGAAGGCAGAGGAAGTAGAGGCTAGGTACACTGTCTCTATCCTTCCTCTCCTTCTTTTCTTCATTATTAGATCTTTGAGAAACTTGGCGTATGTGGGCATCTCCTCCAAAGCGTCAAGGAAGGGGACTTCAAGATGCAGCTTCCTGATCGAGTCCATGAACCTTTCGTGCCGCTTTTTCAGATTTGCCTTGATCAGCTTGTATGGAAACGATATCCTGGGAGCATAAGGATTCCTCCCACCAGATGGCTCATCGGACGGTCTCGGCGCAGGCTCCTGGGCTTCTGCAGGCCTACCTCCGCCTCCTGCTGGAATAGCATCCTTGGGCCCTTGCTCAGGTTCCGGTGGGGCTTCATCAGCGCGCTCTACCGTCTTTCCTGATCTAAGCACTACCATTACTATAGTTTCAGGGTGAGGGAGCGTTTTTCCTGCAGGGTTCTTCATCAGAGCAGCCATCTGAGACAGCCGTTGATCGACCTCCCATTGGCGCATCTGCAGACTCGCCATCTGGTGTTGCATGGAATTCAGAGATCCAGGGTTGGTAAACGTCCCCTGTACCAACTGGTTGATGATGGTGTCCTGTCTTTTTATGTAGGCGGAAAGTTGACCAACCCAATTAGGCCGGGTCGCCCTCTCGCTTTGGCTCTGACATTCGCCCTCAGAAAGGGGTTGCTCACAACGAGGCATGGTATCAAGGCTCGGTGGAGCAGGTTACAGCTTTGCAGGGTACCTAAAATATCACGAGAAATCAAGTTAGAACACAGAGTTATTTGGTTCTGGCAAAGAATAATGCTTAAAGAAAAAGAAAATAAAAAAAGAAAAAGAGGTGTTGTCAAGCCTATTTCTAAGCTTGAGGCACGGGAGTGTAGTTAGTGGCTTCGGATTAGTCAACAGTGCCATTTGCCTTGTCCCCGGCAACGGTGCCAGAAAGTTGACCGGCCTAAATCGCGCGTCCAAAAATTGGAGGCGTATTTGAGGTAGTCGAGCCTTCACATTTATAACTCGAATCCTTCTAGGCCCCCGCAACTTTGTTTACTAGGCCGAAGTAGTCATACGGGGTCGAACACAGGGACAAGGTGGGTTGTGTTGACGACTCTGAATCGACACTCAACACTCCGGTGGGTATAAAGACCTATTAAAGTTCCCCGAAGGGGAACAACAAGCTGTCACGATTAAATCAAAGAAAACTATCTCCAACTGGAGTTACAAGAAAGATTAAGATTTTGTCGTTTAGCAGTTTTTAGGAATTTTCATGCAATAGAAAATAGAAAGATAAACTACAGTTTAAGGCGTAATGCAAGGGATAAGACTTCAGTAAGACAAGCGGTAGCAGTAACACCCTGCACCCCTCCTCTCAGAGCGGGTGCCTCTAACCAAGCTTCAACACCCCTCTCGAGGTTGTTGGGCTCAAGTTAGAGTGGAATGATACTAAAACAACTTCGTTCTGGGCACTCTCGTACTCCAGAACCGGACTGAACACTAGAGCCACAACCCAACTCTCGAAGTAGTTGCGACGGGAAAGACGATTCGGTAGCTAAGCGAAACGCGATCCAAAACATGCAAGCTAGAGTTCAGATATCCTACACAGCAGTTACCCAATCATAAGGCACCAAGCATTAAACAAATAGCAATTAAGCATTTCTATTTCCATAAGCAATAAGGGTCTTAATACAATGCATAAGCTAAGAATTTAAATAACAGAATTAAAGATAGATGTCGCCTTCTTGATGTAGAAGAACGACAGACTACTGTAGCTCTCCTTCCCGATACCGGTCAGGTGCCGAGCCCGATACGACAGTGTCGGGCGGCACCCCCTCTCGGGCAGCGCCGATTGACGGCTGACTGTATCGCTCAAGGACCCTGGCCGATACGCTCATGTCGGGCGGCGCACCCTCTCAGGCGGCACGCATGACGGGCGGAGCGTATCGGGTTCGATATCGTGTCGGGCAAAGGGCTACGAGTCTACTGTCGGGCACTCGTGTCGCTCATCTTCGCTGGCCGATACCGGCCCGCAGTGTCGCCCGGGACAACACTAAATGAACCATCCCTTCCCTCTCGGGATGAGGGAAAGCTCACCTAGTGTCGCCCGGCGGAAGCACTGGGGCGCGATACTCTTGCTCTCACATCTTCCTTTGAAGGTGGCTCTCGAACTGTCTTATCTGAATTCTCTTCCGACTCTCCGACTCGTCTGACATGTGACCAACCTGTCTTTTCGGCTTCCTGTAGCTGCTATTTATAGGCGGCGGTTGAAGGAGTTATGCTGCTGGAAACGCCACGTAGCTCCCTTATACGCCGGTCGATGGATGTGGACGGCCGATACAGGTATGTCTCGGCGCGAGGCGCTGGCTATCGGTCACGTGGCTGGCGGCACGCCTGCCGGTGGGTGGCTGTGTTGCCCGACGAGTTAGGTCGTTGATGCGGCTTTGGCTCCCTATCGGGTAGACGGTATGTCGGCCGACACGTCCTTCTTGCGCAGCGCCCTTCTCCGCCGATCATTCTCGTGTCGCCCAGCCCCTGTCGGGTTGGGTTGTATCGGGTCGGAATCGGCCTTATTGTGGGCCGGAATCGGCCTTAGAATTTATTGTGGGCCGGAATCGGCCTTATTGCACAAAAACGAGGAAAACTCTGTAGGAGATAGGAAAAATTGGAATAAGAGTGTTGCTTGGCCGATTATTGCGAAAATGCTAATAAAACAGAGGAAAATAGAAGAAAAGGGTAGTTTTGATAACAGAATAAAGGGCAAAAACATCACAAAATATGGTGTTATCAGCCATCCTTTTTAGATATATGATTACATTAATTGTCTTTGGTTGAGATTTGATTTATTTTTATTATGTGTCAATAAATATCATTAAATCAGTGTTATATTTAATAAATTTCATAATGGATAGTCTATGAAAAATAAAATTATCACATTGTTTCGCTACATGATGAAATGTACTCAATACCATATTAGAAGAGGATTGAATTATTGAATATAGTGTATAATAATTTCATAATGGTGAAAAGTTGTTATGCATAGTAGATAATTTAAATTGTGATATAATTTTGCAAACAAAAATAATTAATATTATACCATAGTTTTAATATGGGAGTAACAATCTTAAAATGTTATGCAAGAAAAAATTGAACTAACTAATAGGTCTAGAAAATCTAAAAATTACATTTCCTATCATCCATAATCTAAGCCTACTTATAGTGTTGCTTTACTTGGTATTAATTTCATTTAAAATAAACTATTTACCTATAGACATCCAATATGTAAATATCTTTGGAGTCAAACTTAGATAATACATCTTAAAAAAAATCAGTTACCTCACATATCACAAAGTTGTTATGCATTTTGTGAAATTTGCGAGACAATTGTTGTTGCAACCTGATACCAATGTTCAAATTTTGTAAATATTAAAAAAGAAAAGGAAGTAACCCATCAGATTACATTATCTATATTTTTACCAAAACATGACATAATGAAATATCATATTACATGGTTATCATAGAAATCAATCCAAATCATATGTAGTACAAGAATTGTATGAGATATTTGATAATTTGGTATTAGTGAAGTAGGAGGTCTATGTAAATAGGTGTGGTGTCGGAGAGTACCCCTATTTTATGAGGAAACCAATTAATTTTTCATAAGAAGTTTCAATGGAAAAAAAAGCTTTACGCCAACTTGAAAATATATGATGCATATCATATGAAATAATATATTTAAATTGCAAAAAAATAACTATAAACACATTTTTATCTATTAATAGTTTACCTTGTACTTGTGCTTTATTTTGTAAAGAATATAAACTCATACATAGATGAACATATGTATAATATAAATATACATATATACATATGTGTGTGCATATATATATATACACACACACACACACAAACACACACACATATGGGATTATGGGATTAAAAGAGAAAGATTTCTCTCCCCCTCTCCCATAACCCGTGGCGGAGGCTGGATGCCCAGGAGGATGATAAATCAAGAGATACTTCTCCATGTGGTTTCGAACCCGGGTCCCTTCATTGGGGACCAGCGGAATTCGCCAACTGGGCTATTGCCTTGCCGGCACACACACATATATATATATATACATATATATATATATATATATATGTATACATATATATGTATATATATACATACATATATATATATATATATATATATTTGTGTGTGTATGTCTGTATGTATTTCATTTATATGTATTCAATTTATATCGCCTCTAGTTTACTTTATCATGTTATCAAATTCTAATAATTCACACTTTTTGGAATATAGCAACATCTATTTATGCTAATAACTAAACCCTCTAATTAACTCTTATAGAAGTGTTGCAAATGCACTAGAATTTGTTATGGTACAATATTGTATTCCATGAAAAATACCATAACACATTAATTGGACAATTAAATTTTTTAAACTGAACATGGAACATTTTTTTCAAATGTTTTTAATAAATCATTATTCTAAATCAAATATCTTTAATGGATAGAGATATCAGAATACCTTCACAGAAGTACAGATAACAAATTGGGCTGCCAAATATTTCTGCATGGAAAAACATATGATAAAAAATCCTTATATAATTGTTGTATTTCAATATTAAATAGGTTTAATATTTAGAGATATGTAATAAAACTATCGTATCATTTATTTATTTATTATATATATGTAAGGTGATATTGCCTATTTATTTCTAAATATATTTTATATTCTTTTTGTACTACCAACAACTTTGACGAATTAACATTAATTATTCATATTCATTACATAGTTTGGTCTTTGAAAGAAAATACTTTAGATTTTCAGTACCAAAACTTGCATGTAATTATTTTGTGTTTTTGTTTGTTGGTATCACCTAATAAGCTTTTGGGTTTCAAGATATGTCAAAGACGTACATAATTTTTATAAGAGGAAAATTATATTTGGTTTCACCAAAATTCACCATCAGCTTCAACTAGTAAGCAAGGAGTAAAAAACTCAAATAGAAAACATGAAAGAAGCAAAAGCTAGCTTTCCTTTCTAAAGGCCAACCAACATAGAGAGTAAACCAAGATACACATCAAAGTAACTATCATGATGAATGGCATCAGGGAAATAACTCCTAACATCCTCAAATTACTTGGGACCACTGGCTCATCTTTTTGGTGCTTCATCTTCAGCCTCCTCATGTGCTTCTTCTTCCACCATGGTTGGAGCTGAGAGGGGATGGCCTCATTATCAAAGAAGCAATAGAGTAATTTTGTTTGTAGCTAAAGAATTCATGATACATTCTAATGTGAATTATTCAAGTTGGTTAGCATATATTTGGTGGTGGGGAGATATCAAGTTCAAATGTCATTGGATGCAATTGTGGGATGTGTGTTTCTAATGTGGTAGAATCAATACAAAGTCATGGTATCATCTAATAACATACACCCTCATAAAACTTTTATTTATTTTAAAGGTTTTAATGCAAAATGGTTGCATATCTCAAAGCCTCCGCCTAATCCTACAACCTTTGAGACAAGCTAACACATAATGCTCAAAATAAAAAAGATGGTGACAGTCAAGACAATACCAATGCTTCTATAATTATAATTTATCTTGACTGTTAATTAATATATTAGTCATCGAGTCTCATTTTCCCCTTCTATATGTGTTATGCATAATGTCAACTCTCCTTGTAAAGGTAACTATTTTCATTATTAAATAGGCTATATCTTAGAAAAACCAATAAATAGATGATAATTAGAAGAAAAATATATTATACAAAATGTTCAATGAAAAGATAGAAATTGTGTCAAACTCCAAGCATAGAACTAAATACGAATACATGAAGTGTTAATTCTATCCTATATTTTTAAAATATTCCAAAAAAACCAAGGAGTGTACATTTTCATAAAAATAAGGAAAACTATAGTACTAGTTCTGAATTTGAAAAGAAATGATAAAGACAAGAATTTCATACTAAGTTGTTTACCAATGATGGGAATAGTTCAAATGGGGTTCACATCCTCTGTGCCCGGGTCAATGTGTCTGCCACATCCCGACCATATGGTTTATCATGGGACCGACAAATTAAGGGACCAAATGTTTGGAGATAGAGGTTGGGACAAAGGTTGGGTACATAAGATTTTGAACCCAATTCAAATGTTGATGATATAGTTCCTCACAACATTGAATATGATATTAATGGCTTGCCAATGTGTTTCAACAACCGTACATTTATTTGGCTTGCCAATGTTTTTGCAATAATGTGAATGGACAAAGTTGGATAACCTCAAGATGTAAATGACAAACCTCCCAAATACCACAATCCATACTTGCCAACTCCACGCTTCTAAAGTGAAACCTTTGTTAGCTTGTAATTAAGAAAATGTTGTTTAAACGTAAATGAGATATTCTAACAAATAATGGTTTCGAATAAAAGATAACAACGTCTATTTTAGAAAAAGATCACAAGTTGGGCCTTCAATCCGACTAACAATGTGTCTTGAAGGGTAAAATTGACAAGTGATAATCAAGTATTTGTTTTTTGAATTGTGGCCAAAAATTGTATAAATAGTGAAGATAATCAAAGATTTGTTTCTTGCACATAATGGTGAGATAACATCTAGATAAACGAAAGTCAAACATATATTTTTCTATTAAATCCATGTACATGGTGGTGTTCCCAAGTCAAACATTTTGACTCCTACACTTTTTAAGTATCAAAGTAGATATGTTTAACTAGAATGCAAACTAAAGACTTAAACTTTTAACATATGATTGATTATGACCGTATAGAACGCATCAAGATAACGCCACTCTTGAGTCATGCAAGATGAATAATCTAATACAATTGGTAGATAACTCTTGTTGGGGCCAACCTAAACCATGCACTTGCAAACTTCAAACCAGTTGATCTTACCATACATACAAAATGGGTGGACAATCATTTACCTATTGTGTCTCCAAAACTTGCTACCGATATTGGAGTGCATAAAACCTCTCAAGTATTCTACTAAACATATTGAAGAGTCGCATGGACAACTAAAATACTCATTTTTTTATGTGAATTTAAAATTGGTTTCATGGTATGACAATTCTTTTCCATATATATACTATAGTTTTTTTTTGAAGTTAAACAGACAAATTTCATTATGGAGGAGCCATACGGCATCTACATGAGGAGAAAAATAAACTAAAGGACCACACAAAGATCAAGAACACATACAAACCACTACAAAAACTCATATCGGAATTTGATAAGAACAATGATGTATAGATCCCTCTTCTCCTTCGCTGGCTAACGCAGCTTTCTATGAGGAATACCTTCAACCTGAATATGTATATGTGGTAGAGTATTTGCGCTAGATCGGTGTTCCAAAAGGATATTGTCCCCACACTTGCTGTCATATAACACCACAACAAAATTGACCGATCTTGGGTTCGGCATCTACAAGATAGTAGTCTCACACCAAAGTACCAAACATGACTCCTTTGAGAGACCGACATAGCACACAGGCTCAGATTGGGAAGCGGTAGGTAAATTACACGCACGAACCCTCTACGTTGTGGCTGTCCAAAGCAGCTATCAATAAGGAAAACCTTCAATCTGCACGAGCCCCTGAGGATATCGGAAAAAGAGGGAGCAGTACAACCAACAGAGATCACCAACTCATACATGCTTAAGCCCACCAGAATGACGAGAGTTCGACCAGAACTATAGCCAGCTAGACGCCTACAACAAAATGTAACAAAGCAGCAAAGAAAGCAAAGCAGATAAAATAAAAACTCACACAGGCAAATGACCAAACAGGTAGAGTGCAACCCAGGCATTGGGCGGACTTACGACCAAAACCCAGAAGGTCAAGCGCAAATAGAAGGGGGACCTTGGTGGGTGAAAGGTGGGGGTAGGGAAAGCGCGGGGAACCCCACCACCACTCCCAAACCACCTCGACGTTCCCTCCACACTCAAGCAAAAACATGAGGAGGACGAAGAAGGCCGCAGGGTGGGAGCACCCACACCAGGAAACAGGCCCCGCTTGACCCCTTCACATGCAACAAAGACACGGGATTTTCTAAACCCGCCGCCCAACCGAAGGGCACCACACAGACAAAGAAGAAAAGACCAATCTAAAAACAAAACCGGAAGAGAGGAGGGACTCGCCCTCCAGGGAGCAGCCGATCGGGGGTCAGGCTCTTCGTGCTCCGCCGCACAAACTAGATCCGGAGAGATCGCAAGCTGGAGGCGAACGACCAGTGAAGCGAGCTCGAAAGCTGGGACACCAGGCGTCGGCAAGTCGGGGAAGACATCGCCCAACAGAAAGAACGTGAACCTAGATGACGAAGCTCCCCGGGAAGACGAACAGGAGGACGCGCCCTGGGGGAGAAAGGAGCAGCCAGCCGGCCGCCGGCCTCCCCCTCCCCCGAGCGGGGATCGATCGCCTAGAAAGCCCTAAAAAATTGCCAGAGCGGCGTTGCTAGGGTCAGGAGCAGTGTCTAGTATCCATTGTGATTGTATATATATACTATAGTTTGTTCTTCATAGATCATTATTTTTTCAATTGTTTCATGTCAATAAGAAGGAGTATCCCATTCGCTCCATGTTCAATATTATAAACACTACTAAAAAACACTTCTTCTGATACGTTCAAGTTTGTCATATTTATCCTAATAGATGATGTGGTTGATTGTTATATACCTAATACATATCATCTTTTATATGCAACCGTTGTGCTATGTAGGTTCTTCTAATGTATGTCACATATAGTTGGTTATAGGTTTGCTGGAGAATACCAATAGATGATAACAGACACCGTGATCATCGAAAATAAAAGCAATATATATGATTGTTACCTATGTAATAATCAATGATGACATTTGTTGTCACCAAATTAATACAAAGTGTGTCGATGATCACATGAATTGTAATCAACGAAAGAATAAAATGATCATGGTGTTGTATCTCCAGAAAGAACCAGAAGATTTGACTAAAAAGAAAAATCCATAATGAATATATTTTATTAAAATATCAAATGTATACATTACATATTCAACGTTTGCTCCACATTTCATAACTCAAATATACAACTATGACACAAGTACACTTTTATTATAATTCTACACATTCTATCCATCTATTCAGTATAGATCTGTTCCAGAGTGAATATCAAACCACTAACCAGCCCTGCTCTCTATCAAACGACATATATTTTGCTAATTCTGACTTTCTATGCGGTTAAAATAAAAGGGACCCCAACCTTTTGTCTTCCTCGCTCAAGCAGTAGTATGCATCTCCCATCAAACAACTTTCTCTCAACGCTCTGTTGGCCTCAAAAATCCATTCCCCCATCGTCATTCTCTAAATCAGAAATTACACATTCTTTCCATTTCGTAACCTACAGCCAGGTCAGGCAACGGTGAAGGAAGCTCCTATTTTCTCTTATCCCACTTCCATGAGTCTTATCGTTGATCTTTTTTAGATGATCTTGTGGGCAATCTGTGTCGAGGAGGAAGTTGAACGTCTAAACCCTGTATGAGTTTGGTTGTTATGACGAAACCAAAGACCTACAAAACCACACTACCATCTTCGCTCCATGCCTGGCTCTCCAACAACCTGACCAATATAATCCGCAGCGGGCTGATTGAGGGCGTAAGTACAAACACTTTCAAGCTCACACGCAAGGGGATACACTTCCTTGAGCCGGATACCTTCAAGCTGCCAACGCTGTCTCTACAAAAGCGCTGGATAGAGTCCTCTGGCAGTGAAATTGCAGCGAAAGTGAAGAAAACCGGAGTCCCATTAGATGATCTGAATGCTCTCAGCATGTCATGATGGCTTAGCTAGGAACGCATCCGCACATGGTTGCCGCTGGTGGTGATAAGGTGCACAGCGGCTCCAGCCTCCCACTGCTGATGCAAGCATAGAGGATCTTCATGAATAGGCAAGTAAGCAGTGACAATATTGTCCTGGTGAAATGCACAACTCTGAAGACATTGACGTTGGGGTTGATTTCGATCGATTAGGACGTAGTAGTGTATAGTCTTGAAGCTTCATTCCACACATCCATGAGAAAGAAAGTCAATGGTCATGAATCATGACACCACTAAACCATGCAGCTAGGCCGAGCGGAGTGGATTTACACAAGGTCATGTGTGACATTTATCTGAACGTTATATAAAATCTGGTATGTTAGGGAGCTGCAAAAGTAGATCTTTCCATCCTTGTTTCCTCCATCTCTGCTCAACTTTCTACATCATTCTATGCAATAGCGCCTCAAGCAAGCAGTGTATATAATATTTGCAGTTGTCTTCAAGATGCAGCCAATTCATTGTAATCAAATTTTTATACCAATGCACGAATGGTATCACTGTAGGCTATATGTACTGCCCGCAATGAGTATGTCCCTTTGATGTTGTCATAACTGATATTTGATGAGGCCACTGCATTTGTTTTATTGCTGCAAGTACTTCTATCACAATAGTATTAGTTGATGGCTATTGGTATCTTCACATTATTCATCTTTTTGTCAGATAATGAAATAGATCTTGCTGAACGAGGCAACCCTAGCAAAAATGTAATAAACATCAGTTTGAGGATACTCGCTTAAAAATTGGTGAGGAAGACATCTATGTAGTTATAATTTATCAGATGTACCTGCCATGTTTTATTCTTATCTCATATGGAATGCCTTCAATATTGCAGTTCTGCACTTTCACGTCAAAGATACACACTGCACTTCCATCTTTACCCAGCCTTCCTAAACTGCAGCAAAGATCGATAAGTTCAGCAAATTGAGTAATAAAATTTTAACAGTAAATAAAAGCTGAGATTATTTATATATATATATATATATATATATATATATATATATATATGGTATATATACATATATATATAAATATATATATGATATATATAGATATATATATATATATATATATATATACATATATACATATATATACATACATACATATATATATATATATATATATATATATATATATATATATATATACATATATATATACATATATATATATATATATATAGGTATGTATATATATAAGTATATATATATACATATATATATATAAATATATATATATATATGTGTGTGTGTGTATGTGTGTGTGTGTATATAAGTATGTATATATATAAGTATGTATATATATACATACATACATACATATATATATATAAGTATGTATAAATAAATAAATAAATACATATATATATATATATATATATATATATATATAGTCAGGCTAGAATACACTTGAGTGTATCTGGAGCGGAATACACTCAAGTAGTTTTTCATGATGCAATATTTTTTTTTGAAAATCTAATCTGTTGTTTTTCTTAAACATTTCGTGAACAGCTCATATATAAAATTTGAGCCCATTTGGATATATATAGCTCATGTTATGAAGACCACAAAACTTATACATTTCAAATTAGTTTTTTGCGTCGATTTTGTTGTCCTTGGAGGAGTGACTTACTCTCATCTAAATGGGCTCAAAATTTGTATGTAGCCTAATTATAGTATGACAACGAAGATCAACAGTTTATATTTTGCAAAAAAATAGTCTTGATATGCAAACACACTTGAGTGTATTCTAGCCTGACTCTCTCTCTCTCTCTCTCTCTATATATATATATATATATATATTTATTTATTTATATTTATATATTTATATATTTATATATTTATATATATATATATGTATATCTATATATATTTGTATATCTATATATATGTGTGTGTATATATATATATGTATATGTATATATATATATATATATATATATATATATATATATATATATATATATGTATATATATACATATACATATACATATACATATATATATGTATTTACATATATATACATATATATACATATATATATATATGTATGTATATGCATATCTATATATATATATATATATATATATATATATATGTATATATATATATGTATATATATATATATAGAGAGAGAGTCAGGCTAGAATACACTCGAGTGTACGGATCGCATGGATACACTCAAGTGTGTTTGCATATCAAGACTAGTTTTTGTAAAATGTAAACCGTTGATCTTCACTGTCATACTATAACTAGGCTGCATACAAATTTTGAACCCATTTGGATGAGTGTAACTCACTCATCCAAGGGCAACAAAATCAACGCGTGAAACTAATTTGAAATGCATAATTTTTGCGGTCTTCATAACATGAGATATACATATCCAAATGTGCTCAAATTTTGCGTATGAGTTGTTCACGAGTTGTTTAAGAAGATCAACGGATTAGATTTTCAAAAAAAAATATTGCATCATGGAAAACTACTTGAGTGCATTCCGCTCCGGATACACTCGAGTGTATTCTAGCCTGACTTTATATATATATATATGCATATACATACATACATATATATATATACATATATGGGATTAATAGAGAAAGATTTCTCGCCCCCCCCCCTCTCCCATAACCCGTGGCGGAGGCCAGATGCCCAGGAGAGTGATAAATCAAGAGATGCTTCTCTGTGTGGTTACGAACCTGAGTCCCTTCATTGGGGACCAGCAGAATTCGCCAACTGGGCTATATGTATATATATATATATATATATATATATATATATATATATATATATATATATATATATATATATATATATATATATCTTTATTTATTTATTTATTAATTTATTTATATATACATATATATATGGGATTAAGAGAGAAAGATTTCTCTCCCCCTGTCCCATAACCCGTGGCGGAGGCTGGACGGCCGAGAGGGTGATAAATCAAGAGATGCTTTTCTGTGTGGTTTCGAGCCCGGGTCCCTTCATTGGGGACCAGCGGAATTTGCCAACCAGGCTATTCCCTTGCCGGCATATATCCATATATATGTATGTATATATGTATGTATGTATGTATATATATATATATATATATATATATATATATATATATATATATATATGTATATATGGGCCCATCTTTATTGCCCGCATGGGTAGCTACCCGCCCACCCTTCCGACCACTTTTTTTCAAAAAAAAAATCACAATTGTAGAGGACTCTTTTGTCTAGCTCTACAACAAAATTTAGCCAAAAATAATATCATTTGCCCCTCCAAAATAAAAAAACTTGTCCTTATATATATCTGCTGTATATTTTGTACAGAGTTACTTTTTTGGCCACCATAGTTACTTTTTTTATAGCAGAGTTACTTTTTTGGTCAAAAGAGTTACTTTTTTGGCTGCAGGGTAGCGAAAATCCAAGCTACCCGCGCGGGCAACGAATGAACGCCCTCTATATATATATATATATATATATATATATATATATATATTATATATATATATATATATTTATATATATATATGTATATATATATACATATATATATATATATATATATATATATAATCACCTACTTCCATGACTTAGTCCGCATCTCACATTGTGAATGTAGACATTCGAGCTTCCAGTTTGGCCTGAGATACAATCATCTCCTGTAATAAAGTAGGGATCATTCTTAATTACTTACTACATTGGTCTATATTTTCCCACAAACAAATCGTTGATTTATAACCACAAGATAGTGGGGAATTCATAATCACAACTTCCTGTAAATCTTGTAGATGAATACCTTCAGCAATGGGGTTGTCATCGGGTGACTGGATAATGAAGTTTCCCACCTTCACACCATTATAGAATTGAAGTGTTAGGTGGAACCACTAAAAAAAATCTTACTTAGTTAGCACTAATAAAAGAGATGCTAGATTGGGTGAGGTGTGGGACTGAAGCATTGTATGGTAATAAATCAACACTTAGATAAGGTTCATCCTCAGAACACCACTAACTTTACCATTGTCAGCAAATGGGGAGGGATAAATCATGAGAATAACGCAGATCGACATGTTGTTGTCTTGGATGAATGCTGCAAAGAGAAAATAGGGAGTTGTTTGAGATGAACGTCGGGCACAAAAGGGCTTTGAGTTGCTTCAATCTCCAAGAACATTAGTCTGAACTTAGATGGGTGC
Organism: Alisma plantago-aquatica; assembly: GCA_963693085.1. Lineage (NCBI taxonomy): Eukaryota > Viridiplantae > Streptophyta > Magnoliopsida > Alismatales > Alismataceae > Alisma > Alisma plantago-aquatica. The sequence continues at coordinate 809,201,362 of OY856413.1, read as the reverse complement.
ACAACAAAGTTGATGCATGCCCACCTTGTGGGATACATGAGTTCATCACCACATATAGATTGACATCCTGCAACAAAGTCAATCTGTGGTTCTCCCAAAGAAAAATTAGTCAAGGCACTTATTATCAGAACTCCAGTGGTTTGACTCTAAAAGAAAGATAGGTTAGTAAGTTATTGGGAGAACTAAAAAACACAAAAAGTAAAAAAAAAACTTTTTTACATTATGAACAACATGTAGTAACCGACTAATTATAGATAAATGATCAAATAGAATAGATAGTTAGTAGTTAGATATTAGCACATAGTGAAGAATACTTGTAGTTCATATTACTTGGATATACTAGTACATAGCACATATATTTTATCGACATGGTAAGGTATTGATTCAAGATAACATTAGTGGGTACACAAGCAGTTGTTTTAAAGAACATTAGAATAGTATTAATGATACATCCTAAAGAGAATGAGACTACTAGACTTAATAGGTAATTAACAACATAGATATATAACATGTTATAACTATAAAATAAGATAAAGAGGGTAGAACAAACCCTTTTGCAGAAAATAAACCTTTATAACTATCTTAGGTCAGAGAGGATAGGCTCTCCGGTGTCCAGTGTCAGGTGTGTCAACCCCAGATCTTGAGCTTCAAATGCGGTAGGGTTGTGGTGGTGGTGGTGATGCTGGTGCTAGCCTTCACATCATCTGCCAGTAGGTGTTGCCTGATCTGGTGGTCCCTACTGTCCAGAACTTTCCAGATGAAACAAGAGCAATAAGTGTGGTAGTTCAATTGTCTTTGATACGACCAAAATGTTGTCAATGATCTATCTAGCCATCTATTCTGATATATATTGTCACACGTAGAGGATAAACTCAAAGGGATGAAAAGAGCGACACTTCTTAAATATATAGTATTGAAATTTATAAGAAACCAAAATAAGTGTTATGTTTATATAACATATATGAGGTTGTGAATACATATAGTTGACTTTTGTGTGTAGTTACATTGCTTTAGAAAACTAGATTGCTTAGAAAGACCTTCACTGGCATTATATTAGAAATAGACTTTATGGGAGGTAGGTTCATAAAATCCTTTGGCAACTAATTTTTAAGAGCACCTTTATCCATTTTCCTTTTCATAGTTATATACATCCTTAGAATATTGCACACACAAGAGCACAACTAGATCCTATATGAAATTCAAGATTCTTTACTCTCAACTTAATGAACATAGGTAAGATAGTGCAAGAATGATCCTTTTTGTTTTTTCTAGATTCAGTTTATCAGTGCCAGTTCTATATATGAAGCTAAATGATATACCTGTAAGTGGCTTTTGATATGAGAAATATTGAGCACCTTCACATTCATCATTTGAAGGACTAAATTGGGTGTAGATCCTATTTATACACATATAAAAAACACATCAGTCGGTAAACAACAAACAACTAGCAGATGTATAATGTCAACTACACATGCATGCGTATGATTAGCTCCACTGAAGGATAAAAAAGAAAAGGACCTTTAAACTTAATTGTATATGAGTTATTTCCTATGACAAAACACTAGAGTAAAGAGAAGAAGTCAAGGTTGTCTTGTTGTGAATTAAATTTCCCTTTTTGGCAATGTAATTAAGGAGAAGAGGGTAAGTTAATGAGTGTGAGGCATGAGTGGGAACTTACTCTCTCAGTCTCCCTCAACAGCTTTAGTTGAGCGGAGTGTTCCAGCTCATTGATGTCATTGCAAAGCAAAGACAATCCAATTAGAAAATGTGATCCCAATCTCAAGCTAGGACTGCTATATTAGTACCAGAACTAAGTCTTTGAGCCATCCCCTTCCCATGTACATTGGTAGTAACTCCAGTTGTATTGAAATTAAATCTTCTCCACCATTATATGTTGTGGGGGATCCCAAATTAGAACACTAACAACATCATATACCCCTCTTTGTAGAAAATGAACCTTGGGGAATACTCTTGCCAAATAATCTATACATCACATATCGTGAGTAGGGGTTGTTCTTGATGGATTTATGGTCGTACTTGCTCCACTTGTACAAGGATTCAAGTCAAGTGCACCCAAATCAATCATGTATGATTATCCATCAATTCCCTCACCATGAATTCGGGTCTCCCAACCACATACACATTTAAGATAAAATGAACAAAGACATATAACATGGATAACTTTTGTTCTAGATATATGACACATACCAAAAGAATATAGATATTTTTATTTTATGGAAGTTGCACATGGATGTTTTGGAAATGTAATAAATAAATTAAATAGTACCAAGAACAAATTGGTAAAATCTATCTATACATTATCTAAATGAATAGGAAATAAAGTACTTTGTGTAAACAAAATACAAAGAAAAGTCTAGATATGAAAAAGTCTTCCTAAGAAACTAATAACCAAATCTATAACTCTAATGGGAAGTAGATCATTAAATTTCTAATCACTAAGTAATAAATGTAAATAATAGTATAATTATTTTCCTAATTAGCATTATTGTTTCCTAGAATGGCTAGCTAACATCTCAGACGGTCAACATATGTATCTCAGGATTCTCTTTGTACAGTCTATATATTTTTGTCTAATGATAAGACTCAGTAGGGTATTACGATCTAATATGGTATCAGCAGTCTAGGGTTCATCTCCTCTCCTCACAGTTGCCACGGTCGCCATCATGGTTTTTTTTTTCTTTGCCTAAACACCTATCCATCCCCTCCATAGAGTCATGGCAGGCACATCCAAATCAAGTCACCACCCAGTCTATATTGTATCCAACATCTCCACAAAGTTCGAACCCTCGATGGCAAGAAAGTAACTTACACTTCATGGGTCCGGTTGTTCAAACTGCACTACTGTGGACACAAGGTTACGCACCATATAGATGGCACAAAAGCACCGGCTGCCACCGAACCGAACTACGAGATGTGGATCGAAGTTGACTCTCATGTCCTTCAATGGATATATGGGAGCCTGTCCGATGAGCTACTGGTTCGTGTCCTTGAATCGGAGTCCACTACCTGCGAAGCCTGGCTCTGCCTCGAAAAGATATTCCTCAACAACAAGGGTGCCCGCGCCGCCACCCTCGAACACGAGTTTAGTAACCTTAAACTCACTTCCATGGCATCGCTAGATGATTACTGCCAGCGTCTGAAGGAACTGGCTTCCATGTTGTGTGATGTCGGCATCACCGTCGATGACAAATACATCGTCATCCAGATGGTCCGAGGACTGCCTGCGGAATACGACACCGCAGCCTCCTATATCCATCAAACCATGCCTAGTCTAGAAGATGCTCAAAGTATGTTACAACTCGAGCAGCATCGCAAATCCGGTCGGGCCGATGAGTCCTCATCTACTGTTCTCGTTGCATCCAAGGATGCCCCGCCGAAAGAGACTACCTTGTCCGATGTTCCTCGCTCACAGTCGTTGCAGCGTCAGAATAGTTATCGTGGTCGAATCGGCCGCAAAACCAACCGCCAGGGTGGACGCAATGGGCAGCACCCTCCCTTTGGTCAGTAGCAGCCTTCGTGGGCACCAACGTGGACTCCTCCACCGTGCCCTTACCCGTCATACCCAGGGTGGAATGCTCCTTGGAAGACCTGGATATGACTGCTCCTCAGGCTCACACTCAGTCGGGTAGTCGACCTGGGATAGACACCTATCCTCCCAGCCAAGAATGACGGAGCTACGGACCCTCGTATGGGCAAGCACACGTCTTGGAATCTGAAATGTTGCAACCTACAGACCTTGGGCAAGCTTTTCAAGCCATGTCATTTGGACCTCCATCTGATCCATCGTGGTACATGGACACTGGGGCCTCCTCCCATTTGACTTCAAATATAGGTAAACTTGTCCGCCCTTCTAATTCTAGCACAATTCATTCCATTTATGTTGGCAATGGCAATAGTATTTCAGTTCTTGGCTCCGGCACTGCCATAATCTCCCATCCTATTTGTAACCTCCAACTCCAAAATGTCTTGTATACTCCTCACATCATAAAGAAACTCATTTCCGTCCGTAAATTTACCAAAGATAATAATGTGACCATAGAGTTTGACCCTCTTGGTTTTTCTGTGAAGGACTTTCCGAATGGGAGTACGATTATGAGGAGTAATAGTACTGGAGAGCTGTATCCAGTCTCGCCCACCAGTTTTTCTCAGCAACCATCTCACAGCCTTGTTGTTCTCTCGTCTGACATATGGCATCGTCGCCTCGGACATCCTGGGACACCTATTTTCCAATTTCTTAAATCTAGATCTATCATTCAATGTAATAAGGAGTTTGACTCCAATTTGTGTCATTCTTGTCAAATTAGTAAATACAAATGTTTGCCGTTTTATGATTCTACTTCTACCACACTTGCACCTTTTGACATTATTCATAGTGATTTATGGACATCACATGTCCTTAGCAAAAGTGGCTATAAGTATCATCTTGTGCTCATTGACAATTTTACACAATACGTTTGGGTTTATCCTTTGAAAAATAAATCAGATGTGTTTGCTAAATTTCTTCAAATTTTCTCATACATCAAAACCCAATTTGACAGCAACATAAAAAGCTTCCAATGTGATATGGGTAGGGAGTTTGACAACACATCTTTTCATTCCTTTACTTCAAAAAATGGCCTCGTCTTCCGTTTTTCATGTCCCCAAACCTCGTCACAAAATGGCAAGGCCGAACGCATGATTTGTCATCTTAATGAAATCATGCTCACCCTTCTTTCCCATGCCTCCCTTCCCAACAATTTCTAGGTAGAAGCTTTACACACTGCGACTTACCTTCACAACATCCTACCTACAAAAACCCTCACCTATCACTCCCCAACATCCGCCCTCTACCTGAAACAACCTTCCTATGATCATCTCCGTGTGTTTAGTTGTGTGTGTTATCCAAACACATCCGCCACTTGCCCTCACAAACTCTCCCCTTGCTCCTCTTGTTGCGTTTTTCTTGGCAATCCACCCCACCACCGAGGCTACCGCTGTCTTGACATCGCCACGGGTAAAGTCATGTTGTCTTGCCACGTCACTTTTGATGAACACTATTTTCCCTTCGCAGAACCCACTCCCGCTTCCGCATCATCCTACTCGTTCCTTGACCATGACTTCACCACCACCTCTCCCTTTGTCCTCGACCATATTCAACCCACTCCATCTACACTCACAAACCCACCACAGGACCAAATCTCCCCTCCCATTTCCCCTCGGCCACACCCGTCCCCCCCCGTCAAATCCGCCCACTCACACACCTTCTCCATCTCCCTCACCGCCTCCACCACCTCCTCCCCCTCCTCCTCACACCATTACCACCCGCCTTATGCACGGTATTCGCAAACCACGCCATCCCCTCAATCTTCACATTTCCAGCACCCCTACCATCTCCCCATTACCCAAAAACCATACCCTTGCCCTCCGTAACCCAAACTGGAATGTTTCCATGTGGGATGAATTTCGTGCTTTATAGGAGAATAATACTTGGGATTTGGTTGCTCTCCCACCCGACGCTCATATCATACGGAACATGTAGTTATTCCATCATAAGTATCATTCTGACAGTACTTTACAACACTATAAAGCTCGTTTGGTGGTTAATGGTAAGACACAACAAGTCGGCATTGATTGTGATGAAACCTTCATCCATGTCGTCAAAGCCACCACTATTTGTACAGTGTTGAGTTTGGCGGTCTCACACTCTTGGCCTATACATCAGCTGGATGTTAAAAATGCCTTCTTACATGGTGATCTCATTAAAACTGTGTATATGCACCAGCCCCCAGGTTTCTTGGATTCCAGTTCCCCTCATCATGTGTGTCGACTCCGCAAGTCTCTATATGGCCTTAAGAAAGCTCCTAGGGCTTGGTATCAATGATTTGCCACATTCATTTTATCACAGGGATTCAGCAGTAGTGTGTGTGATCCATCTCTTTTCATATATCATCAAGGCTCTAATATGGCTTACTTATTGCTTTATGTTCACGATATTGTACTCACTGCTTTTATTTCTCCACTCCTGTGCTAGATCATCAACTCACTCTCCAAGGAATTTTCTATGACTGATCTTGGTATGCTCCATCATTTCCTTGGTATTAATGCAACTCGTACAACATCTAGTTTGTTTTTTTCTCAGCAGCAATATGCCAAGGACATTCTAGCCCAGGCTTCCATGTCATCTTGCAACTCCACCACCACGCTGGTTGACACTACCTCCAAGCTCAGTGCTACAACTGGTCCCCTCATGGAGGATCCTACCTTATATCGCAGTTGGGAAGGTGCCCTTCAATATCTTACTATCACTCACCCCGATATTACTTATGTTGTTCAACAGCTCTATCTCTTTATGCATGCCCCTCGTGAGCCTCATCTCCAGTTCCTTAAGAGAGTGCTACAATATGTGAAAGGCACCCTAGAGCATGGCCTATAGTTTTCTATCTCTTGCTCCCACCAGCTGACTACTTACTCTGATGCGGATTGGGCCGGTTGCCCTGACTCTAGGAGATCTACGTCTGGATATTGTGTTTTCCTTGGCGACAATTTGGTTTCTTGGTCCTCTAAGCACCATCCTACAGTCTCTTGTTCCAGTACAGAGGTCGAGTACCGTGGAGTTGCAAATGCCATTGCCGAAACTAGTTGGCTACGAAACTTATTACTTGAGCTTCATGTTCCAGTACGCCATGCCACACTAGTTTATTGTGATAATATCTCAACTATATATCTTTCCAACAACCCAGTTCAACACCAGCGAACAAAACACATTGAGCTCGACATACACTTTGTTCGTGAGAATGTTCAGGTTGGTAAAGTACGTGTTCTCCATGTTCCGTCCAAGTATTAATATGTAAACATTTTCAAAAAGGGACTACCTCGACACCTCTTTACTCGTTTCAGATCCAGCCTGTGTGTCCGTTCTTCTCCCGCTCCGACTGTGGGGGTATAATAAATGTAAATAATAGTATAATTATTTTCCTAATTAGCTTTATTGTTTCCTAGAATGGCTAGCTAACATCTCGGATGGTCAACAGATGTATCCCGGGATTCTCTCTGTACAGTCTATATATTATTGGCTAATGAGAAGACTTAGTAGGGGATTACAATCTAATACTAAGGTGATCAGTGTTTTCTGGTGGAGTGGATGATTGCAACATGCATGAAGACCGACCCTACAAAAAGAAGAAACAAAAGCTAGAAATGTCCAATCCTTATTATGTATGTTTAGTCTTGATTATAAATTAAGTAGAATAAATAGAATAATCAATTTACCGCATTTTGAAGAACTTCATGACCAAGTGCATGACTTCTTTCAATAAAATTCCTTTTTCCATTTCTTCTTTCCTAGTAGTACATACAAAAAAGAAATGTAACAATTTGTGGCGAATGAAAATTAAGTATATGAGGTGTAAGTACCATACTAGTACAACTATTTATGAATTAGCTTCTGCAAGTTCTGTGTTATTATCTTCTAGATCTTTTTTGGTATCTTTTAGTTGTTGATGAAGTTCTATAACAATGCAATGTAGCACTTCTTTTACTTTGTGGTTTTGCATATCTCAATGAGATACGGTGAAACTAAAACCCCTTTTAAACCCTCCACGATGTTTTCCAAACACTTCATCCAAAACTGATGAAAACTTTAATGGATCTTGTGTCTTGTCTATCCCATGTCTTATGCATTCATCAATAACTATTTCTTAATGATCATAAGTAGATTTAAAAAGTTAGTGTAATTCAAAAAAAGTATGCATTAAATTAAAATAGTATTTTTCACTACTTACAAGAATGTCTTTAATGTCCTTGTTGAGATAATTTTGCTTCTTATCTAGATGGCATGAGACACAAACCTCCAATGCTAGATGCTCTTTTTTCTAAATGTGTAGTACAAGATCAGATAATTTATAATATTGTCTGGAGATCTAGTAAGATAGAAACATCACTTTAAATAAATTAGTAGCATATTCTTACCTATTTAAATAGATGGCTTGAAAATGAGATAGGTCCATGTGTATAGGTAGGACTTACTACGCTTCAGATGTTCTTATTTTTTAGCTAAAAATTGCTAAAATAAATGTAATAGTTATGTCATGTCAGATTTATTGATATATAGTATATTACAATGTACTATCACCTTGTTCTTTTCTTCATCCCAGTATCCAACAATTTTGTCCATTGCTCAGCATCAATTATTTTTTGTCCATAAGTTGAGGTTTCTTCCTCTATAGTCTTCTTTTAATCATAATATTTACTCTTCAGACTGTATCTCCAGGTTCTCAGCTCTTGTTGCATAATTCATTTACAATAAGTTACAACACCATCTAGGGGGGACTGGGTCACTCCATCTTCCATTACAAATTCAAAATCATCCTATCAAAATTTTCAATAACAAAATTACCATGTCATCAATACTTATAACGTTCATTTACATGCACATGCACTTAAATTTAACTATAGTATTGCATACCTTTAATTTCTCCATCACCTTCTCAAAACTCTTTTGATGCATGTGTCCCCAAATTTTAGCTATTGGAAAATTCTCTATGTGTCTAGTGTACAACCCCAACCACCCTCATAGTTTATGATGTTCATCACAAATAGGTACTCCTAAAAATTTATCTACAATGCAAACCCATTCTTTCCATCTTTAGGAGAAACTACATTGTATGCAATGCATCCTCTTGTATTCTTTTTAGCTTTATAAGAAATTATAATCAATATATATTAACCATGCAAATTTGTACTAAAATTATTATGACATAAAATACCTTTTTTGCATATTGGGTCATCTTGAATTTCTTCATTTACTCTTATTTGGTCTTCTAGGTGCAACTCATCTTCAATATGATCACCAGTTTCTATCATAAGATAGAAATAGGATTTGTTGTTAGAGCCTAATACCTAGTAAGGGTGATTCTGTGTGAAGTTTTAAGTGTATTACCTAGTAGATAGCCATCTAAAGTTCCATCGTCATGAAAATCATCAAAATTATCGCAATCATCTTCTATAGTAGTATCTACAAATAATTAGTGGGTTATGTAAAATTATCATAGCAACTAGAATAATGTAACTATATAAATTACCTGGAACATGAAAATATGAAATTCTATGGGCGTGCCAGTATTCCTCATCTATAGTTTCATTGATGTGGAAATCATCAACATTATCTTCATCACCTTCTACACTAATATCCAACTAACTAATAGATGATGGATAATTATTATAGCTAGAATAATATAAAAAGATGAATTACCAACAAGAGAGGTATCCACATTTCCTTGGATGTGAGTGTCCTCCTGAAAATCCTAAAGGATTGAATATAATATTGATATATAGTAAGAGAAATTACTAGTATAGTATTATGTATAAATAGACACATAACTCACCTAAAATTTCATGGAATATAGATTCATTCAAATGTGATCTATCCTCATCGCCATGTCAAAATCCATAGGTGACCCACACATTTCTTCATATATTTGAGTATCTTCAGGTGGAATAGATATCTACTTGTTGCATCACACATTTCCAGTGGCTATAGTAATATTTTATCATTAGGGTGATAAAATAAAGTTAAATATTAAAATTTCTTATCTAAAAGTTCAGTCCTATGAGATGCATTATGATTTGGTGCATTAGAGTCACAATGGACATATGTTCTCTTTAATTTTGGATGGATAGTTTTCTTGAGAGTACTTGATTCACCTTTTCTTCTCATAGACTTGTCTACATGAATTCAATCATTTCAAATTAGTAAGAGATGAGTCATAAAGCAAAATTCTGATATTAATGTAGTAAATAAGGTACTTCATACCATAATTTTTAGTTTTGTTAAATGCATCACCAACTGGAATTTCTTCTTCTAAAATTTCTGAGTTTCTTGGTCTCTTCATTTCTAATAGATTTATGGAAAACAATGATACAAGATTGGGGGGTTTGCAGTATATACATAGGAAACTAAATTGATTAAGACTTACTTGATGTTATCTCACTCAAGCGTTCCTTAAGTGGATTTTTAGGATGGGGACATGCTTTCCTTTGGCATTTTTATATTTATTTGTACTCTCTATCACTATGAAAAGTAGAAGGAATCATAATTGATAGTGTTTGCTAATAGAAGGGGGAAAATCACATACAAAAATAAAACTTGTACCAATTTCAGATCTAAGATAGTGATGTAAATTCTTACTTCCTCCAGTACTTTTGTTCGATCCTAAATAAAGTGTGTTTGAAATCAAATCTAACTTTGTCTCTATCTAATTACATTTTAACATACAAATTAACTGGATCTAGAAAAATAATACATATGAAGTTGGCTCTTTCAAGTGGTATGCTCCCTTGACTACCATGATTAGACACTACAATAAGATCATTAACATTATAATAAATTTATCATAAGTTACTAAACAATAAAAAACAATGATGATTGGAAAAACCAAAAATGGCATGAATTACATTGTTTGCATCTTGGATCATGTTCAATTTCTTGATCTATTCTCATATGGTCTTCTAGGTACATGGCATTTTCAGAAATGGACCTTTTCTTCAAACTTGGTTGAACACTTTTCTTTAAAGTGTATGATTCACCTTTTTCATTTATAGATGTATCTATACAAATGAAATCATTTCACATACTTAAGAGGACATGATGTTGGAAATACAAATTATGATATTAATGTAGTAAGAGTATACCACAATTTTTTACCTTTTTGAATACATTTGCAATTGGAATGTTATCATCCGAAAAATTTGAGTTTGTTGGTCTTGTTGTTGATCCATCTAACAAAATATATACAATATTAACCTAAACGTAGAAAATTAAATGCCTTCAAACTAACTTGAGTTTATCTTACCCATACTTTCCTTAAGGATGGATGCAGATTTTCTTTTTGTAGCTGCAATTGAATTCACATGGCGACTCACTTCCTCATTTGGATCCTTAAAGGTGGGTACAGACTTTACATGTGCTCTCTTCTTACTTCCATTAACCACTTCTAGTTATGAAGTTAATAGAAAAGACAAAATGTGTGACAAAATTTTTGGCAAAAAATGTGTATGAAAAAAATTAAAATAAAATTTCACATACCTACTTTTCTTGATGCAAGATTGATGCCCTAATTTTCCATTTCCATGATTTTATTAACGGACTTGAACATAGCTTTAGGTGGCATGACTCTAAAAAAAATTGATTGTAATAAATCTTAGTTTGATTTTTGAAGTGAAATACCAGACAATCCTACAAAAATGAATCATAAATATCAACAAAAGACTTCTAATGATTATACCTCTACTCTCTTCCTCTTTTTACATTGTAAATTTTCACCATTTACACTTATAGAAACTTTAAAACATCTATATATATCATACCTAGTCCATCTGACATCAGGAACATCATTCAACCCACAACTAATTGAAGGCTCATGATATCTACCCAATTGATCATCTTTTTGTTCAAAAATGAGATCGCGATTGACATACACATTTTTAGGTTTCCTATTGCATACAATACTCCAATGCCCATCTACAGAATCTCTTGAGTAAAAGACTTGTTTAGCTTGTTCTTTGTATATAAATGTTTCGTCTTCAAAGCTTCACTTACTCGTGTTAACATGTGCAATGTTAAGATCATCAACTGAAAACCCTTCTTCATCGACATTGAACCAGGAGCATTTAAACTAAAATTAAGGATTCATTCCATGGTAGTGAATCTCAAAGATGTCATCTATAAGTCCATATAATATACTTCACCATCAGGGCCTATTGTGGTGATGTCACTATTCTGTGTTACTTGATCTTTATCAACAACTTGACGCTCAAATTTGTATCCATTCACAAAGTAACCTTTATTAAAATATATTCCTATCTTACGCCCTTGGGACATATATTGGATAGGCTTGAGATGTTCTTCAAATTCTTGTATGGAAGCAACCTAGTTAGAAAAGAAATATGTATGAAATTAAGAAATAAGATTGGATAAAAACATTATGTTTAATCAAATAGTTGTATTTCTTTACATGGTTTTCAAACCAATTTACAAATGATTTTTGGTGGTGCAACTGTAAGGTGAAATCATTCCAACTAGGTGTTGGTTTTTCAAGATGTCTTGATGCTTCATGTATTTATGTATGTCACGGCTAATTTTGTTAAACAATTTTCAAAAATGTTTTATAATTAATAACTTGATACTTACTTCACAAAAGGTCGGACTGCCTCAGTATTGAGCAATATGAAATGTGTAGATTGATGTAGTTCTTCGACGGATATGCTCACTATAGAATGAGAGCCAAATGGACCATCGAGATACCTTACATGTCTATGTAGCTTGGTTTCCACATCATGTAGATACCTATACGGAATATGCTTGCTTCCTCCATTAAATACCTTTAAGCAATAGAACCTTTTCATCTACTCTTATTATGAGTGCAATTCTTTAGTGTGTGGAGATATCTCTCGATGGGATACATCCACCTAAACAAAACTGATCCAGCAAATTTTGCTTTAGTTGCTAGATGCACATCTAAATGGACAATGACATCAAAAAATGCAGGAGGAAAAATCCTTTCTAAATTGCACATTATTATAGGAATTTTTAGTTCCAACTCTTCCATCTTTTCAACAGTAATGACCCTTGCACTTAGTTCTTTGACAAAAAATACAGAATTCTGTTAGAACTTTTCTGACAGGTTTTGCTAATGCCTTTATCACAGCTACTAGAAGGAGATGGTATAGCAATATGCGGTGATCATGACTCTTCACACCGATTAACTTCCTTTCTTGTAGTTGAACCATACAAGAGAAGTTTGATGAAAATCCTTTAGGGGGTTCAATGTCCTTCAATACAGACAAAAAGTTTTCCTTCTCTTCATTTGTCATACTATATATTGTATAAGGAAGCTCCCTAATATTATTTGATTTTGAAAGTTTAGGCCACAATGATTTACAAATGTGCAAGTGTTGCAAATCCAATCAGGCTTTAATATTGTCCTTGTTTTTACCATCCTTTTGGAGTAACCATGCCAAAATATTTTCACTCCCATTTTTTCTATGTGCATAGCGTCTAGATTGTGTTAAAATAGCAATGAGCTCCAATAAGGGACCTCAAAAAAATACTTCTCTTGTTCCACCACTCAGGTAGTTCATTTTGTTCATGTAAATTATTACTTGAAACCTTTCCGAAGACAACATTATCATAATATTTCCACAAGTGTTCGATTTGTTTCCCATCTACAGATTGAGGTGTGGGTTCATGTTATTCAACTCCAGTGAAGCTTTTTTTATCAACACGCCATGGGTGGTTAATTGGTAGAAAATGATGATGCCTTAGATAGAAACATTTTTTACTGTATGGAAGGTAAATAGAACCATGATCAATTTGACAATATGGACAAGCCTTGTAGCCTTTTGTACTCCAACCAGACAACATATTGTATGTAGGAAAGTAACTAATGGTCCATAGAAGCATTACTCACATGATAAATACCTCACCTAGATTAGCATCAAAAGTGTTCACTCCAGCCCACAACATCTTCAAATCATCAACCAATGGTTGGAGATAAACATCAATACCATTGCCTGGTGATTTTAGTCCATCAATAAGAAGTGACATCATTAAGAAAGATTGATGCATAGTGAGTCCAGGACAAAGATAATAACAAATTAAGATGACGGAACAAATACTTCTACTACTCCCCATCGCAATATTGAAAGGGCTAAATCCATCTGTCAATAAGCCAAGTCTGACATTTTGTGGCTCAATGTTGAATGAAGGATAATTGGAATCAAAATCTTTCTAAGTCTTAGAATCCCTCAGATGTTCCATTTGACCTACTACATAAGTCATACTTGTGGGATGCCAAATCATCCAAGGAGCTATCTTAACGGAAATGAATAATATTTACAATCTAAGAATCAAGGAGAAGTGGCAAAGAACTTTTTTTGGTGTCTTTTTCTTGATCTTTATCCTTCTTCCCTGACATGTATCAATTCACCTTGAGGTAGAACACTTTGGGACATTTGTCTAAATTCAAGTATTCTCCTTTATCCTCTATAAAGTATACAATCATTGGGGCATGCATGGATTTTCTAACAATCTAACCCTAGAGAAGACATGAGTTTTCTACATTCTTACCATGTTGTTGGCAACTTGTGTCCCATAGGCAACACTTTAGATAAAAGTTTTAGATATCCTGATATTGCCTTGTTGCTTATTTTATTCAAGCATTTGTGTCTAAATAGATGAACAAAAAGGAGTGCTTTTAGTAGTTATCACAACCTGGATATAATGGTTCACAAGTGTCTTTAAGTAGTTCCTCAAAGTTCTTATTATCATGAACTTGATTATCATTATCACTACCACCATCACCATGAACAAAATAGTCACTACCACTATTAGGAAATTTTGTGTTCAATTCTACTTCTTCATAACATGCATCATTTATCAACCCCTCCATATCACCAAAAGAGTTAGCCACGTGTTGATTGACCATATGATCTTGTTTGTCAATATGACCATGATATTCCCAATCAATGTAGGTTGATAGAAATCCAAATCTGATAACATGCCATGTAATTGTCTCCTTATTATGAAAGAATTTGTTCTCACATTTCACACATGGACACTTGACCTCAGTATGATTCCTAAATGCAAAATCCAAAAAATAAATTAAATCCTTGCAATAATGCCTCTTGGCAACGTTCATGTTTAGATTTTCCTCTACTCATTCAACTCCTATCCATGGATCCCTAAAAAATGATCATGTAATTTTGTTAAATTTTCATCTATGTATAAGAACAAATTATTGTTAATATAAATCAGGCTTGAATTAGGCCAAATCATGAATGTAAATACTTAACTATTAGCATTATTTAGAAAAGTAAAATGCCTAGAAATACTTGGATACCCTAGGCTCCACATAAGGAACAACTAACGCCTAATCACCTTATCAACTATGCCTTAGTTATCAAGGTGCGCTTAGGTCCCCTATGCTCTAGGCAGGCCACCTTAAACTGGGCACCAAGGCTAAATACTATCTATTTTTGCAATTTCCATTCCTCTTCCTTGCAATATTCTTCAAAATATTATCTATTTTTTATATTAACTTTATTGAAGAGGAAATCAATAGAAAGCATAACCAAATAGAGAAACTATATGACCAAGAAGAACCATTGAGGTGTAGTTTAGGTGTGATTTAGCATAAATACTATTCATATTTAACTTCTTTGGGTAGGATATATTTTAGACTTAGATCTGATTAGGTCACATAATGTAAAATCAGGTTTTAATTAGGCTAAATCATGCAAATATGGACAATTAGGTCTGATTTGGGGAAAAAAATCTAATTTGAGGTTGGTAATTCTGATTTGAGGAGTTTAGGTCTGAATTGATCAAATTAGATTTCATTTAGGTCAATATAGGGAAAGTTTGGTGTAGTTAAGTCTGAATTTTAGGTCGTATTATATGAATTTCCTTTGTTACTTTAACTTCTAGTGTTGTAGTGGCTGACATAAATATCAAGAATAATCAGTATATATATTTTACCTTAAATCATACTACTTAAAATACCTTCTTCTCATTTCTAGAATCTAAATATCCAAATACTACCTATAAATACCTTTTACTCAGATCTAGAAAATAAAAGTTAATTTAGAATCCAACTAGTCAGATGAAGTTCCTAGTCTTGAAGAGGAAGAAGGGACATCCACCTCCAGTCAAATCATGATAAGAGTCTAGTGATAGCCAATTATAAAATTTGAAAGAGTATCTAGGAATAACTAGGTTTCCCAATGGTACCTACTAAAACATAGGATTGGGGATGATCATTCTTACTTGACCTTTTGAAGGCGGTCAATCCTTAATACCTAGGACATGGTGCTCTAGTTTAAGTCATCTATTTAGACATTGAAGCTAGATGCAAAACATTCATTATAGACCAAGGTGTCAATTACTTAGTGGGTTTTCCTTACTTAATGGTTGTCACACCATATAGAGACACCATGTCATTGAGCCAACCGATCGACCTTCATACTGAAATGTTTCTAGGATAAGTTGAAAAAAATTAAAGTAGAATCAAATATAAACCAAAAAAGCATCACAGGTATTAGTCATCATTCAATGAGTAATAATATGTTAAGCAGATGCACTTATTCTTTGTGCTTATTAGATGGAGACAACTTTAAACCCGTCAATTTGGTGGATCTTCACCTTCATAGGGTTTGTTCCATCCCTTTGTGTGTGACCTCTGCCATGAATTACTGGTATAGGTTATATAAGTTGTGTGATGGAGAGTTGTGAATTCCGTGTAATTGTTGGATTGAATTGTCATAGTCCTCGAGTACATGTAAATATTCAACATTGGTAGATGCATGCATGCCTGATCCGCTCAATGGGTTAATAGCATTAACCTTGTTAGAGCTTTCTATGAAGTTGCATCCACTTAACAAGTCTTAAAGACAAAATTGGGGATGATTCCCTATGTTTGTCATGAAGAAATCTTTGTGAGAATGTTGATTAAGGGGAATCTGCATCTCATAGAAAGTAACAAATACCATTCATTGGGATTTAAGGACACTTCTCTGAAGAAGCATGGTAGCTATGAACATGTACTTGCAGAAATTATGGAAGTCCCTAGTGTCTGCTCCATCTTGTGGTGTCCATGCTCGTTAAATAAATTGGTGGACAATTTTAGGAGTAGTCCCTACTTTTTTAAGACAGTTCTCAAGGTTAGTTGTCATTTTGAACATCAAAGGACAAGTGTACTTCTCTTTTTCAACAACTTTATTTTGAATGTAAACAAAAACGATGATAAACGAGTAGTCCAACTTCTGTCATAGAAGGAAATGCTCCTCTTCACATGAAAGCATGAGTTTAGCCTAGGACATGAACTAGTACTTCAACTATTTTAAAGTTGTGCTCCCATATATGAAAAACAATGAACACTATAATCAATAGCTTAAAGATGAAGCCATACAGTCCAGGTAAGAGATAATATTACAATATAATATATGATCAGTGCAAACTTATGTTAGCATAATTGGGGACAAGATGGCAATAAATTTGGGAAGACATCACACTAACATAAACAAGACAATTAAATCTCTTAAAATTGTCATAAGTATATATTATCCTTAATCAAAGCATAGTAAAGTGATAGGAATTAAAAGTAATAGGAATTGGAACTTTATATGGTGGGTAGGAAGTAAAATTAAAAGTCAAACAATCTAAATTTGTGAGTTGGAAGAAGTTTATTTTTTATTTCAAATTTCATTTGTGCAATTCTTTTGTAGTGGTTGTTGTGTTACAACAAGGTATAGAAGTATACATTCATATTCACTGATTTTCCGTTTGGTTTTTCTTAAAGAGTTCTTTAATCATGAGTAAGGATGACTTGGTTTGTACTTAAAAGTGATTGCATTTATATTTTTTATATTTATTTTATTGAAGTGGAAAATGAGTAGAAAGTAGAACTTGATAATCAAGAATGGACATTATCTATCACCCCATCACCCATTCATAAAGTTACCACTATCTCATCCCAGGCAAATTGCCACAATCTTAGAAAACCAAGCCCATAGACTCATTCTACCATAGAAATATTAGCTATGACTCTCAGTGACAGAATATATGTCTCAAAATCTAAACTAAGTTGATCTAAAGAATAGCTTGTTCTAGATTTGTTCAATTTAGATCACGTAATATTCTTAAATTGCCATTAATGTACAAGAACTAATGTTTTCTAATATGTGGTTAGAAGATTGTGATAGCCCCACCTTATGAAGACTCCAAAGTCCATGTGAGAACAACCAAACTCACCAAATAGAGAATCTATTTCACCAAGCTCTGGTCAATTAATATTTTTTTAAAGAGTAACCAGGAATAATAGGAATATGGATAATCATTCTTACTTGACCTTTTTCCCATCTAAGGACACTTAAATTATTATACTAGGAAGGAAGAATGGTGGACAAGAAATGGGCCAATAAACCGCAACTTATTGAGTTTGACCAATTCATAAGTAGGTATTTTTATGATCAATTTCATGAATGAACAATTAACATTTCAATGAAAAGTTATAAATTCAAAGTATTAAATGGTAACAATCTTACTAGAATTGATTTGCAGTATGTTAATGATCAACATGCCACAGTGACCAAGGTTACTTTGGTACCAACCTAGGGCATACATGTTCAACAATGGGTATTTCAATCGAAACAGAGTGAACGTGGATATAAAAAAGAAGCACACTTTGATAAATAGAGAAGATACACCACAATAAAGGGCGATAAGGAGTGCTACTTCTAAGAGGTCTAGACAAAATTAAAATGGATCAGTTTAAGATGATCTTTTCAGTGGACTACCACTGCAGAAAGTAGATCACACATGTACAAGAAGTGCTCTTGTAAGCTTTCTATCAAACAATCCACGTGCATTCAATTCAAAGGGAGAGGGAGAAGAAAGGAAACAATCATGTATGTTCAAGAAGTGTAGTTGAAGGTCAGGGGCTTACATGTATGATGAAGTTCCAACCACTTAAGCCAATTTGATGAAGTCACCATCGCCCTTTTGCAACTACCCTAAAACCTGAGGTTGTCAATCCCCTTTAGAGCTTCACCAATATCGATATATGTCGCCACCGATCTGCTTTCGAGCTCACCCTAGTTTTGATGGTTTACGTTGTTGATCCCCTCGTCTGGATTAGTTGTTGTGAGTCAGACCCTCAATTAGAAAGGAATGAAAAAGGGAATCTGAAGATGATTAGAGATTTGGCATAAAGGGAAACTAGTTGTTGCTATTCCTAGAGCCTGAAGCACTATAGATTCAACGAGCAGGGCGATTCCTTGATTCCTCACTATGTTTGGAGTCTGGATCAGTAGGGATTCACACAGAGCTACTCCAGGACATTAACCTTCCCAATTTTATCTTCAGATATCTGCATAATGGCTTGATTTGCAATTGAGGCCTCACTTTAGGGTTGTGGTATCGGCAGGAAGACTGAGGATTGTTGAGTGGAAAATGTGATTGAACAGAGAGAGGAATAAGGGTCAACGATATGTTTCTCGCATTGCAGTGATAGGCACGTGGTATGGGGATCTTTTCACTCTGACCATTCTATGTGGTGCGGGTGTTTTAGTAAGAGGGATTAATTTGGAAAGGTAAGTGGCTATCAATTTGGTGTAAAATAGTAAGAAGATTTTAAGATTGTTTAGTTACATTAGGTACAGATAAGGAATTGCCTAATTAAATGTATTTTTGCATAGGTTCTAAGTGTATTACCCACATTCCTGGCTTTTTCTAATTCAAAATTAGGGGTTTCAAAATCAATTTTGAGCTTTGGAGTCAGACAACAACATGTTAAGAAAAGTAACCCATCGGTAGAGAATAGTTGTGTTTTTCATTCCTCATTCACATGGTTAGAATTTTCATATTGGGGATTTCAAATAGCATTGAGAGATGCAGTTGAGAAGTTAAAGGGTTTGGTCAGGTGACACAAAACCGGATATACTTAATAAAGTGGTAACCGGGGATTGGACCCCATTGCATAATGTATGGGTCATAATCAAACCTAGATCTATGATTTTGTTAACAACTAAACATCAATAATAAATTAATCCATGATGCAAAATTACAACATAGAGACGAAATTTTAAACATGGCCCATAATCTGACCCAGTTTCGTAGTGCATGAATCTTATGCAAATGTGACAATTGGTATATATATATATATATATATATATATATATATATATTCGGACTTGCAGCACTCGCTAGTTGGACATGTGACACTTGCTTATGGACTTGCAGCTCTCGCATGCGGTGCTTGCAGCATTTGCTTACTCAGCATGCAATACTCGCGACGAACCATATCATTACAGTGTCATCTCAAAAAAACTCTCTGAAAATGCATTTGTGAGGAGTTTGGTTCAACATGACGAGAGTGTCCCCGTACAACAACTCCTTGGAAATGCATTTGTAAGGAGCCATATCCCATATCGTGATATTGTCCTCTCACTAAAAGTCTCTAGAAATGCATTTGCATGCATATAGTGTTTGTGTTAGTTTCTTTTGTGGACAAGTGTCCCTTTGGTGCTCTCTCATGTTGACACCTCACCCTACCTTACTTCTCTCATCCTTTGAGTATATAACCCCTCTCTACTTCATGCAAGTGATCTTTTCGGCCCCCCTTCTTCTCCTTTCTCTTGTGTTTGTCCTTGGAGCTTTGAGGAGCAAGAAGGACTCACTACAAGAAACCGTGTCCGTACCCCAGCACTATGGGCTTGAGCCGGTATATATTGTATTTGTTGACACATATTTGTTGCTGGTAAATGGCCACATATTCCCAATTCAAATATTTTATTGGGGCATACGTACAAAAGATGTATGATTTGAGAAATAATATATAAATACATATACCCAAATCTACAATCCAATTACTTAAAGTTTCATTCCTGCTTGGATTTGGTTTTCATGGTACGAGGCATGCATTTTCCTGCTTTGAAACCTCACCCACCCATTTCACGATTCGGTCATTTATCAATTTTAATTGTTTGTGTATCTATTATCCATTATCCTCTCAGCGTATCATTTCTCTCAGTCGGCCCTAATCTTTTGTAAACAAAATGCTTGTTGTAAGCATGTGTCTTCCTCGCCGCCTATCCTTTCTCCTCCCTTATAGGTCTCCGCATTGATCCGCCGAGAATGTCCTCTTCTTTTTGTGTGATTATTATACACGTGATTATTAACCGGTTGTCATAGCTTTTGATACTACAAAAGTGGGCTATAGATATCCTTCGAATCTACACAATGGTGGTTTGAACAACTTTCTTCTCTGATCAGAGATAGGCCTGATAACTTGAAGGTTAAACTACTAACAGGAACACCACCTAGTCAATATCGCATTAGATTATATACAACACACAAGTGGTTCGCATGAAAAAACTAAGAAATTTGGTCACGGATTGTCTATAATGATCCGAGGGCTTATTATTGGGCGACGCGGAGAAGACCTGGGACTTCACCCTTGACATAGATCAGGAATTTCCGAATGACTTGATGATAGTATCATCCTGATGCTTGAGATTTCCATGTTATGTATCAAAGACATGCCCATATCGTGTTGAATGATGGGGCTAATCCACTGTCTTGAATATGATGAGATCTTCTCCCGTGATGTCTCCTCCTGCGATGTTCACGACATTAAGATGGCACACAATGATTCCCTCGTAGTAAAACACACCAATGCCTTATGTGAATTTTTTCATCTCCTAGTCAATACTATGCAAAAGAATCTTTGATTATACAATCAATGATTGGTTGCACATGAGGATCCCATACTATCTAATGGTTCTTATGCACCTAAAAATTCTTAACACAGTTCATTTTGATCTATTGTGGTTTGTACAAAATTTGATTGGATGTTATTCTCTTCTTAACTTAAATATCCTTGTTTGTTTGCTTATAAGTGCTCATAATCTCATGTATATGACATTTCGATCCAGGAGCAACAAATTACTGAAACATAATATCCTGGCCTTATTGCAGAAATTCATAATATGATGCTCTATTAAGGATGGCGAGGTTCAAGATCATGATCAAGACTTAACTAGACAAGTTGAAAATCTGGCTAGTTGAATTTCTTGCTTTTTTCTATTGAACAAAATTTTGAATCCATTTTTTCTATTTCCGTCACTTGTCATTCTTTGTGTCCAGCAATATTATAATTAAACAAAATTTCAATAACGAATAAGAAAAAATGTGTTATTGATAGTGGCTTCATGACTTCTAAATTTGTGGTGGGACAAACTCACAATATTGAAACACACCAAAGTAATTTTGTACTATTTCTCTTTGTCTACCATGTGGTGCATGCTCTTACATGGAGGTTGAACCTAAAGCCATGTTGTTAATGCACTTACATGGATGTTGAGTCTGAAAGAATGTGTCAGTGTTTGTTCATATTTGATACTAGTATTACCATTCTCACACAAGTTCTTTGTTAGTGCTCTTCAACTCATCTTCCTAACTTAATTATTACTCATTTAACTAGTCTGTTGTAATGATTTTGTTTATTTATGATTACATGGGCCAAGTCTGTAAATCTTGTTTGTACGTCTACTAAACTATGAATATTAAACCAAGTCTTGTAGTCTCTTCAATATCATCTATACCATCTTACTTTTCTATCATGTGGATATGAACCTTTTATCATGCATACACCATCACATTTTATTATATAACTTTGACCAACATTTTTTTCTATTGCATAGTGCTAGATTTGGTACTCGTACCAGAAATTTATATATATGGATACTTTTCTCAAAGCTAATGGCTAGTGGGTATGGGAAGTAAACCCAATATTTGTGTGGAAAATAAGGATAATTTTTTTTCTTCAAGTGATGGCAGTAACTTTACCTCTCATTATTTCACATTGAAGAACCTTTACATACCATTTCAATGGACTCTAGTATGGGCAATATATATTCGAGTTATGGCACTCAATGATACTTGACCTGTGTTGATACCTGCTTTATTTATATTAGTATGCTAAGTCCCATTAATTAGGTGTAGAAAACATATACAATTTCTTAGTGGTGTAGAAGGAGTTTGTCACACACTATATGTGGAAGTACAACACTCTCACATTTATCTAGGACTACCAAAAGTTCAAGCTTCTAAGCAAGATAAATATGGTATTTGAACTAAAAAGAGCCTTACCAAAGTAAGCAAGTTTACCAACTAGCGTACACTTTAGTATTCTATTTCATGTTTCATTTATATATATCTTTCTCACATTCAATTTTTTTTCATACATATTGCATAGCTCAATGTTCTATTTCATGTTTCATTTATATATATCTTTCTCACATTCAATTTTTTACATATGTATTTCATAGCTCAATTTATACACAAGGTCACACTATAAAAGGAAGGAGCCAACAACACAAGAAATGGAGCCTGAAGTATAATTGTAGGAGTCATTTGCACTTGAGTATTGGTAATGCATTCAATAGTTATTTACTTTAATATGACATATTTACTTTTTTTCTTTTTTTTAACCACACCCATTTGTTTGCATATTAACATATTATAGCATGTTGTGACATACAAAAACTTTTTATTCAAATTTTCATCCAAAAAACATGAAGACTGGATTAGTGCACCATAAATATCACATGATTATTGGATCATTTGCAAGTTGTTCAATTTTACAAGTAAATGGTTGAAACGTCATTTTATATACTACAAGTTCTTTCTGTATATATCATCCAATTTTTTAACCTATTTGACTAGTTGTCGATCAATGATTTTAGCTCGTGGTTTTCAATCTATAGGGAAATGCAGCAAAGATGGAGATGGTTGAAGGAAGAAGATATCACTCATGATACAAGTTAATCAAGTTACTTTCCTTGGTTGAAGTTTTTGAAGGCAAACCCCCATTTTGTATTACTAAACTTGTGTTTATGTGACATGAAACAACTTGAAAGATGTCCAAGTGTTACGAAAACCTTAAAAAATTTGAAATATATGATGTTCATTTATCTAGAGATTTTTATGGTCTATTATTAACATTATTTATATGTCATGAGTGCTCCAATGTTAGGTAATTTTAATATTACTGCCGAACATGTAATAACATTCCTTGTGATTTGTATATTTTAGAGTGGTTTACATATCTTAATACCAAGAAACAAATCATGTAATACTCATATCACTACTACAGAAATGGCTTATAAAGTCACTTTTTCAGGTGTCGGTTGTATACAAAAACCGACACCTAAATGCTACAGTGTTGGTTGATAACATAAACCGACATCCAATCTACGAAGGTCGGCCAGACACGGGTACCACTTTTATTAAGTATCAGTTAATTAATAAACAACTGACACCTAAACTCAACCGCCAAACCCAAAATTCCAGCGAAAAAATTGGCTCCAAAATTTTACAAAAGGCGTCGGTTCATAGCTAAATAACCGACACTTATTGTCAACTTAATAGCTCACCAGCCCGACCGGTTCTTCCCCTTTCCCTTTTTCATTCCTGATTTCCTTAGCTCCGGTGATTTCTTGCTCCCTACTGCCGCTCCCTGCCGTTCGTGCTCCTCCGCCGTGCTCCGTCGCCGCCGCTCCTTCCTCCATGCTCGCCGCTCGTCACCGTCGCCATGAGAAGCAGTCGCGGCCCGCCCGCCCGCCGTCCGCCCTCTCCACCGTCGCCGGTAGCAGCTAGGTCTCCTAGCCTCTCCGCCCTCTCCGCCGCTCCTCTCCTCGCCGCCGGCAGCTGCTAGGACTTGCTCCAGCCGCTGCTCCTCTTCCCTCAAGGTGCCCGCCCTGCCTTCTTCTTCTTCCTCTGCTCCTCTTCCCTCAAGGTGCCCGCCCTGCTGCTGGGCGTTTTGTTTTTAATTTATTTACTTCCTATGAGAATCAGTTTTAATTAGGGCTCATACACATATTGATGTACATAAACCTGTTAGAATAAATGCTAAAAAGGTGTGATTTTAGGGTTTAGGTACTGATTTTGTGCTTCTTCTGAGCTGAATCCTCTATTGTCTATACAATACATGTTCTATGATAAGCCTTAGTTAATTTAATATGCATACTTTGTATGTAAGACATAGTAATCGGGTACTGCTGTATATCCAAGTAAATTACATGTAACTAATCATGACATAGATTTTAGAATGCATACTTTGGTTAAATGTACTGCTATAATTTTTGATCAAGTGATGATATGTAAATGTAGCAATAAGTTAGTAAGGTATCAATGATAAGTCTGTTGTAATGTGATGCAAAATAGTTATTGTATCATGCATATATACTTAATACTTTTTTGTTTTATAGTTGTATAGGGTGTTTTATGTGTGGCAAGTCTATTGTTTAATAGTTTAGCTATAATCATTGTTTAATAGTTTAGCTATATTCTTGGTGAGAATCCTAATCACCCTTCTTTTGCTTAATGATGAACTGTAATGCACACATGTGACATGATTGGAATGTAAATGATGAACTTTTCCCTAAATGGAAACAACTTATATATATTCAGATCTTAATAATTCCATGAAGTGCACATTATCTTACTCATGAAAAGTATGTGTATAATGTAGGATTAGTTCCATATAATGGTTCTATTTTAGTAAGCACCTAGAAACCCGTCCAAGATTTACTCATTAGGAGTAAATCTTGGATAGTCCCCGGTTTGGGACTGTTCTTGAACACCTAATCTCACTTAGGATGTAAGTGTATAATGTGTATTGGGTTTTCGAGAAAATTTCGGTAGCATTTCCTCGTTTGTTCTCTAAGTACATATGTAGACTTCTTTTCAAGCTATCATGTCTACCACAATAAAGTTGGTTATGACAAGCAATAAAAGGTTAACTGATGTTATACAACTTTTTCTGAAAATATATAACATCGTTATATGTACTTACACTAATATTATGTAGTCTCTGTCCACCGATAACAGTCACTATGAACTGGGCCTCTATGTCAATGTTAACGTTCCCTATTGAAGAACAATTGGACATCATCCTAGATGATTGTTCCTTAAACCAATTGGTCATACCCAAACATTGGCGTTTTCTAAAAGGAAGACACTACATGCCTGGTAAAGTGACCCTAACTTTTGGCAATTATTCACATGTTATCGAGGTTGAGTATGATTTGGCGGGAAATCTTGTATCAAAATCCGATTGGCGTGATTGGATTGGAGAGCTGCATGTGGTCCGTTGGAACAGGCTTTTTCTCCGTCCAGTTGGCCATAATTCCATCAAAGTTTGGATAACCAACAGCAACTGTGAGACCCCCGATCATCTTCTGTGGTATGAGCGCACGGCGTCAGATATCATCTATGAGGAATCTGAATCTGAGGCCCCTGTCAGTTCAGATTCGTCTAAATACAGTGAGGAGCTTCGTGACACAGCTTCATCATCAAAAAGAAGTTACTGATGCATGCGGGACCATGTTGGTGTAGTATTTAGTTGTCTATCAATCTAGACTTATCTGTATTAATAGTTTTTTTAATTATGCGCATGTTTAGGGGTACACCAACCCCTTTGTTTAGTTACTGTTTAGGGGTACACCCCTGTGTGTGGATGTAAAAAGAGATTAATGAATGGAACTGAAAGTTGCTACATGAATGCTTATAACTGAAGTGTGTGTTCCCATGAAAGTTCCCATTTACATGATTACACTACTATTTTCTCATATTGTATAGTCTATTTTAATATGACGTCATACTTACTTATATATTGCTTAATGATGAACTGTAATGCACACATGTGACATGCTTGGAATGTAAATGATGAACTTTTCCCTAAATTGCCAATCATGCTTTTAAAGACATCAATAATCACCCTAACTTGAAGAACTAGGATTTTAGGTATAAGAATGACAACACATTATTTGTTGGCCTAGAAACCCGTCCAAGATTTACTCATTAGGAGTAAATCTTGGATAGTCCCCGGTTTGGGAATGTTCTTGAACACCTAATCTCGCTTAGGATGTAAGTGTATAATGTGTATTGGGTTTTCAAGAAAATTTCGGCAGCATTTCCCCATTTGTTCTCTAAGTACATATGACGGCCGTGTTGGGAGTTATATGGCATTGATTATTAGCTAATAACCGACGCCTATAGTGCCCAAGTCGGCGCCCTCCTGTGGCACGAAGATATATGTCGTCGGTTATTTATAAAAAACCGACACTGATAGTGCCCAAGATGGCGCCCTTTCTGTGGCGCGAAGGGTTTGGGCGTCAGTTTCGTATCTAATAATCGACGCCTATAGTGCCATGATGGCGCGTTTTCGGTGGTGCGCGAAGAGTTTGGGCGTCGGTTTTGGAACTGACGCCTAATGGGTGAGCTTTTAGTGTCGCCCACATAGGTGTCACTTAGAAACCGACACTAAAGGCTTTAAATAACCGACACTAAAGGTAGGTTCTGTAGTAGTGTATGCCTAGTTGTACTATTGTCATTGGGATATTCAATATAATTAATGTGACACATCTAATATACATGATGCACGATTGTAGTTTTTTTAACACATCTAATCTATTGCATTTTGATTTGATCCATAAGGTTGGATCGAATAAATGTATTTCTCGTATGCCATTTTTTATTGTAGTTTTTTTAACACATCTATTGAATTTTGATTGTAGTTTTTTTAACACATCTATATATATATATATATATATATATATATATATATATATTCACTACCCATGCGGGTAAATAACTTTAGTTATCTGTAGATCTATTTTGTAATAGAACGGTACCTATTTTTAATGAGACAAATAACGTTTGTAATGAAATGATCAATTTTGTAATACAAACATTCATTTTGTATTACATCATAAACTGTTATCATAAATATTATTTTTACTGTAATTTGACGTGTAATACAAAACATGTGTTTGTATTACATATTTGGTTATCTCATTACAAATAATGTATGTCTCATTATGAATATGTATCTTTCTATTACAAAACAGATGCACGGGTAACAAAGGTTAATCACCCATGCAGATAGCGAATGAATGACCATATATATATGTATGTATGTGTGTGTGCATGTATATATATATATATATATATATATATATATATATATATATATATATATATATATATATATGTATGATGTTAGGAAGTGTGTACCGACCGGTACATGCAACTTATGTGTACCGGTCATAAAAATGGCATACGAGAAATACATTTATTCGATCCAACCTTATGGATCAAATCAAAATTCAATAGATTAGATGTGTTAAAAAAACTACAATCGTGCATCATGTATATCACGAGATATAATAATATATCATTCAATAGTTTTTATGATTTCTGCGACTTACCGTTGATTAGAAAGTATGTATTTTCTTTCATTTGATTATCTAGGGATGTCACTTTGAAGTGATTTTTTATATGCATTTATTGAAGGGTTATGCATCATATCCATAAGGTTGGATTCCATTTTATACTTTTATTACCATAAAAAATGAAGATGGGTACATATAAGCTACATGTACTCAGGTACACAATTCATTTAGCCTATATATATATATATATTCTCTAAGAAGGATAATTTCGAGCTAAGACACTTCCTACTACAAAAACTAAGCTCAATAAGCAAAGGGAGCTCTTTGGGTGGAAGAGTGTTGTGCCTCTCACAACTCTTGCTTTCTTTTTCAACTTCTTTGCCTTTTATAGGCACTTTGGATGGACTGGACGAAGTTCATTTTCTTGCCATTTGCTCTCTTCCATTTTTGTCTTTGACAAGTGTTTGTTGATGATGTAGTGGCCAAATTTGATGTGTTTGCCACTAGTTCATTCAACCTTGTGCCCTAGACAAATGTTTGATGCATTTCATGCAATAAAATATTCGTGTCCTCTTCTCCATTTGTTTTTTATGGAGATGTGACTTCCATATTTTAGTGACTTCATTTTTTATAGATGGAATCTTAAGCAAAATGTATCAAATATTTTGCTTTTACTTTTACCACATCATTGGAAATAAAAGATTTAAAAGAAACTAAAAAGACATATGAAAATTTAGAAAGTCCAAATAAATCCAAAAACAAATCCCTAAATAGCATCCAAAAATATATAAAAAGGAAATGGAAGGGAGATGTTATAATTAAAATTAACCCATATTTCACTATTAAGAAACTAGCTTTATTTGATTCTGGAGTAGACATTAACTGCATTAGAGAAGGTCTAAAACCAACCAAATATTTTAATAAAAACCACACACAATGTCAATTCATGCACCAATGACAAATTACAAATCAATTATAAAATCCCTAATGTCTGTGTTTGTATAAAACATACATGTATTAAAACTACTTTCATGCTAGCCAAAAATATAACTGAGGATATAATCATAGGGACACCATTCCTGAATAAAATACTACCTATTATAGTAGATACAAAAGGAGTACTTGCTAATATAAATGGAAAAATGATTACCTTTAAGTTCAAAAATGAATCTAAAGTATCATTTATACAACAAATAATCACTTCAATCATATATATATATATATATATATATATATATATATATATATATACATATATGTCTACAAGAATTGTGTATCCAAGTACATGTAGCTTACATGTACCTATCTTTAACAATGATAATTGAAAGACTCTATAAGACAATCCAACCTTATAGATATGACATTTTCCCCTTAGATAACCATACACAGACATATATGGGATTAAGAGAGAAAGACTCCCCCCTCT
Source organism: Alisma plantago-aquatica (assembly GCA_963693085.1). NCBI lineage: Eukaryota > Viridiplantae > Streptophyta > Magnoliopsida > Alismatales > Alismataceae > Alisma > Alisma plantago-aquatica. The sequence goes on along the minus strand of OY856413.1, from coordinate 809,172,144 downwards.
CACGCATGTGGCGAAGGCTGAACGCCCAATAGGGTGGTAAATTAAGGCAGCAACTGAGATTCGAACCGGGGTCCCTTTGTTAGGGACACCGTACATGACCACTTGAGTCACTACTTATCATCCATACTCACACATACACACAAATACACACAATATATATATATATATATATATATTTATATATATATATATATGTATCTGTGTGTATACACACAGACACAGACACAGACACACACACACACACACACACACACATATATATATATATATATATATATAGTCATACTAGAATACACTCGAGTGTATTCAGAGAAGAATACACTCAAGTTGTTTTTCATGATGCAATATTTTTTTTTTGAAAAATCTAATCCATTGATCTTCTTAAACATCTTGTGAATAGGTCATACGTGAAATTTGAGCACATTTGGACATTTATAGGTCATGTTATAAAGACCGGAAATATTATATATTTCAAATTAGTTTCACGCGTCGATTTTTTCACACTTCGATGAGTGACTTACATTCATCCAAATGGGCTCAAAAGTTTGTATGTAGCCTAGTTATAGTATGACGATGAAGATCAATGGTTTACATTTTGCAAAAAAAATATTCTTGATATACAAACACACTTGAGTGTATTCGTGCGATCTGTACACTCGAGTGTATTCTAGCCTGACTATATATATATATATATATATATATATATATATATATATATATATATATATATATATATATATATATATATATATATATATATATATATATATATATATATATATATATATATATATATATATATATATATATATATATATATATATATATATATATATATATATATATATATACAGGATTAGAAAGTGTGTATTGGGCAATACATGTAACTTACATGAGCCCATCATTGAAATAGCACATGTAGAATACACCAAATAAGTCCAACCATATTGATCCAATCAAAATTGTGTATATTAGATGTCTTTCAAAAGTCACATGTCATATGTAACATGTACGATAAGATATAGCTATATCATATTCAATATTTTTTATAATTCTTGGATGTTATCATTGATTAGAAAGTATACATCTTCTTTCATAGTATGAAAAAAAATCCATATTGAGGTGATTTTACATTCACATATTATCCAAGGGTATGTGTCATATCCATAAGTTTGGATTTCTCCACAGAGTCTTGAAATCATCATTATTAAAGATTGGTACATGCAAGCTACATGCACTCAGGTTCATAATTCTTATATATATATATATATATATATATAGAGAGAGAGAGAGAGAAAGAGAGAGAGGCTAGAATACACTCAATTTTTTATCCATTGGATCATTCATCTTGGTAGATTAGTTCTTTTCTCCTTTTAACAGGTTGTGACCCCACTTTTATCCGTAAATGAGCCGCCAGGCGACAGACCCCAGCCCTCCGTCATCTCCCCATCCCCAGCCCACTCGTGAATCACTCACCCTCTCACTCTCCCCTCCCTTGTCTCTCTCCCTCAGATGCAGCTCGCCAACTCCGATGAGCAAGAGACCAGAAATCACCTGGGCAAGCTTTTTTCGTCATCCCCCTCACCTACGGCCGCCCGTCCAGCCGCCACCGGGGTTGCTGGTCTCAACCATGTTTTTGCTTCCCCATTTCAATGCAAGGAGAAACATGTCATTAGCCTATCCGGCATTCTGACTACCATCATCTGCCACGCCTGCAGTCTCCATCCTACAGTCAACTGAGTCATCCACGCCGGTAAGAGGTGATCCTCTCTGCTCCTTTCCGTTCTCTCCTCCAAGCTCCATTCATGGAAGTGGACAATAGCTACCGGTAAATCCTACTAAATCCAACTACATTGGTCACTGTTACTGCATTTCAATCATTGCTCACCTCTTTCCAACTTATTTTTATTAGTTGAAATTTTTTAACAAAGAATGCTTGAGCCAATCAAATAGGCTTCGATCCTAGGTACATTGTTGATTAATGTGCCTTTCCTGCATATATAATTCTGAAATTTTGAAAATCAACATGCATCGTCTTGTATGGGTCTACTTTTTAAATAATGGTATGAACCTAATACTTTTCTCAACGCAATCATTGAATTAATAGAATTAAGGAAACATATAAAAAGATTCATCAGCGACCATGTATTTAATGAGTTTATACAGAAATATTTGTCAAAAATTTGTTTGTTCATGTTTTATCATCTATTGACTTTCCATGTCAGGCAGACTTATTGCAAATAATTTGGTAATTCTTGACTATCTTTGTGACTCGATAATGATAATTCTTTATATTTTGCATTTGAAAGATATGGAAGATAACATCTCTCAAACTTGGCTTGGTATGAAAGGCACTACCCCCTTGCAAATCCTAGCTGGTTAGATCTCCTATTTTTATGAGATCTCCTTTTTTGTTATTAATTGGATTTTTAAACACATGTGGATGAAAATTTTATTATTATTTAGGTTTGGATTTTTCTCATGATGTTGATGGCATGACTGGAATAGATTGGTTGGCTTATGACCAAGCACTAGATGAAAATGAAAACATATCAGGTGATGAAAACCTATCAGGTGATGAAAGGGTTGAAGTTCAATCTGAACCTGAACCTTATATGGGATTGGTGCTTGATAGTCTTGATGAAGCAGATAAATTTTATAATAAATATTCATATTGCATTGGATTTAGTATAAGGAAGGGAAATCAATATGTTTCAACTAAAACAAAAAAAAGTCAAAAGTAGGGTATTCATGTGCTCCAGGGAAGGACTACACAATGTAAAGAAAAAGGAAGACAATGGAACCCGTCAAAAAGATATCATTTCCAATAGAACAGGATGCAAGGCACAAATGCGAGTCAAGCTAGAAGAGGACACAAAGAGGGTGGTTACCAGCTTTGAGAAAGAGCATAACCATGATCTCACAAATAGTCCATCAAAAAAGAGGTTTCACCGCTCACATCGTCGAATGTCTGTTGAGGTTCAAGATTTGATTCACGCAATGCATGATCAGAATATTTCTAGTGCACAAATAATGTCACTTATTGCTAGCCAACAAGGAGGCATCTGTAATGTCACATTCACAAGGAAAGATCTAAGCAACACACTTGTTGGTTTTCAAAGGAGATACATAGGTGTTGATGTAGCATCTACCATTGGCCATTTCAGAAAATTACAAGCAGAAAACCCCGCATTCTTCTATTCTATGCAATATGATGAAGAGGATTGTGCATGTACTATCTTCTGGGTTGATGCTAAATCAAGAATGGCATATCAAGTTTTTGGAGATGTAATCACTTTTGACACAAATTACATGACTAATAGATATAACATGCCCTTTGCACATTTCATTGGTGTGAATCATCACAAAAAATCTACTCTTTTTGGTTGTGCTTTATTACAGGATGAAATTGTCGAGTCTTTTGTGTGGGTCTTTCAAACTTTTCTAGAAGCAATGTATGGCAAACACACAAATGCAATCTTAACTGATCAAGATCCAGCAATGAAGAAGGCAATCCGTATTGTTTTTCCTAATGCAGTGCATTGTTGTTGTCAATGGAATATAATGAGAAAAGCACGTGAACATCTAGGTGTGATCTATGGTACAGTTGCAGGTTTCACTGAAGAGTTCCAATCTTGCATCAATCACCCCATTACCATTGATGAGTTTGAAGAAAGATGGGAGAAGATGATATCCTCATACCAATTGAGTGATAACAAAAATCTAAGTTTGTTTTGGAATATCAGAGAGTAATGGATACTTGTATACTTCAGAGACACTTTTTTTGCCAACATGTCTACAACACAACGGAGTGAGAGTATGAATGCAATATTCAAAGATCATGTGAACAATCACTTGTCCTTGTTTAAATTTGTCCAAGCCTTCGAGAAGGTGGTAGAGAACCGATATGACAAAGAGGATGAAGAAGACTACAGATCCAAGAATGGCCAACTAACATTATGGTATTTATATCCCATTGAGAAACATGCAAGGGATGTGTACACTAGATCGGTTTTCAAGATTTTCAAAGGGAAAATGAAGCTCACCTCATGCTATGACATAGAAGAGGTTAGTAAAGATAGTGTATATCAAATTTCACGTGTAGGTTATGAGGTACCTGTCTTCGTATCTAAGAAGAGCTACAAAGTACAAATCAACTAGAATATACAAGAAATCTTTTATGAATGTAAATTATTTCAATTCTTGGTTTGTGGTTTGTAATTCAAGGCAGTGTCTTATGTACTGAACCATATGTTAGTCAGTTCTTGGTTTTGGGTTTGTAATTCAAGGCAGTGTCTTATGTACTGAACCATGTGTTAGTCAGTTCTTGGTTTGTCATTTATAATTCATGGCAGTCTCTTATGTACTGAACCATGTGTTAGTCAGTTCTTGGTTTGTCATTTATAATTCAAGGCAGTGTCTTATGTACTGAACCATGTGTTAGTCAGTTCTTGGTTTGTGGTTTGTAATTCAAGGCAGTTTCTTATGTATTGAACCATGTGTTAGTCAGTTCTTGGTTTTTGGTTTGTAATTCAAGGCAGTCTCTTATGTACTGAACCATGTGTTAATAATTTAAATTCAAGGCAATCTTTTATGTAGTGAATCATTTTGAACCGAATTTACTGAATAAATCTGGAGTTGTGCATTTATGCGTGTTTGGTTCTTCTTCAGACGTGATCCAGTAGCAGTAATAAGTTATTGAATAAATCTATTTTTTATGTGAGCTTGCTATTTCTTGGAACGCATACCTTGTTTCTATGATCCTTGAACCAAGGCTCTTATGTACAAGGTTTATATCAAGTAGTTTAATGAAAGTCAACCTCTTACGTACAAGTATTAATTCCGTGTTGATGCTGGCAGCTGCTTCTTCCAAGTCCCAACAGGATGTTGATAAGGAGAAAGGGCTATGCTATAGCAGAGATGGTAGGGATGTAGTAAAGGAAGGGGGGTAGGGATGGTAGTAGGTGCAGTGGAAGTGGGTAGGGCTACTGAGATGGGTATCAAGTGCAATAAGAAATGAAAAAGCTTGAGTTGGCCTTGTACAAGAATTAATTCCAAGAATTTGATATAGCAGCCAGTCTATCATCTGCAGCTATATATAGTTGTGGGGTTGTCGTCATAACACAAAATCTGATATGCATGTCAGTCTCTTATGTACAAGAATTAATTCCAAGCACAGGGCATATATGCATGATCAGCTCTGGCTTCCACGCTTTGTATTCATACCCACCAATCAGCCATATATCCAGTTGTTTAATTCATTAACTTTGTTCATGTTTCGGCTGCACATCAAGCCATGTATCAAGTTGTTTAATTCATTTCTTTGTTCATGTTTCAGCTGCACATTAAGCCATCACTAGATTAGATTTCATAACCAGCGCATTTGGGTGTATATTTAATTCATAACCAGAAAATGTCACACAACAACCAAGAGCATTCAGTTGCACATTTAATTAATTAAATTTCATAACCACGAATCAGCCATCACTGGATTAGATTATTATGTTGCACATTTAGTATTTGATGGTTTCTTGTAATTGGTTGTTGGATGGTTGAGTCAGTAGAATATAACATGTCCTGATCCATTCACTTGTTAATGGATCACATTCAGAAATTTATAACATGTCCTGCTGCACCCACATCTCATTTTATAGAATAACACATATCAAACCACACATCACGGTAACACAGAATCTGAACACAATGATGTAAAGACACAATGATAAGAATTATCTAAACAAGGGTATGATGAAATACAATATAGCCAAAACTAGCCATTCATTCATTTAGTCATTTGGTAAGTATAAGATTAGCAACCGACCATCTAAGTACATGTACACCTTCTTTGATACAGAAGTATAAACATAACCTACGAAGCTACTAATACAACCAGACAACATCAAAATTTTGTTGTTGCTCTTTGTTCCTTAGTCCTAGCAGTATGTAATTATGTATCATGTTGCAAGATCTTAGACTCTTCCTTAATTATTGGTGTTGGATCTGCCCATTCGAAAAAATTGCAATATGGATGTCCCTGCAAACAATAAGACATAGATTACACAATAATACTAATACCAGAATCACATAATTTCATAAAATTTAAATAAGCATTCAATGAAATATACCTCTTTGTTGTAGTTGGGACAGCCAAAGAACACTCGACCATAGTTCTTCTGTGTCTTAGCTATTTTAGCCTCAATCAACTCACCACATTTGCAATATTTGGCCCCCCTTCTCATTACAGATTTCTGACTAAAGCTATTACATGTTGAAAATGAACAACTACTTCCTTTGGGATCCGCCATGTTTTGGGGATGACTAACCAAGCACATCAAAAATTTGATTCAGTGGAAATCATTGATTCATTGGAAATCAAAGAGACGAGATATGTAGGGAATGATCGAAAGAGGAGAAGAAATGATTTTCATGCGGCTACTGACCAGCAAATGTAGGGATCTAGAAGGTTACTGGTGGTTGCTTTTTGGCGAATGGACGGCTCGGGAAGGTTGTTGTAGATCACGTTGAAACGCAGCTTGCCGGTGTTGCTACCGATGGGGCGGATTGCCGGTGTTGCTGCCAATGGGGGATCTTACTGGCATTGCTGCCGCTGTGGGTGGGCGGATTGCTGGTGTTGCTGCCAATGGGGCACTTTCTGGTGTTGCTGGCGCTGTGTGCGGGCAGATTGCTGGCGCCGTTGGCGATGGGGGCGGGCAGATGGCTGGTGCTATTGGTGATGTGGGCGCTGCTGGTGTTGTGGAGCAGCGACCGGTGACAGAGAGAAGACGGAGCAGTCTGTTGATCGGAGCGTAATACCGCGAGGAGCCTAATCCGAAAACCCTCTGAAAACCCAATCCAGCGGTAGGTTTCTCCTTGCGTTGAAATGGGGAAGCAAAAACCTGGTTGAGACCAGCAACCCCGGTGGCGGCTGGACGGGCGGCCGTAGGTGAGGCGGATGACGACAACAACTTGCCCATGTGATTTCTGGTCGCTTGCTCGTCGGAGTTAGCGAGCTGCGTCTGAGGGAGAGAGATGGGGGAGGGGAGAGTGAGAGGGCGAGTGATTCACGGGTGGGTGGGGGATGGGGAGATG